>CM017321.1:51397326-51448897 GCA_006937295.1 Carpinus fangiana | reverse complement strand
GCCACCCATTGGGGTGGTCAGCCACCCATCTGTTTTAAATTTATTTATTTATTTTTTTTTTTATAGTTTGAGAGAAAAAAAATAAAATAAAAAATATTTTTTTTTAAAAAAAAAAATCTTGTCATTACCCTCAGGAATAGCTATTCCTCTCCGTTTTTAGAGGAATGATTATTCCTGTGTGTAAGGGATTAGTGATTCCTATAGGAATCACTATTCCTAGGAATAGATCCTTACCAAACAAAAGAATAATAATTCTATAGGAATAGCTATTCCATTCCAAGGGTGTATTCCGCGAACCAAACGGGCCCTACTTATTATATGAAACTGTGCTAAGGAAATTCCAAATTGATTAGTCATTTTAGGGTTATAGCGCAGATGTGAGTATTGATTTTT
Organism: Carpinus fangiana; assembly: GCA_006937295.1. Lineage (NCBI taxonomy): Eukaryota > Viridiplantae > Streptophyta > Magnoliopsida > Fagales > Betulaceae > Carpinus > Carpinus fangiana. Next base: position 51,448,504 of record CM017321.1, on the reverse strand, counting down.
CCTAGCTTGTTACAAATGGTATCAAAGTCACTTAATAACGTCATGTAGTATTGTCAGTGACAAGGACATCAAGGGTTTAAGGAGGAGAGTTTGTACATGCAACTGGGTCCCATATTGGGAAGATGCATAGCCCACAAAGAATTGATGGTTTATAAAGAGACTCATGGGTAGTAAGTCTCAAATTACTTACTTACTATGTGGAACTAGGCGTTATAAGTTATTTTATCTAGGTCGTTACACCTAGTGTGAATTGAAATTAAGCTAGTTAGTAGCATAGAAATAATGTATTTAGAGTTTTGTGTTTAAATATAGTCTCATTCAAGTTGGTAGGAGGCTATGAAAGTTTGTGAAAGTTATGAACGTTAGAGGGCAGATAATGAGACAACTATTTTAGTAAGTATCTTGGCCCAGGTAAGCAAGTAAGAAACAAAAGCGTGACCATCACAAGACAGCAGAGCCGAATGAACTTGTTTGTTTGTGTTGATATTTGGCTGGAGTGCCCCTTGAAGAGAAATCGAAATTGTCTTAATAAGTGATAGACAATGACTTACAAAAAAAAAAAGTGATAGACAATGACCCAATAGCATATTCCATTGGCAATCAGAGAACTCAAAAACATACAAATAATTAAATTTATTTTACTTAAATACAATTAAAAAAAAAATTTAAAATTTTTTAAGAATACTAAAAGAATTACCCTAACCAAATGGCAAGTGAGTTCATTGTATAATTACCATTCAAAAAAACAAAAAAAAAAATTCTTTATCAGATATACATTAAGGCACGAGTTTAAATTCTACAATGAGAATCTTTATGTTTGATTAATATAAATCACTATAAGTTTCAACGTTTTATTGATGCCTTAATAAAACTCGATTAAACTAGTTTTCAACCAAACTTAAAAAAGCTTATACAATTCCCACCGTCCAAACACTTCATTATCGACTGTCTTCTCCAACCTTCTCCAACCTTCTCCAACTTTAATTTCTTTTTAAAAGACAAAGGCAAAAGACCAAACAAAAAAAAAAAAAGGTCGGCTAAAATTAGATATTTGGACTACTGTCCATTTACCAAAAAGCAAAAAGTGAAAGAAGATGGTGTCAGGCTGAGTTTGTGGTAAGTGGTAGTACAAACAAGGGTGATTGACTTGACCGCCACCATTTTACCACCGCACACTTGGCATGCTGGATCAATCCATAGTTTATATAGACTATGCCTTATAATTGGAAGTTACTTGGATAAAAAAAAAAAAAAGTTAATATATTTGTATATTATCCTTAATTTGTCCTTATACAGTAGACCAGCAGCGGCCGCCTAAAAAAGCAATTAAAAAAACCAAGCAGATTAGGCTGTTCTAATAATAAATGTTTGCCACGAAAATTGAATCCCATTGGACCGGAAACCAAGTACTCCCCCTGCGTCTGCTGCACTTCTTTCTAGAACTTCGTTCAGATTTCAGAGTGCCAAAGTAAGAATCTAACGAAATTAAGCCTACTTTTTGTTTTGTACTAGATTTTTTTAAAAAAATATTTTTTAATATTTAACACCTCTACGAAAAATTATAAATAATTTTATTTAATTATATTAACTTATAAAAATTATTTTTTATTCACAACATTGAAAAATAATATATATATACTTTTAAAATTAACTTAAAAATTTGAGTTCTAGCTATGGTTTGGTAAAAGTTTCGAGATGGTTCGGCATAAGTCCGAATGAGAAGCTAAAACTTCAGAAATAGTGTACGAATAAATAATTAATTTAATAAAATTAAAGAATCTTTTTCTTTCAAACCAAAGCTTTCTTCCAAGTTATAAAATTCACCAAAAGCACTTATTGATCGAGTTTGAAATTTGGTGGGTGATTTGGATGGACATACACATGAATTATGCAATTAAAACACAATATTAATTTTAAGAGTATACAAATAAGATTTGTCACACTCCATCTCTTAAATTCTTGATATCCTCGTTAAGGTTACGTTATGCAGTGCTCCAATACTGCATCTCTGATACCATTTATAACGACTCAAGAAAAACGCTAGTCACATCTACACTATCACCCCTAAAATTACTAGTTAATTTAGAGATTTTTTAGAAAGTCCAGTTTCACATAGTAATTGGGTAATACGAGATTTAGTACTCATGACTATCTTTATAATCTACTCACTTTATGTAGACCACTTTTCATCTTCCTAATATGAAATTGATGTACATTAAAGCTTGTAGGAGCAACGCTAATTACACAGCACAAGGCCAATGAGGCCTCCACAAGACGCTAAAAGGCATACAAGTACCCAACAAATCATCTATTTGTTGATCCACCATATTACAAAGGAGTATGCAAAGACTCATCCGGCCACTTAAGCCTCATCAAGAGAGCCGAGAGCTTCAAACAAAGACATACCAATAAGCAAGCCAAGATCTCAATATTCGCTCGCCCGACCCGTTGCACAGGTCGACCAAGTGAATAGGAGGCAATTGATATATTCAGAATGACAGAAATTTCCTCTAAACTAATATGAAAGAAATATCTTTCAACCCATTTAAAATAATATCAAATATCTATAAATATTTAAAAGACACATTAAATTTTTAACATCATTTATAATAGTTTATTAACTTAGACTAAATTTAATATGTCTTTTAAATATTTATAAACACTTAGCATTATATATTTTTTTTAATAATAAAAGATTGTCATATCAATTCAATTATAGGAAGAAAGAGAGATGATAATTGAATATGCTGGTCCAATGACTCAACGTTCAATATAGCGCCATGCCACCACGTGATATTATAATGTACGTGGTAGTTGGCACAAATATTAGTGTTAGGAAAATCTGTAACTTTCGTGGGACATCATGCTATATATAAAGATCTAATTTTCCGTACAGTTTTGGACCATACTCCCGTTCTTGCTCTATTCCTTTTACTTCAACCAACTTTCAAGGGCTTGCGAGAAAGTTAGCTTGCGGAAAGCAGCCGTGACTCGTGAGGCTCTTCCCTGGTACGTAGAAGGGCAGGTAGCTAGGTGCAATTATTTATGATGGATTTTTCTTTTTCTTTTTATTATTATTTTAATATCTTTTGATATAAAGGATCAGAGATAAAATAATCATCACGACACCACATGTAACAAATTATTGTGCGCACAAAAATTTTATATATATATATATATACCTATAGTTGATCAGCTAACTAACTCAAGATTCCCTCTAAATAATTTTAACATTGAATTTTTTGTCTTTAAGAGATAACTTAATCGACTGTAGACCACGTCTCATAAAGTGAAGATTATTAGTTCAAATCTCATTCTTCTTTCTTTTACGTGAAGTGTCAAAAAAAAAAATTAATAATAATAATAACATTGAATCTCTTCATAAGTCATGGCATGAGACAATACACATGAAAGGGTTGTCGGATGTCATAAGAAATGTTAATTCAGAGTAGAAAAATCCTCAACAAAGTCGTAATACACTATAAAGATCAAACAGCTAGCATATCTAATATAAAAGAAAACTTTTCGTCTCCTTCTTCTAAACCCTATATATTTTGCTTTTCTTAATATTATTTTCTAATATATATATAAATAAAACAAGTTTTTTTGGCTGCAAGAGGGGCGGCTAGAAAGGAAGTGTTAGACAAAAGGGTGGTCCCTGATTCACATGCAACCTTAAAATTTTAGGGTTGAAAAAAAAAAAAAAAAAAAAAAAAGGGTTGTGATCTATAGAATAGAAATTGTGATGATAGATACAAGCATTCCCTTCTGCCCTTCGTTCTAAGTAACAATATAAATAAGAGTACACTACAGCCAAGCTCCCAACTTCAAGCAGAAAAAGTCGATCTCTCACTCTCTCCCCAAAGTAAACCACTGTACATAGAGAGAGATAGAGAGAGAGATTCTGACTTAGATGGGAAGGAGTCCTTGTTGTTCAAAGGAGGGGTTGAACAGGGGAGCATGGACAGCTATGGAAGACAAAGTACTCACAGAATACATCAAAACTCATGGCGAAGGAAAATGGAGAAATCTTCCCAAGAGAGCAGGTTTGATTTGATCATTTTTCTTTAATTTCCTTAGTTTTATATATACCAAGTAAGAAAACAAAAACAAACAAAAAATTTGATGGTTTAATTAATTTATCCATGGCCAGGACTTAAAAGATGTGGGAAGAGTTGTCGACTCAGATGGTTAAATTATCTAAGACCTGATATTAAGAGAGGCAACATCACCCGTGATGAAGAGGAGCTCATCATCAGGCTTCACAAACTCCTAGGAAACAGGTCTTTTTTTTTTTTTCTTAATTTATTTTTTAATTTTTAATATATGAAAATTAATTATACTGGTTGGTTGCAGATGGTCTTTGATAGCTGGGCGGCTCCCAGGCCGAACAGACAATGAAATCAAGAACTATTGGAACACAAATATTGGAAAGAAAATTCAGGAGGGAGATCATCACTCAAAACGAAGACCACCAAGTACTACTTCAAGTCAACCCCAACTCCAAGAGATCAACCCAAATCCCTCCATGGCCATGAAAACTACTTCACCTGCACAAACAGCCTCATCATCTGTGGTCCGAACCAAGGCCACAAGGTGCACCAAAGTTGTCGTAACCTCCAGCGCCGGCCCACAAGAACACGACCAGTCCCACGCCATTGCCAAGCTCCACCCATCTTTAACTCCTGACGACCGGCCGCTTCACTTTTCAAACCCCATTTCGGAAGAGGATACTAATCTGCCCAACTTCATCATGGATTTCGAGACGGACGGTAATATCCTGTCGGATTTTCTCGACATGGATTTCTCGCAGCTTTTTTGTCTCCAAACTGAAGCCGATAATACCACTAACACGTCTGCCACAGGCCTTGTTTCTGAAGATCATAAGCTGTATGGCTCCGATTCTCAATCTTTTGCTCCATATATTGGGTCCGGATCACTGGAATGGCTCTGTGATTAATAAGAAACTTAATTAGTAGCTAGTAGCATGCACATAACCATACTATAAATTCTTCCAAAAATTGGATTTAATTAGGTAATCTTATATATATATATATATATATATGAATGCCATAATCTCCTTAAAGTTTAGTGGTCATGTTAATTTATCCTCAAAGTTTAATGGTCCGAAATTGTACACGCAAATAGTATTCCATGTCTGTTTGTCCTGCACTATGGTACGGGGGCATGCATGTGAAAAATAAATGATGGGTCTTGTCTAATTAAATCTCGAATTCTGCCAATGTCAGCTAACATGTGTATACACACATACGTAGAATGGATTTTGTATTGAAAAAAAAAATTGTAAATTTGGTTTTAATGATGAGTTGTAAATAGCTTGGTCTACAATCTTTGGCGCAGTAAGAATGAGCTCATTCATGCTAGTTAGCCTTGTACGTACAGAGGAGTAACTTTTGAAGCAGATTGTTTGGGAAGTAAGAACTAGAATTGCTGGGAATGGAAAATTTCCTAGAAGTAGGGAAGACATTAATATCCTGTGTTCCTTGTGGAACTTACATGCATGCAGAAGCAGAACTACTTATGTAGTTGCTGGGTTACAGGTGTTCTTGTTTTCTGGTTTGCTTGTTGCAAAAATTAAAAAAAATATATTAATTTCATAGTCTCAATCAAACAATAAAAAATTAATATACATATTATAAAAATATTTTGGACTGTGCCCTCATAAACTATTTGACAGCATATAAACCAACCGTAATATTCTTTTTAAGGTAAAGAAAAAGGACACAATCACATCGCTGTCAAGCTAAATAGGATCCTCATTGTTTAAAGGGGTTTGTTAGGGGTTTTTCTCGTAGTATTTTCATGATATTTTTTCAGTCTTACATAGAACATGATTTAAGAAAAAATAAAATTGTAGTACCGTTTTTTTGTTAATAGATTAATTTTTATGAGTTAATAGTTATATTCTAATTCTTTAAAACTTGTTTTTGGATTCAAAACTAAAACCTATGGGTGGAAGGTTAACTATTTAGGGATGATATCACCAAAAATGAATTTGATCATCATAAATTTGATGCTAATGCCTCAATTTTGGTGCTAATGCCTAACAAATTTGGTGCTAATGCCTCAAATTTGGCGTTAATACCTAAAAAAATCGGTGGTGGAGGCCACTATAATTTTATTTTTTCTTAAATCATGTTTTACGTAAAACTGAGAGAACGTCAGTAGAACCTACGTGGAGAACCCCTAGCATTTTTCTTGTTTAAAAGAGTAGTTTTAGGACCATGCATAATAAAGTAGAAGTCACAATCAAATTAAATAAGATTCTCATTGTCCCTAAGAGGTAGTTCAATCAGGTAGAATTACGCCTAATGAAGCGAAAATCATTAGTTTGAATCCCCATCCCTTTTTGTGCGGACATGTCAAAAAAGAATTGAGCTCTGATTTCACAGCCTCTATTAAAAAAAAAAAAATGCTAGTTCTATTGAATTACCAGCTGGAATTATATATATTAAGTCCTAATTAAGAACGTCATGAATGTAATATATAACGTAGAATCTCCAGCCCAAAATCAACAGCTACTTGACGAAGTACTTAAAATCATTATTATTTGGATATTTATTCGTCATGAATTAATTAAAAGAGTCATTATAATTTTTTTTTTTACTATGGATTATTATTAAACTTAGGCAGTTAAAACTGAGAAAAAAAAAATTGAAGTGTTTTTGCAAGGAGTGAAAAGACGAGTGGTTATTAATTGCTCGCTAACTACACTAACCGCTAACCATATATATTTTTTACAGGGCTCTCATTGTACAAGACCCGTTATGATGGAAATTAACTGGATCATCTTCGGATAATATTCAGTTAGTTATATTTGAGGGATCTTTTTGTCTTTACACTTTTTAATGAACAAAAATATATATCAAATATAATTAATTGGATATTCTCAATTCAAATGAATTGGAAATGATCCAAATTCGTTATAATGTGCTACTGCTACATCATTTAATGATACCTAATTTTGGAACATGACTTGTCGCATGAGATTCTTGTAATTAGTCATCAATTATTGTTTATTGGCAAAGAACAATTCTAAATATTATTATTATTATTATTTACTCACGTATCTATATGAATCACTTCACCTTCTAAAAAATATGGTTTTACAAGTATATGAGCGGCTTTTTTTTTTTTGGACATGTTCACACAAGAAAGAGGAGAGGAGATTTGAACTAATGACTTTTGCTTCATGAGGCGTGGTACCAACCAATTGAACTACCTCTTGGAGACTATGAACGGCTCTATTAGTCTCCCGTCATACGTGGGACACCATCTGGAAAGGAATTTAGCACAATTCAGGCATCTTTTTTTCAAATGATGATGAGTTGAGTAGGGTAGATATCAATACGATCGAGATATTATGTGATTCTTTACTTTTTTCAAATGATAGGACCCATAACTTTATTTATTACGAATCCAAATATGATTTGATGATAGGGCCGGGTGAATGGATGTTTCTCTCACTCTTTAACTCTAACTCACCATGAATATTTCTTGTCTTTTTTCTAGAATTATATTGTTGATTTGATAACGCCACGAAATTGTCCCATTGAAAATCGATTACCAATGAGACGTAAAAAGGATAGACACCCATTGGCTCTTTCTTTTTTGGTGCTGTGGTCCTATGCCCACCGACGTTTTATTCTAGCTAGTCTATGTTTTCTTGTAGGATTTTCTGAAGGGATTATAATAGATTCACCCTGCTCTCTCTCTCTCTCTTGTCGTGCATGTAGAAAAAACTTTAGCCGCTAGCAAATTACTGACGGATGGCGGAGGAATTATTAGTCATATGAAAAAATTGTCAATAATGATAGAGAGAGCGAAAGAGATTGCATTTAGGAATGCACTTGTAACGGAGATAGAAAAGCAAGGAGATCATTGTCTAGTTGAGAAAGTTTAGATGGACTGAGCAATGACAAAGGACGTGATTCACCAGAATATACTGTGCAATCTAGGAACTAATTGAAACAGTGACATTCAAAGAGTTAAACAAAACATAGATTAAATTTGGATGGAAGAAATTTCTCATTCTATTTATGATATTGTTTTGTTAGAGCAATCTATTTTTATGAGAAAGTTAAAGTTTCACCCTAATATTGCTTCTAGTCTCGATGCATGCAAAAGTCATTCATTTTAACAAATTAACTAACCCATTTCATTTACTCTAATTAATTATCAATAGAACTTGTAACGACTCAGAGAAAAACGCTAGCCACATCTGCGCTATTACCCCAAAAGGACTAGTCAATTTAGAGCTTTCCTAGAAATCATTGTAAAGCCCAATTTCATCTAATAACTAGGTAATGTAAGACTTAGCACTCATAACTATCTTTATAAACTACCCACTCTATGTTGGCTTTTTCTCATCTTTCCAATATGGGACCTGGGTGTTACAGAACTTTTAAATAGTTTAGTTATATATGTGATTGTCAAAGGTAACTAAAAAACATCTTAACTCTTAGAAGAATAAACTTGGAGACAAAGTTTCGCAAATGCGCGGTAGCTATCATATACCCTTGACTGTATTAAGTGCTCACTCCACATTGATCGAGTAAGATATCAGATTCGTCAACCGGTGTGGCTCCAAAGAATTATTTGCTACCAAAGAGAATCAAACTCCACAAAGACCAAGACCCTTATATATTTGTAGGACATAAATTTCCTTCAACCAATTTCAATAAGTGTCAAGTGTCATCTGTCACATGTTTTTTTAATATTCTTAACGAGTCATTTATTGTCATTCTACTACTAACCTAGGAACCCAAATATTAATTTTTGAGAAACCTAAAGATGTTGAATGACGTCACTTGTCACTTATTAGAATAGGTCAAGGGAAACCAAGCTTTCTTTGACACAAACTAATTTTCTTTGTCTCATATAAATATGAACACAAATTATATTTGGTCCAAAAGAAAGTTTGGTTTTGGTCTAAAAGCAAAAATAAAAGGAATTGTAGTGGAGAATAACTTCTATTCGGCCGTGGCAGAAAACTCATGTTTTTCTGCCACCCAATAGAAGAAAGACACCTTAGCTAAAGTATAAAAATTGCACAAAAATTGCCTACAACAAAAACACCAGATTTTGAGTTTCAACAAGAACACCAGACGCCGTTCCACCCAAACCAGACGCCGCTCCACCCAATTGCCCGAAATTTCCCACCTCCCAGGCAGTGATGCTTCCCCGCCCAGCCGGCTTTGACATGCCCACGTCGCCCACTTGGCTCCGCCAAGCACACGCCACTCCAACCACCCAGATTCGATCCCCACGCCCAGCCCACCGCCCACCTGGTTCACCATCGCTACTCTGGTTGAAGAATCAGAAAAAACCCATTCCTCCATCGCTGCTCTAGCCAAGATGTCATGGGAGAGAATCTGACGGAGGAGGAGAGAGCTTTGTTTATCCACGGAGGAACTGGCGGCTCTGATGTTCCGGCCGACCGGCCATGTGGTGGACTGGGGTGGCGGCGCCAGCCACTCCCAGGCCATGGGGTGGCCGGTGTGGCCACAGATCTAGGCCACAGGGTGGCCCGCGTGGGCCATCCCGTGGCCTAGATCTATGGCCGCGCCGGCCACCCTGTAGCCTGGGAGTGGCCGCGTCGGCCACCCATATGGCCTGGGGTGGGCGCGCCGGCCACCTCATGGTTGGGGGTGCTCGCCGGCCCCCCAGCTCCTCCACTTGTGGTTGCTCTCGTGGCCCAACTCCCCCCCTTCGGCTACCCTCATATATGGTTTGGTGTTTTGTTCCTACTTTAAGTTTTTGCATTTTTTCTTAATGGATGACATGTCACGTGTTGATTAGTGGACAACAAACTCATGATTTTTGCCAAGATGGTATAGCAGCAACTCTCATGGTAGTGTAAAGTTGCCTAATATTTGTTTGTTAGTATAAAAATGGGAGCCCCCGCGCGGCCGGCATATATTAATAATATTATGTATGCTCGATCGAACTGCGTGTTGGAGTAACCAAGCTATAGCACTTTCAAAAGTACGCATGCCCAAATGTCCAATGGGAGATTAAAGGCAAATTGACTTTTGAGGTCCGCTAGCTTTCACATGTTTCTGTCTCATTATTATGGGATCAATCATCAATTGATATAGATTAGTACTGACAATCCATGCGAATAAAAATGTATAGGTAGACTTTTCAACTTTTTACTAATAAACAAATTAATAAATGTAGACATTTTTTCGGTTTCTAGAAAATTTGAAAAGGAATTAGTTTTCACTAAGGTAAATAACCAACAACGTTAAATCATGTTTAGGTTTTTATAAGAACTTCGAAAAACTTGAAATCATTATAGTTAATCATTTAAGAAAATTAAAGAGAATTCAGTAAATAAACATACAATTGAATCTAGATAATCCTAAGGCATCATAGCCATAGGGGATAAGATTAAGCTGTTTTTTTTTTAAAGACAAATAGTACCTTATAAAATTCAAAATTTTCGTTTGTCTTGTTGTTCGATCAGTGTAGAAACTGAGCAGCACGTATTGTTTTGTTTGTTCTATGTATTCTATCCATGATCCTACAACCCTATTGTATGGAAAAATGACCCTATATCTTCCCCCTTTTATTTACCATATGATGATATTCAAGTATTTTTATTCAAAGTAATGATAAAAAAAAACAAGAGATCGAGTTAATTAAGAATATTAGGTATACCTTGTTGTCAACATTAATGCATTTTTGTCAACAAATGATTCCTTCTTCAATAACCAAACCTTGAAACGCAGGTTTTGTACATGAGACTATCATTTGACTAACTAACCAAATCTCTCTCTCTCTCTCTCTCTCTCTCTCTCAAATTGTGATATATATGACATTACGCGCGTTTGGATGTGAGGAATGAGTGAAGTATTTGAATCAATCGAGGAATGAGTGAAGTAATTGAATCAATCTTGAGTTCCCTAGCTTGCGTAATTCACTCGATGGAAGTTAAAAATAATCTTATATGCATATATATATATATATGTCAAATTTGTACTATAAATTTGGGTTAATTTTTAGTCATGTACGTTCACAAACTCTTCTTCGATCTAGCTCGATCTTCTTCTTAGCACTAGCACGCCTCATAATCGACAGAATCATTCACATATTTGTTCTCAGAATCATCATTCAAACAGTTTTAGTTGTTTCTCCCATTAATACAACTTCTAGGTGTAGTCCTAATTACAGTTATTAATGTTTCACGATAATTAACAATGTCCTTTACCAATGATCTCCTCTACCTAAAACTTGCACTTCTTGATTAGTTTGTTATTATACAGCTACTTTTGTACGTGCATGGTGGATTTCACCATGCATGCGAAAGGAACATTAATGGCGTTGAAAGAATCCTATTGATTTGAAAATATATAAACAAATCAAATTATCCAAAAGCATCCGTTTTTTTTTTTTTTTTTTTATCGTATTTCCTGTTGTTATGTTTTCCTTAATTAATCCTTAGCATTATCATATTAAAAAAAATCATATACCAAAACTTGTCTAACCTTAATTGGAACCACATGCCTGGCTAGCTAGTTGCTGGCCTGTCTGTCTCACTGAATTTATAATTTTCTTGTTGTTTGTTTTTTCCCTTTTAGGTAACTACTGTTGCAGATAGAGCAGAAGCTTCCCATTAGAATATATTCTAGATCCGATTCGTGTCCATATGACGTGCTCATGATAGCTCATTTCACGGTCCTTACGAGGTAGCAGATGAGCAGGTGAAAGAAGACCGACCAGAATAAGAACAACTTTTTATTTTTTTATTTTTTGAAAGAACAACTTATTTATTTAGTCATTTAATTAATCATCAATTAACAACCAGTTAATTGATTTGACAAACAGTATAAATATTTGGCAGATGGGATGTATTAATCCTTATTTAATTTCAAAGACCTACAGTGTAAAGCAACATATATAATTGTTTATTCTAATTCCTATATAATTTAAAACAAAAACAAAGTTTAATATATTAAGATATAATGGAATTCAAATATACATGCACTAACACATTAGGTTAAAAAAATAGCATGGTGATAAATGATAATTGTATTAAACATTCATGAGTGCGACCTGATATTATATATAATTAATTAATTAATTTATGCGGGACATATATAATTAAGAACGAAAGTACAGAATAATCCATTAGGCAAGCACCAATAATGTTTATCACATGGCAACGTGAGAAGTATATATAATAATTTAACTAATGCTACAGTCAAATTATTTAACAAGCAACGAACAAGTTAGGCACATGAATCATATTTGTGTTTGTTGAAGAATATTTTTGGATAATCAGGCATGCGGCAAGCGATGGGTTACATGCAAAAGTAAGAAAAATGCTTACCGAAAACACTGGTTTCGACATTTGGGGGACTGAGAGAACTTTCAATGCTTAAGTCAATAAATTTGTTTGAGAGAGAGAGAGTGATACCTTTTTATTTTTATTTTATTTTATTATGTGTGCCCCTTTTAAAGGGAGGCTCTTGAATACCGTCCTTGGATGCTTGTCACGTTGTGGGTATGTTGTTCTGTTGGAGTTAGTGGCTTATATTAATACCAGTGGAAGGCCAAGTAGACGGGAGCGTATTGCGACGTTCACGGAGCAGGTTATTTTAGGGATTTCCTTAAATTCGTCCGTACAAGTAGGGTTTAGGGTTTTTTCCTATATATATATATATGTTATTGATGTAACCCTAGATTAATCAAGAGAATAGTACAGTTACTTCTCTGTGGACGTAGGCAAATTACCGAACCACGTTAAATTTGTATCTCGACTCTCTCTCTCTCTTTTTGATTCTATATATTGTTCATCATTATTGTGCGCGGTTACAACAATTATTATTATTTTTCATGTAGAGGCTACTTGAGTGAACCCAAGGTGATTTGTTTTTTCTAAGCAAATTGGGAAAATGATACTTGGGATCAAAATATTGAAAATATTGGTGAGCTTCCCAACAACAAATTCAAAATGAAAAATATAGTACATAAAATATAACAAAATAGTAGGCAATTGGTCAAAGAATAACACGATCCTCTCAGAAATGTCATATAAAGCGATAACTAAGCCAAGGCCCAAAAGGCACGAGACCTATTAGCAATCAATTGAAACAACAACCAAGTGGATGCCAGCGAAGGATAAGCACCGATAAATTCCAAAACGAGACCATCATATCCTAATCAGTTCATTTTTTGAAAAATTAAATAATTCTTAGGTACTTTTAGAATTTTGATTAAATTTTAGTGAAAGAATAATGTTTTGTCGCCAAAATAATAACAATAATAATAACGATTCCATTTCAAACTTATTGTATTCTTAATAGTACTCATTTTTATTTCTAATGTTCTCTAAAATGTATATGATTAGACCTAATCACTTGGAAGGTGCAACCTAACCCAAATACAACACGAACTCATACTCAGAGGCCCGGTTTTGGACTTCCACGGCCCAAATACTAACAGTGGAAAGCCCAGAACCCGTCGAAGCGTTGAAATATCCGTTTCCTGGAAATAGCAATTCCCTCACCTTAGATCTGACCCGAAACTCGGCATTTACTTGAGAGAAAAAAAAGAAAAAAGAAAAAACAATGGCCGCTGATTCTCCGAGTTCTATACGTAAAGGTAGCACTAAGCGCCCAAAACCCTCCAAGAAAAACCCAATTGATAATTACTGCTCAATTGGTTTTTATTGCTTAATCTTCTACCAGCTTCAGTTTTTGAGCTTTGTTAATGGTGTTGTTTTTGTGTATTTTATTTTAAATTTTTCTGTTCTGGGTTTTCAATTTGCTGCAGTGGTTGTTCATCTCAGAGCAACTGGCGATGCGCCTATACTCAAGCAAGCCAAATTCAAGGTATTCCTTAAACGGTCGTAGTTTGAATTTGCTTTTATTTTAATTTCTGAAAAAAGTATGTACTCTATTTTTTTTTTCTTCAAGTTTTCATTGTGGGAACCATATTTGAAACCCTAGGTAGGTTTTTCGTATATCTATCAAATTTTTATATGAGGTCTTCCATATGGGGTTTTCAAATACGAATGAATCCTGATGCCCAATCACGGTTTTGGTGTGTGTATTTATTTTAAGGGTCAAACTTCTATTAGCTGTTTATTAAGTTGCACGCGAGATAGTACTTTGGTTGTTTTTAGTCAAGTTAGACGTGCATTGTGGAGTTTGCACTCAACTTGTGGATGATGAACTTTGATGGAAAAATCTACTTGGGATGTGACTATGGTTTCGTAACTTGTAATAAATGCCAATCTATGTTATTTTCATCGAAGTAATGATAGAATCTGGTCAAACGAAGCACAATTTTAATAAAATTGGTTTTTGGGATTTTTTTTTGGATGATAACGAAGAACCTCTTTAAGGCAGGAACACTTTATACCCATCCCTGTCGGGTAAACCTTGGATTCGTGCAAAGTGCTCCCTCCACACGGATTGAGTAATACTTTGACTTTGCTGGCGGGCTGTCCCAAGGAATGGTTTGCACCCAAGGGGATTTGAACCTTAGACTTGATAGGAATGCCATCAAGACGAAGGTCCTTACCACTTTAGCTAACCCCTTGGCTTTTGGGAAAATTTTTATGATATTCTTTTTAATATTTTAGGGAAAATTATTCTTTACAATCTCAACCTATCACCATTGTTGCAATTTCCCTACAAAATTCAATGTAAGCATTTGACCCTTTAATTTTGAAGAATTATTGCAATTTGTCCAAATTAGACATTAAATACATAAATAGGAAAAATGATTGAAATACCCCTTAACCAATCTGAAGTATATGAACACTAGCCCATTAATTACAATTAAGTCACTCTCATTTCTCTCTAGCCCATAATTACAATGAGAGAGAGAGAGGGAGAGAGAGAGAGAGAAGCCTTTATATTTTATTTAATTAGGAAACCGAAGAAATGCAAATTTAAGATTTTTTTAGGTACTGTAGCATATACCAAATTAAACTTTAAACATAAATGTCAATGAGAAAACTATCATCTGTTGCGTTTAGGGGCATTTTTGTTATTTTTTTCTAGTTGTGAGAGAGAGAGAGAGAGAGAGAGAGAGAGAGAGAAGCCTGTATATTTCATTTAATTAGGAAACTGAAGAAATGCAAATTTAAGATTTTTTAGCTACTGTAGCATATACCAAATTAAACTTAAACATAAATGTCAATGATAAAACTATCATCTGTTGCGTTTAGGGGCATTTTTGTTATTTTTTTCTAGTTGTGTTATTTTTAACGCCTAAGGTGGATGGTGGAGGTACATTGCAATAATTTTTAAACGAGGGGACTAGATAGTTTAGAGGGCCAAAGTGTAATCTTTCCAATCTTTTGCATTTGAAACTATCAGAAGTAAGAATTTTGTTGCAGCAATGTGCATTAGGTATACTTTTTCTGTGTTATGTTCATATACTACAGATGTGGAATTCTGTTTGTGCAACATTGAAAACTTATCACACAAGATGGTGGTGGTCATATGTTTGTTTTGTTATTTGCATCTAGCCTTGAACTTGACTTGTAGGTATTGTGCAAATTGAGTGGATATGTCTTGGATGGTCATAAAAAAAAAAAAAAAAGTTTTTTATTGAAAATCTGCAAATATTATGACAATTAAAACTTTGACTTCTTTTCAATAAAAACTATCTAATCATGTTGTTTGAATTTTTTAACAATATATATAAAATTCACAACTAAATCAATACTCATTGTGTGATGGCACCGATAGTGTGAAATTATGATTAATCGATCATATGCAAGATATATAAAGCATGATAATCAACACACCATAAATAAGCAATCACCATACAAAGTCAAGGAGGAATTTTGTTACCAAGGAAACCCAATCACTAAGAAAAACTCTGGGACTTAGTCCAACACTAAAGGATATCACTGATAAAAGAAACATATCGAGGCTTATTAAACTCACATACAGACTTGCTAATGACTAGACTTCCTCCGAGACTCATTCCATACTCTTAACTTTTGTTCACCAATCAATACCCTCATGTTCTTTGCTCCTTTGTTCGTCAATATCTCGCACCGAATCCACAACTTGTTTCTCTGCTCACTCACGCTTTAGCGTTTTCGGATTCTACTCTCTGGACTTCCACCACCATATAGAAGAATTTGTTTCTAATTCTCTATGGCTTTAGGGAATAATTATATAAGGTTTTCTCTTTGGGACATGGATGTGAAAAACATAGATTCTCTTAATTTTATTTATTTTTAATTTTTTTTTTCAGGTTTTCACGCTAAGAACCATTGATCAAAGATCAATGTTGTTTGATGTCAGGTCATTCTGTAACGTACTAATTCTCCATGAGAGTACTCCTCTCCCTTGGAGGAGTATTTGGTGAAATAATTTTCCTTTGCAAGTGGCCTTTTTTGCTTAGTTGACCGCGTTAGGGAACGCTATGTTCAATCTTTATGGGCTATATTAGGTTATGCTTATACAAGTAGTAGACCTCTTTACTTGCTAGAAAGGGTAGTCTGGTAGTCCTCATAGTGTTGCGGTGTAGAAGTTGGTACCGTCCTACCTGATGTGGTGTATATGGAGAGAATAAGACATCGAAGTTCTAAAGATTGCGAGATGATTGGTGAAATTAAAAGCTTTATTCTTCAATACCTTTTACCAATGGGCGACTGCCCTAGATTGCTTTCATTTTTCTAGCTGTCGTGATTTTCTTGTATTTTTTGTTCTCCTTCCGGTTTGGTGTTTTTCTTGTATATTTCTTGTATGCTTGGGTGGCACATTTGTGCTTTTTAATGAAATTCATTTACTTATAAAAAAAAAAAAAAAAGTTTTGTCCCTCTCTTCTCTCTTGAAGAGATTCTTAAGACCACTTGAATTTCACTCTCTCTAAAAGAACATTTTGAAAAGGATCAAAAAAGTTGTTTGCTGTTGTGGGACTTTTTTTTTTTTTTGATAAGTTGTTTGCTGTTGTGGGACTGAGACCGATATATAGAAAATCCCCTAAAAGTCGTGTTTTAAAAAATTTCAGTCACTGCATCAGTTGACCCTTCTCTTGACCAATGCAATTTTTTACTCAACCCTAATGAGTTGGGCCGATTGTAAAGGTAGCCTAATAAACTAGAACTTCAGGATGATCTAATCAAATAAGCCAATCTTGATATTGCATTAATATCCAAATCATAAAATAGCTTGATTTGTCAAAATAAAATAAAATAAAATAAAATAGCTTGATTTGAGGTCATAAGATTTCTTTCTTTTGCTTACCTATATATTATTAGTTAGGTGCTTTTGTATATTTCTTTTTTATGGTTCTCTCTTTAAGGAAGCCTAAATTATACTATTTGAAATTTATATTGGATTCTTGCTATTCATGTGTCGAATACTGTTTGATATGGAAGATTCCTGGAACTGACAAGTTCGCTAAAGTGATTGACTTTCTATGCCGGCAGCTTCATCGGGAAACATTGGTAAATGATTTCTGTTGTTGTTTTCTTGTATTTGTTATAAGCTTTGGGCCTCAGAATAATCTCCTGTTCATTATTTTGTAGTTTGTCTATGTCAACAGTGCATTCTCACCAAACCCAGATGAATTGGTAATTGATCTGTATAATGTAAGATGCTAAAACTTCATGATTTTTCTTTTTATTTTACCTATTGGTTCTTCTTTTGTTGTGGCTGTGAATAGATGTTTGATATACTGGAATTTACCTCATTATTTTTCATTCTTGTATTGTCCTCTGTCCAATTATAGAAAATATCTACCATTCTATAGTTTTCGTTTTCACATGTTGATGAATGGGCCCAAATGCATTATAAATGCATCAATGTAGTATGCTTTTTGTTTGATTAAAAGCTATAGTTGAAGACACGGAAATGACTTTGATTGAACTCAGTGTATGTTTTACCTTTTTTAATATACCTAATTTATTTTGTGCTTTTCAATTTCTTCTGTATGATAGATATAGAAGGAATTTGTTTATGGAGTATCCTAACACTCTTAAGCACACTGCATTTTGCTATATAAAATTTAGGCTGAGGACAAGGGAGCTGCATTCGGTGCTTTGTACTAATGGTTCTTATTCTTGCGGACATCATGGTTTTGGGTTTACTTATCCACAAATGTTTGAATAGCGGTTGATTCTGGCTGATGATGTGTATAATATTAATGAATCAACGTCTTTTTCCATCTACTTTAATTTACTTGATCTGATTTAAGTGTTTTGGAGAGTGGGGTTGTGAATTTGATTTATTTTTGGACATAGCATTTTTCACCAAAAGCCTCTTTTTTTCTTTTTCTTTCTTTCTTTCTTTCTTTCTTCTTTTTAATTTTTAATTTTTTAATTTTTAATTTTTAATTTTATTTTTAACTGTCCTGTCTTTGATTGAGATGGCTATGTGAGCCCAATAGAAGTATTAATGAAATTGAGAAGTTATTCTGCTCAGTTTCAAAAGTGACCAAATAAAAATTGGAATAACAATAATTGTTAGGGATAAAGGTTTCTGCAAGATTACTGGGAAGATACTGTTAGTTTTTCCTAATAAGCAAGGATTTGAAATCCTAGTTATTTTTGTTGATTATTTTGGTGAAGTCTTCAGTCCACTCTGATGCTTCCATTTGACTATTTATGACCAACTTATTATGTGCTTATCTATTAAATGTTATGGCTAAACTGTATTTTACCAGGATGTAAGTATCTTCTTGGCCATTGCAGAATTTTGGTTTTGATGGTAAGCTTGTGGTCAATTATGCTTGTTCCATGGCATGGGGCTAACAAATGGTGATGGGTCTGCTGCTGTACATTCGTTCATGTAGTAAAGTGCAGAGTGACTCATTGTCTCTTTTTTCTGATTTCTCCTTGGTCTGATAATTGGTAAGGAAACAAACAAAAATGCCACTTCTCCTTTTTACTTTTCCTATCACTGATTTTAAGATGTTGCATGTTTCACCAAAAACTTGGATGATTATTTCCATACAGACAAGGAAACAGGATTTGCTGGTATATTGAAGATTATGATTAGGATCTGAAGAGTGGAACTGAGAGTTTATACCATAATCATTTGAGTTTGACAAAGACTTTATATAAAAGGTGTAATTTCCTGTTGATTGTCATTTAACTGTTGAATGCATTTTGATAATATAGCAAAAGTTACAACACAATGCCAACTTTTACCTCCATTGTCTTTTGGAATCTCAAAGCTGTCGGCCCATGCCACCCATCTTTTTGAGACTTTTAGTCCATCCAATGTGTTTTTCATTGTGGAAAAAAATGTTGTAATGATAGCAAAAGATTTGACTCACCATCCTTGTTTGGTAAATCAGTGATTCAGTATTATGGATATCAGTACAAAATGTCTCAAAGTTATTGCATTTCAGAGCTGTCATTGGCCAAGTGCAATGAATTTTGCATAATTCACACTAAACCATGAATTCCTCTGTTAATTGGGTTGAGGGGCAGAATTGGTCATTGCAATCCCGATAACTTTTACGCGTTAGGTGGAGTCAGTTGGCAGATCTAAGAATTCGTATTAGGTGGGGCGGAATTGACATAATAATTTTTTAAAATTTTTTGGAGGGGTGGGCGGAAGGAGGAGTAGAGGTTAGGGACAAGAAAACTTAAAAAAGTACCCTTAGACCAAAAAAAAAAAAAAAAAAAAAAATTTGGAGCGCCTGCCCCCCTTTATATCCACCTCTGGGTGGAGTGTTAGAGTAACATCTTCGAGCTTGTTTAATAGGTAAATAATTTGAAGGGTTATAAAGATCCCTTGTTAAAGAGTAATGTTCTTTAATGTAATGGAAGATACAACTTTTTTTCAACATAAAAGAAGATATCCACTCAACTATGTCACATAAAATAATGATTCGAGCAAGATACTAAAGTATCATAACAAATTTTAGAAGAGAAATGGTAGATATTATAATTATACTTAATATTCATCTAACAAGGCTGGTGTGGCACTTCCAACTAGCCATTTATTTAATCCTAGTTAAATAATAATAAAAAAAATGTTGTGGTTGATTTGGAGTGTCGTGACAACGTTGTTGAACCATTGTAGGATAAAAATATAATATCTAACATTACTCATCTTAGAAATAAATAATAATATCAAATATCTCTATCAAGGATAGGTCACCAAATCAAGATCTCAAATAATACACGTATCTAGCCTGAAAGTTAGGATAAAAAAAATGTAGATAGAAATAACTGAAAGTTTATCGAGAGAAATTCTCAAGGAAGGCAGTATGACAAGTATCACATACACTAAAACGCTAAAGGTGTCTTGCCCGTATCCCAAGTCCCAACCATCGGGCTCCACAATGACATCAACTCGGGGGCAGTATCAAAAGCCAAACTATCAGGCAATATGGATCTTGTTTGTTTGTTAGATAAACAAGGCAGAAAATCATGTTGATGCATTATAATACTAATATATAACATCACATGTATTCAAGTCATAACTATCCTTCATATGGTCGCTAAAAAAATGGATTTTTATTGTAAAGTTTCCATTGTACCCTTAACCTTCTGACGGCGAGGTTTGCGCATCTTGTGGAACATATGGTACAACGCTGCTATCCCGACAAGGTACAATGTCCTGACCTTGGGTGATTCACACAACTAGCATTATTCATACATGATTGCTCCAGTCACTTCTAACCATTGAATCCAATTAAGGTAATTAACATTAAAATAAATGTGGATGATAGGGCCATGCCCATATCCTAATATGCACATGCTCCACATTCTATACATGTTTTCTAATGATAACCATATCATGTAAAGATATTTACCATTTCTTATCCATGCATGAATTTACAAAACTTACACAATCAATCGATCATTCATTTCCCAAATATTTCATCTGCACAAAATGTAGCCTTTACAACATTTAAATAAGCACTTAATGTTAGTATAAAATATGCACGGCTAACCATCAAATTAGACATGCAAAAATCTCGGTAAATAGTTTACACGTGAGTTTTACTCACCTTGGTCATAAGTTGTCCTCTTGGTAAACTTACTTGAACTCACCAACTCCGTCTTCTAAGAAATATCTAAATTTTAGAAGACTCTATCAGGCTAAAAACCTATCATTAGTCCTAAAATAGCCAAAATTCACTTTCTAATCAAGGAAAAATCGATTAGCCCTGCAAGGCTGATTGATCATTGAGTAGTGAGCAGTGACTGATCAACACTGTTCTGTGCTCATTCCTCGATCAAATATGATAAACAATAATCGATAAAGACATTGTTCATTGTCTTTGAAAAAATTAATTTTAGCTCTAGTGAGTATTCTAGAGGCTCTAGCCTAGAGCCTCTTAAGACTAAAAAATGTCACCCACCCTCCTACCACCTTTAAACACCTAAAGTCGTAACCTTTATGCATTAAAACTACCAAGTTAAACAACTTTTTAAACCCACCATTAACAACTACTCAAAAGATCCGGTGGGTAGTCCTTATCCACCTCGTACAAAGGCTACACTTAATTGAAGTCTATTTAGTCTAAATAAAACAACCAACAACCTAAAGGTAGGGTCTTTCTTTAAAAAGCTTAACATTTCTTCTTAAATCATACTTAAAACACTTAAAATGAGCATGCTTTAAGTCATGATTAAAGCTTGTAAATAACAACCAACCACGGAAAGATAGTAAATAACAAGAGATTACAAGGTTAGAGCAAGGATTCTTATCTCGTGGGCCTTTGATCTCCCGAAAACCACCATATAGTCACTTTGTTTCTCTCTCTCTCTCTTCTGAGCACTCTGGAAGCCCTAGCCGACCAAAAGGTCGCTAGGCTTGGCCTAAGGGTGTTTATATAGCCTAATCACCGTGTTTGCAAGTCTTTGATGCGTTGACATATAAAATTGCTGACATCTTTCAAACACTAAAAGAAGGGTGATCGATTACTAGGGTTTCTGGCACTTGGTGATAGATTACTACCGTTGGGATGATCGATCACCCTGGCTTGATCAATCACCTTCTAAGGGTGAACAATCACTCAGACCCAAAAATAGTCAGTGTCAAATCAGGCCCATTTTTTCTTATATTCGTGCCAAACCTTATTCCTTATTAATCCTTAAGTCCTAATTAAGGATTTACTAATTGTAGTTTAGATTAGGGTAATCCAATGTATGTGGGAGATGATGCAGTTTGCAGCCGAAAAACTTGGTTATAATTGTTCTAGGAAAAGTGGCAGTGGACAGTTGATACAGTGTATTTTATTTGGACCATCATTTAGATGCATGTAGCATGTAATCTTGCAAACTTATTTTCGACGAAACAATCTTGTGTATATGATATTTTAATGAATTTTTCATGAATTCTTTGTCTTAATGATGGTTGTATTCACTGATTTTTGCAATAACGTGACACTTGTCCCACGAAATGTATCCTAGGCAGTGGTCTAGCTTCTAAATCGGGGTTCCCTACAATCTACTCTACGAAGTGCAAGAGGTAAGGGAAATTGTGAGGATTTTAAAGATTTTTCAAAATTAGTGTGTATATATATAAATAAATGTTTTAAATGAAAGGTTTTAAAAACTATTAAAAGAAGAGATGGGAAAATGAGAACTTCAACTTTGTATTTATAAGGCACAACATACACAAAGTTATTGCTTTAAAGTAAGGTTTGTGTATATGCACTATTACGGTATGAAGCAATGGAGCCACATGTGCATAGGCACGCTGGCATGGCAGTGGGCGCTAGTGGTGCCAAATGGCACACTTGGCACTTAGCATGAACTATGAAGTATCGGAGCTCAAAGCGATTAGATCATGATCGTTCTTCTTTGGACAATCATGATCATACGATTTGGTGGTTTCCTCTAGATCATAGGATGATTATAAGGGTAGATCTAGCGGTTAGATTTACTAGACTGTTAGTAAAGTTAGCTGTAAGATCAAATTATATTTTATCTAACAATTAAGATTAAGTGATCTTTACTAAAAATTACGATCTAATTGTTATAATAAATAATATTTGATAATAATTTAATCTAACGATTGAAATGAAGTGTTTGATAAGATCTGATGGTCAAATTTTAATGAATGTTAATATAGTAGTTAATTACCAAATTATATGTCTGGTTGTAGTGAATATCCATTAAAAGTGTTAATTTGAAGCTATAAGTAGTCCACATGGAAAGAACAAAGGAAAATTTTGAACCGCAAAAAGGAAATAACTATTGAATAGTTAAGATAGCACTCTCAGATTGAGGAAGAATTGATGCTCAAAGAAAATGACGACTAAGGAATTTTGTTCTCAAAAGTGCATTTGATGGAGGAAGGTACTTCTTTTGAGAAAAACATTTATTTTTTTAGTTACTTTAGCGCCTTTTTGGGATTGCGTATAAGAAATAAAGCTTTTAAGTCAAAAAGAATTTTTGAACAAAAGCTTTATTTTTAAGCTTTCACCAAAAGTGCGTTTTAGCTATTTTTAAGCTTTTTGGACCCTTATTTTTTTACCAAATGAGTACCTTTTTTTTTCGTTTTTTTTTTTTTTTTTCAAACGGGCTTTTTAAGTGTTAAAAGCACATTTAGACCTCTCAAACGCAATCCTAAACAAGTCCTTAGTCCTTTAAGTGTGCAAAAGCTCCTATAAAGCCATCCTTACGCCCAAAAACCCTAGTTTCACTTTTGACCAATTAAGAAACCTAGAGGAGAGAGTGACAGAGATACTACAGAGAGAAAGGTGATTCTTGGTAAGACTTCATCCTCAAGAAGATAATCCCTAAACCTCAATATCTAGGTTTCTACTAAAATTGTTACTTAACGTACATCATTTGCGTTTCAAAACATCTAAGTACATTAGCTTAGGGTTTTATGGTAAATTATGAATTAGTTATATTTTCAAAAAGAAATGAACTTGCTCGTACTTTTCGTGCTATATCATGTTATTATGCCTTTTAGGAGTCTTAATTGAGTAAAGTAATGGGTTATAAGAGGTAGTTTTGGGTTTTTCATGTATTTTGACATTCATCGAATGTTCAATCCTTACTGACCGAACGATCGGAAGCGATACCAAACAATTACCTTTAATGACCGTTAAAATAACAATTAATTACCAAACAATTACAATTTTTTTTTTTTTACATGTCCGCACAAGAGGGGGGAAGGGGATTCGAACTAGTGACCTCCGCTTCATTACAAAATTCTATGTCTATTAGTATAATGTTAGAAATTATACTGAGGCTCTACCTTCTCTCTAGAATTCATCTCTCTCTCTTCTTCTAGACAACACCAAGAAGAATTTCAAGAGGAGGGAAGATCTAGATCTAGATCTTCTCTCCTCCCCTTTTATGGTAGCAATGCTCGTGTATTTTCTGTAGGCTCCTCCAGTCTCCGTTTATGGCGGATGCTTTAGATCTAGTTTGTAAATCTAGATCTAGATTCAGATGTAGTCTTTTCAACCTTAGTTCTGATCGTCTTCTTCGGCCAAGGCATGTCTTCTGAAGGGATGTCTACGATGTCGTACTCCTCCTACTTGTGGGGATTTTGTTTTGTTTTTTATTTTTTTGTTTGTCCTGACCTTCGGGTTGAGGATGGATTTGTTGTCCTGGCCTTTGGGTTGATGATGGATTTGTTGTCCTAGCCTTCGGGTTGATGATGAAATAGATCGGTGTGGGGGTTTAATTCTCATGGCCGGATTTTTAGTTTTTAGTTGTTTTTGTTTTTGTTTTTGTATTTTGGCTACCCATGTCTTAGATCTAATTTGCACGAAGCAGATATGTTCCTTAAATGTAATTATACATGGGTTAGCGGAAGCTTAAAGTCATTTTTATGACTTGTAACTTTCATAGCTTTTGGTTATGATTTTTCAGAGCTGTATGCTCAATGATGTAAGAGCTTTATGCTCGTGAAATTTCATCAATGAAAGTTTCATATTTTTTAAAAAAATATTAAAACTACTATTTTAGCTCTATAAAAGTAGTCCACTGCAGACCAATTTTTAATACAAAAAATTCTCTCTTCTTCTATCTCTCTCAAAACCTTGTGTATTCTTAAAATTCGACTCTTTATATCTCGCTAGAAATAGAAGTTCCGATGGTGTTCTATCTAGTTTGCATATTAGTTTCATTTTATGTAAAATGCAATCAAACTACAGAGAATTTATGAGCTCCATTATATTTTGGAGATCGAAATATTTATTGTAATCCAATATATACCAATTCGTTAGAATTGGTAGAGATAAATAATTTCTTGAAGAAAATCAACTCATGAGCACCTTAAAAGCTTTTACTTTGTTGTTTTACCATATTTGTTCTACTGTGTGTAGCCCCCTGCTCGGGTAGGGAGCCCATCTCAAAGACTTGTTTATATGTTTAATTATAACATCTCGGGGCTTTAGTTGCTACTTTAAATCTAAACGTTAAATCACTCCAAGAGTAACATGTTGAATATTTAATTCACGTTAAGTTACTATAGACTTCTTCAAACTTAAGATTTTTTTTTTTTTTATATGTTCAAACAAAAAGAGGGGGATTCGAACTAATAATCACTCAAGACTTTTTATGCACAAAATAAATAACAAGTTATTTCAAAAGCTTAAATAATTAATAAATAATAATAAATTTAATTAATATTTTAATACTAAATATATATATGTAACTATATTTAACTATAAAAGCCCATTAATTATTTTTTTATTTTTTTTGTGAGTTACCCAATAATTTGTTAAATATTTATGTATAGCTAGCTGTTGCACATGTGACGGAAGTCAGATGTTGGCTGCAGAGATGAGAAGGGCTAGCTTGGACTTTTACGATCAGTAAGCTATTTCCTTAGGTTTCACTTTGTTAATTGGTACGTTCATTCTCACAAGGAATAAAGTGACACAATAGACAAAATGGTATTAAATAATTTTATTTGTAACAACGAATATATTATATATATATATATATATATATATAGAAGAATGCAGGCCAGATTTACCAGAGCTCATGTAAAAACTGGACAAGTATTCCTCTTTATTAGCATCTGTCAGGAAAGGACCCACAGTCTAACAGGTACCTTGCTGAGGTGACAAAGCATTTGTTGCTCAAAAGTTTACTCTGATTCAATGAGGATCACCATAGAATTTACTATATGTGTGGCATGGATTTTATTCTTCTTCATGGATTTGCAGCTATAACATCACTGTAGGAAGCAGAAGCAAACAAAATGATTGCAGGTTCTCAGAAACACAAAATTACAAGCTTAATCGCATGGTGTATCACTGCAGATTTTCAGAAATATATATGAATATATTTCATGTGCATGCATGATATGTGCGATTGATCACAACTGTTGAAGAGTCTGAGAGACCCCAGCTTTCAGATATCAATAATTGAAAGGAAGATGGCAACGAAGCCCCACCTATACTATGGGTAGCATTAAAGCTACTGTTTGCAAATAGGACCCGCAGTTGGTCGGTAAGGATGAACTTTGTACATATCAAAACAATTGCTATAGTAAAGTTAAACATGATATCAGCATATGATAATCATGCGTTGAGAAATGTTAATAGAGGGGTAATTTCTAGTTTGGATAGTATAGTGTGTGGTATACAATTATGGTTTAGGAAAATGACTAGTTTATTACGCTCTATTTGTTTCGACGTAAAATATTTATAGTAAAATTATTTTAGAGAAAATGTTTTCAAAGGTAAATGACTTCAGTTCATGAAAGCATATTTTTGGCCTTTGACTCGTGCGAGATTCACCCACAGCAGCCAAAAAGTGTACGTCGGTGACCTCCGACGGCGGCCGAAACGGTACTTGATAACTTCCAAAAAACTTTGATAGCGGATTCCGGCAACCTCTGATGGCGGTAGCCGACGACTTCTTACAGGAGCAGGCGACATTAGTCGGCGAAGTACGATGACAAATTTCGGTGACCTCCATGCCTGCTACGTGTGGCAAACTTTAGCGACCTTCAGCAAACTCTGATGTTGGTGGAGAATAAAGTGCGAGAGAGAGTGTACATCATACAAGAAGAAGAAGTCTAAACTCAGAAAATGGTTTAGGTTTTAAAAAAGTTAAACTATTTTATAGGAATTAAAAAATATTTTCCTAGCTATCCGAAAATATTTTCAATTTTAACACGATTTTTTGTCATATCAAATACCAAAAAATAGGAAAAAAAAAAAGTTTTTTAGAAAATATGATATATATATATGTCGAAATAAACAGTGACTTAGTAAGCTTCAAATGGATAAACAAATACAATTTAACAAAAGACTGTTCAGAAAAGTTCAGTCACAAAAGTCCCAGCTCTTTTTTCTTCTTCTTTTTTTTTTTTTTTTTTTTTTTAAAAAAAAAAAAAAAATTATGAATAAAGTCCCAGCTCTTTTGGCAATATATTAAGCTTACATATCCCACACAAGCCCTCGCAAGGTATAATGTAGTAATCAGCTGCTGGTGAGAGTAGTTTGTTTTATCTCTTAAAATGACATAAATTAAACTATCTTAGTTGGTATATATAAATGCTTTCTTTTCAGCAAAGAATTGAAAAAGGGTACAAATGCTTTCTGGTGTTTGTCTAAAGATGAGTTTGCATGTATCATGTCTGGTTTTATCCTTGAGTTGGGTCGACTTTTCCTAGTAAGTTAAATATTAACTTCATTTCAAGAAAAGAAAAAAACGGATTTATTTTGCAAAAAGAAGGAAGAATTATCTCTGTTTGCACATGAGGAATTAACTTTATAAGCCACACATGACCTTTTGTCTCATCATACCATTATACTCTAACCCATGTCCACAATAAAGTGGACAAATCCTTTCTCACTTTTTCATAATTCTTTGTTATGTTTATGCCATCGTTTCCACCGCCAAAGAATCTATCTTACTAATCAAGAACTAAATGCCAAAGTCTGCAGTTTAGTGCACACATTCATATATGCCTTTTGGTATACCAATTTTCTTTTCTATATTATTTTCTCTTTTCTCTTTCTTTCTTTGGCCAAGTTGGTATTCAATGATTAATGTAGAATAAAAGAAATTTAACTTCAAAATTTTTTAGGACCAATAGCTGGCAGTGACTTACAGTTTCAGGGTACCAAAGAGCTGATATTCAACATCAACCCCACCAAAGTCATGAACATCTTAGAAGGCACCAAAAAAAAAACAAAAACAAAAAAGCAAAGTTTATTCAGTTTAAAAAATGTCACTCCAGCCCTGATCAATTTCAAGGAATTTGGAGACCCACTCAAAATTTAGAGGACTCTCATTGGAGAAATCAAAGAACCCATCTACATCAAAGTTGATTTTTGAGCCTTCAGCTCCTTTGGATGTGTTCTCATCTTCTCTCATTTCTACATTTACTTTCTCTTCCACCCTATTTTGCTGACCATTACAGCAGCCTTCTCTTGTTGCAGCTCCACTCTGTTTCTCCTTGTGCTTTATTTTCTTGCTCAAATGAGAATTCCAGTAGTTCTTTATCTCATTATCTGTTCGACCCGGTAACCTTCCGGCAATCAAAGACCACCTAAGTGAAATTAAAAAATAAATAAATAACTATGAAAACTTGATCATATTTCAAACAGACAAAGTTAGAGCAATATTAATATCTAGGTTAATCTAAAGGGCAACTCCTTGAGTGACTAATGAAGCATCAGGTCTAAGGTTTGACTCTTTATGAATGTAAATAATTCCTCAGATTCATGCTCGAGGATGAAAGCTCGAACTTAACCCGATGTAGTAGGGGCGAAACCCCAGATACCCCAGTTATAAAGTAATAATAATAATCTAACCTGTTCCCAAGTAGTTTATGAAGCCTAAGAATCAAATCCTCTTCTTGGTCTGATATGTTTCCTCTCTTGATGTTGGGTCTTAGGTAATTCAACCATCTTAGCCTGCAACTCTTGCCGCAGCGATTAAGACCTGCAATAAGCACAGACCTATTAAGCCTTTGATCAAATTTAGGAAGATGTTTTTATTGATCAAATATAGTGAAGTTAAAGAGTTAAGAATTCGGTTGGTGAAATGAGCAAAGACCTGCTTTAGCTGCAACTATCTTCCACCTTTTAGCACCATGGATTGCAATGACCTCGGCCAGTTTTTGATCTTCCTCTGCTGTCCATGCTCCCTTGTTGACTAACTCCTTCTTAGTTGAACCATTATTCATGGCTTCCATTGGCTTCACTTCTCGTTTAATAGACCTATCTCTCATGGGGATCCCTTAGCTTACGTTTGTGTAAGAGAGAGATGTGGAAGAGAGAGAGAGAGAGAGAAAAGAGATTTTGTCAAGCTTGGGGATCTTTGTTACTTATATATGGAGTGCTGTTTTGGTTCTTTCTATCATCTACCTTTGTTGGTGGTGGAGAAAAAACCTCAACTACTGCTTATATATCTGTGAAAATATGAGACATGATCTTGGCAGTGCATAAAGAAAAAGTGACTCTGATCATGGACTTGATGATTGAGCAATAAGAGTGCTATAAAGTTTTTACATGCTAAATGCATACTACAAAGGCTGCTAAACGAAAAAAAGAAAAAGGGTTTATAATATACTAAGTGCGCACATAGCTGCTTTTAAGAGAAAAGGAAAAGGTGACAAGAGCATTACAATTAGTGGGGAAAGATACACAGATCAGATGGCTGTGGTAAAGTTATCAGATCCCCAGGGTAGGATAGGTTTGTCATCTAGTGGCTGTAGCTGATAAAATGAGTAATTTTAACTCTGTACAATTCCCTTTTTGCATGTGCAAAATATTTTACTGAAGGCATGCAGATTGATCCTAATAGGTATGGTGACAAAAGAGCAGGCTAAAAGATAGACAGTGAGATCAATACAATATATTTGGATGCAAGTAAGAGTTTTATCATCAAAAGATAATAACTTTTCAGACCCACAGAAAGGAGCTAGATAGCCTTATAGTGAGTGCATGAAGAGTGAATATAATTGGTTGGTCTTCTATTGTAGACCCTATATATATATATAATAAGTTTAACCCTCAATATATTGTTAACCTTAATTAATTAGTAAATCAAAATCCCAAATGCTTAAAGTATATGTATGCATGCTACTGCTACTTGTGCAAATAATAATATTCCATTTGTATTATTCTAATCAATCTTTTATTTGCTTAAATAACTAAGCCATGTGTTTGCTTGATGAAATCAGACAAGAAGAAAGGTTTAACAAAAGTGGAAATTAGGTTTGAAGTATATATTAGTTTAAGGAAGGTTAGGTGGCTCAATGTTTTACGAGGAACTAATTTATTAATTATACACAAAACATGAATACATTCTGCAGTGTTATATATGATTCCTAATTGGTTTGCATCTCTTGAGATACTTAATGTTTGGAATGACATGGTACATTGGAATAAATCTATGCCTCTCATCTCTATGCAAGTGTTCTTGCTGTTTGAACCGTTGGATCTACTTACCAATCACCAACTCTTGTTCAGTCAATTGACCATGATGAGGTGTCATTCCATGGTAGAGTATTTATTTATAGGTTGGATACCAAATTCAGACACTGAATGAGAGAAAGATCATGTGCAGGGTATAGGAAAACAGTAGAGTAGAGTATTTAACATTATTAAAGGACAACATTCTACAACACCTTAGTCTGATCAATAATGTCAAACAAGAAAACCAGAAGGTTCATATATATATATATATATATACACGTTTACAAAGAAGGGATCTATTCAGCCGTTCAAAACTTTTGTTTTCACCAAATGCGTAATTAAAAGTCACGGATTCTTTCACCAAATGAGTAACCAATGCTTAAACCCCTCCAGCTAGCTAGCTAGCTAGACACTTTGTTCACGGTGAGCCATATTTTTTCTGGTGGCCACACAGTGATGTGTCTCCTGGCAAAGAGAGAAAAAAAATTACCATCTCGGAGAACTGGGAAGGGGGAGCTTCCAATGCTTAAGTTAGGAAATGGCTTTAAAAGAAAATTGAATGGAGAGTGCAAGGAGCCGTACCTAATTTTGGAGGTGCGACATTTTTAGTGTGAGAGGCTAGCTCCATGAGAACGGCCCCTTATGCTTGTCACGTGGCAGGATTAGAGATGTGTGATAGTTTTCGTATTGTGGGGTATTTGAGTGGACCTTTAGGGCAAGAGTACTCCTTTGATTAGGGCATTTCGTAGCATTCTTCAGAGTCCCCCCCCAATCATCAAGCTAGCATTGCCCTCGGTCATCAAACACCTTTGGCCTTCTTAATTGAGTGGTAGGTACTTGAGGCAATTGAGGTCTTGCGTGCTTTGTCGGTTGAGTACCCGTGGCGAGGTCTTTTCGTGTCCAATGACTTGGTCTTTCCATGCCTTGTCGAGTCAATGTCTTCTGTGCCTTGTCGAGTCGATTTTGAGGGCTTAAAACCTTAGAAACATGATTCTAAGCCATATTTAAGCCTTCTTAAACATATTGAAACTTATTTGGTAAAAAACCTAGCTAGCCTCCTAGGATTGATTTATGGTTTAACATTTTTACTCTTTGATTGTTAAGGTAAATCAAGGTCTTGATGATTCTCATATAAAGAGCGTAACCTTGAGACCTAAAGATATTATCAAATGTTTTCGGACATCATAGGAACCCTAAGGACATTCGGGATTGGTTGGATGTGTGTTTGGGTGCAGGGACAAAACCAAAAAGTTTGATTGGGGGGGCCTAAAGAGAAGAGAAAGTAGAGGAGAGGGGGAGTGGGGCAAAAAAATTTTTGGGCAGGGGAGGGGCAATGGGCTTAAAATAAATATATTTTTTTCCTACCTAAACTTATTTTCCCTGAGGAATTGGGGGGCCAAAAATTTTATTGGGCAGGGCCAATGGGATTTAAATTATTATTATTATTTTTTACTACCTAAATTTTTTTTCCTGAGGAATTTGGGGGGCTATGGCCTACCCTAGTCTCTCCTAATTCCGTCACTATTTGGGAGCTCATAACAGCTTAAAACTAGTGCCGGAAAGCACCAAATTGATCCCTACAACAGTAGAATCGATTCCTACCAAGCCAGGAGTGATCTTAGCCAGGTCGGGATCGATCCTAGCTAGGGCAGGATCAATCCCAGCCAAGGTAGGATCGATCCCAAGTACCCTAAGATCAATATATTCCAAATAGCCAAGATTGATCTCAAAACTCCTATGATTGATCCTAACTGCTTTAGATGCCTATTTTAGGGTGTCCAATGTGTGATTGAGGTTTCTAAGTGTGTCTTAAGTTTGTGATTAGCGTTTGTCTAATTATAGTTTGGTTTATAGTGAAGTAAGTTATGACATCTTCTATTTGATAAAGAACGAAAAATTATATTAATTGAACAATACTTACTGTTCGAATATTTTATATTATTCTAGATTTTTTTTTTTTTTTTTACATGTCCGCACAAGAGGGGAGAGGGGGATTCGAACTAGTGACCTCTGTTTCATTAGGCGTAGTCTCAACCGATTGAGCTACCTCTTGGGGACCTATTCTAGTTTATTATGTTGCCTTATATATTCTAGGGTTTAGTTTGGGGTTTCTTGCTTATCACTCTAGTTTACTATGTTGCCTTATATGTTATAAGGTTTAGCTTAGGGTTTCTTACTTATCACTCGTAGCCTCTTTATTTATAGAGGTCTATATAATCATCATAAATATAAAATTGAAGAGATGTAGTGTATTATATGCTTCCACTCTCTCTCTCTTCTCTCTCTCTCTCTCATTCTTACGCTCATATATTCTGCATATTCATTATTTCAACATGGCATCAAAGCTATTTCAACATGGTATCAGAGCTATTTCAACTTTCTTGTAGCCTTCAACGTCCTTGTGTTTTCTCGCTCTCAATGCTCAAGTCCTCCGCCACGCTTTGCCCAAAGCTCTTTACCAGTTTAACATTACGTGCGTCACGCGCCGGTTAGGTTCAGTGTGCCGATCTGATAACCGCCTAAATTGGCTCATTTTCCTTTTTATGTTTTGGCCTTAGTGGGCCCAGGCCCATTGTTGGCCCTTTTAAAGTTTGGTTCTTTGTCAGCCTTGGCCTGTCGTTGGCCCCTTTTAAAGTTTGGCTCATTGTCAGCCCTGACCCGTCATCGGCCCATTTTGAAATTTGGCTCATTGTCAACCTTGGCCCATTGTTGGCCTTTTTTTTAAAGTTTGGCTCATTATCAGCCTTGGCCTGTTGTCGGCCCCTTTTGGAGTTTGGCCCGTTTGTCGGCCCTTTTGAATCTGCATTAACCAACCGCCACATGTTGCTGTTGCTGGCTGCCCGCCAGCCTCTATCTCCTCCGGCAGTCTCCACCATCTATGACTCGTTCCCAGCCTCCGCCACCATCGTCATCATAGTTTCAGATTTCAAACTCAAGGTTGCAGAATATTCTACCTTGAGTTTAAAGGGAGATGTTAGAATATTTTATATTATTCTAGTTTATTATGTTGCCTTATATGTTCTAGGGTTTAGTTTGGGGTTACTTGCTTATCACTCTAATTTATTATGTTGCCTTATATGTTATAGGGTTTAGTTTATGGTTTCTTATTTATCACTTTTAGCCTCTTTATTTATAGAGGCCTATATAATCATCATAAATATAAAATTGAAGAGATGTAGTGTATTATATGCTTCCGCTCTCTCTCTTCTCGATCTCTCTCATTCTTCCACTCGTATATTCTGCATATTCATTATTTCAACACTTACATTTAGTATGGCATTACAAAGGGTCATAGGGCCAACAGACAAAGGGTCCTAGGCTACCATTAATTATACGAGCTTGACTCTATGGTCCAGTTTAGTTATAATTTACCGTCAAATTCGAGAGGCAAACTGAATGATCAACCAGCGTGGTGTAACTATGTACGCAAGATGGACACTACCATACGGCATTGTTAACAAGACATCATTAATCCTAGAAAGACCCATGCAAATTCTTCGGTGGGGTCGGATTTGGTGGAGCAGAAAGATGGGCTCTCCAGAGCTACCCCATGCATGTAGGGTCTTAGATCTAAGTTTATTATTATTATTATTATTTATTCTTTAGATCTAAGCTCTCGAGACAAGTTCAATGTTATGTAATTACCACACTTTGAGAATAGGAATAAATATTTAAAATCTGAGAAATTTTGATTTTTTGTGGGACTGTAATTTTTAGTAATTTAGAATATTAGAAATATTTATATATTCGAAACAAATTTAAATTTTAAGGGTCAATTTCATTTAGAAACTTGGACTATTCAGACATTTTTTTAAAAAAAAAACAACTGGAAAATTATTTTTTGTTTAGGGCGGTTAAAGCCCAGGTTGTTTTGGCCCATTAGAAAGATCCTTCAAAGCCCTAAAACCATAGGTAAAGGCCATGGAAAATCGCTGCATATGTATATATAGTTGGACCAATCTGCTGCTCAAAAACAAGTGCATGCTGGCTGCAAATTCTGAAGGTCCCTTCAGTTGGGAGTAAAACCCTAATAAATACAACACCAGAGCCCAAAGAGAAAGAACCAGAGCCAGAGCCAGAACCAGATCCTTTAATGTTTTAATGGTGGGATATTCAACTTACTTTCAAGGAACTTACAAAAAATGTTTTACATTCAGCTTTTTTTTTTTAAAAAAAAAACAAAAGAAAGAAATTGAGCAGAATTTTATTAATACTAATCAATTTAGGGAACATATATAATAACACATTGGGTTTACCTTTTAGAATTTTAAAATGCTTAGATTTTTTTTTTCGAAAATTTACTCCCTGGCTGTAAGGAAACTACAATAAAATCTCTGCCGTCACACTTTTCGTAACAGCTATTAACGAACCCAAAACGCACCGTTTTGGTTGATTAAAATAATAATTTTTGAAATTTTAATTTTAAATCTAAAAATTTAAAAAAAGAAAAAAAAAAGGAGAAGAACAGGGGGTGGCCGATCCACCCACAGTGGTGGCTGGCCACCCCTGTAAAAAAAAAAAAAAAAATCGTGAAAGAAGAAGAAGAAAAAGAGTGGGTGGCCGATCCACCCACAGGGGGTGGCCGAACCACCCCCTGTTAAAAAAAAAAAAAAACGTGAAAGAAGAACAGTGTTTCTGCATTTTGGTTAACTTATTTCTCCACTGCAAACCCCTTTGTGTTTGTTTGAGTTGTGGTTAACTTGTTTGAGTTGTGGTATTTCTCCACTGTTCTTCTTCTTTCACGTTTTTTTTTTTTTTTTTTTTTNGTGTGACGGCATGGATTTTATTGTAGTTTCCTTACACTCAGAGAGTAAATTTTCAAGAAAAAAAACCTAAGCATTTTAAAATTCTGAAAGATAAAGAGCAATTTAAGTACAACGCTCAAGAACAATAGCATATCTTCCCCACTTAGTGAAAGCACCACCTTTGCAAAGGAGTGCAAGGCCACCTCATTAACTATGCGCCTAACATGGGTAACCTTTCATTAGTAGAGACTATCTAAGATCCCGCAAGCTTCCTCAATCAGATGCTCATATTTACTTAAATTATTATCCTCTTCTCAAAGCCTGTATAACTTGAAAAGCGTAACTTTGTAATTCTACATGCTGGTGTCCTAACTTCCTACAGAAGACAGCGACCTTCAAAAATGTTGTGGCTTTCGCAATGACAGGACCAACGATGTAGTCCTTCTAGGCAAACATAATAGCCAAGACATACGACAATCTCAAACTATAACCCCTACTCCCATCCTATTACTAACATCCACAGTCACATCTCAATTGACCTCTACAACTCCTCCTAAAGGGTCGTGCCATCTTAGATCATTCTCATTCTTCATTGTTGCTGTTTTTTTGTTGAAGGGAGTTAACACTACAAAAGGCTGCTATGGAGTTAGAAGCCTTACACACAAATTACACAATCAAGGTAGGAGAGCTGAGACTTTCCCCATGAACCACAACATTCCTTCGTAAGATTTTTGGATATTTACGCACTATTTAAATAAATTTCTAGGAAAATATATAAAAAAGCCCCGTGAACTAATAGTCGTTTTTAAACAATTCCCAGGAAGATTAAAAGCGTTAAAGTGACACACCAAACTATTATAATGTGTTAAAAATGCCACTTTTTATTATATTCTTATAATACCCTTATTCTCTTAAAAATTTAAATAAAATTTTTTTAAAAAATAAATTAAAAAACAAAAAAAAAACTTTTTTTAAAAAAATCAAAAAATAATTTTTTTTTGTTTAATATAATTTTTTTATTATTAAGAGTGACACATCACACATGTTGCCATTTTATTGACGTTACCATGATATCTAAAAGAATTCGTCAAATGTGTTAACGAAATTTGACTTTAATGACTAAAATAATATTTGGCATATCACAGGGAAATGTGAATTCACTTTTATACTATAAGAAGCGATTTGTAATTTATGCCAATTACAATGACTAATTTTTTATTTATCCCAATTTTTTTTTTTTTATCCACCCCATGGAGCTTTTTTGTTTTGTTTAAAAATTAAGCTAGTTTATTTTAGTTTTTTTATTTTATTAATTTTTTTTTTTCATTTTAGTTTTTAAGAAAATAAGGGTCTTAAAGGAATATAATAAAAAAGTGGCATTTTAGGCATACCTTGATAGTTTGATGCGTTACTTTAGCATACTTTAAACTTCGGGGGACTTTTTTTTAAAAAAAAAAAAATGGTTGTTAGTTCAATGGGCTTTTTTATAATTTTCTCAAATTTCTATTTAATGAAAGTTTTTTTTTTTAATTATTATTTAAGGAACTTTCCATATAAGAAAATTATTTGTAAGGAAAGGGAATTCCCCTCACATGCTATATGATGATGACATAAATGAAAATTTAAAGGAAAGAAATTAATGAAAGCAAAGAGCATGTGACGAGGCGGCTCGAGTGTTCAAAATTATTTTGGCCTAAGATGTAATGGTCGATAAATTTGATTTCTTAAACTTGAGAAACGTCAATAAAATGATGGATATATTGTGGACTTGAAGATGAAACTAAGACGTGAGTGTTAATGTAACACCCAGGTCCCAAATTGGGAAAATGAGAAGAAATCCACATAGAGTGTGTAGTTTATAAAGATAGTCATGAGTGCTAAGTCTCACATTACCTAATTACTAGGTGAAATTGGGCTTTATAATAATTTCTAGGGAAGCTCCAAATTGACTAGTTCTTTTGGGGTGATAGCGCATATGTGGCTAGCGTTTTTCCCTTGTTGGGACTAGTGTCCAAATCTCTAATTACTTGGATGATATTTTAGTTATAATGAAATAATATTTTTTATTCTCTAATTTTATTATTGAACATTAGGCATATACATTCATATTTTAAATGTGTGTGTATATATATATATAATTGAATTTTTTCGTATTATATACATGTAAGCTTTCGAAGTTATATTATATTTGAATATGGTGTGAGTAAGAGAATTATCACACAGAATATCATAGTCATAAGCGATTGTAACTTATATATAAAACATTGTTTATAGTCGTAAAAGGAATTGAAAAATCCATTTAAACTATAACATGTTAACCTCAACGATTTGTCTTTATTAGAAGATGAAGCAAATAGGATTTAGGTAATTGACATGATGATGTAGGAGCAAAGTAGTGTTGTGCACCGAACGGATCGACCACATGAGTCATCATTCTTTTAAGACTCGTAAAAAATTATGTGCTTTCATGACGACTTATAATAGTTAGTCTAAAACATGAGAAATGGTTGTGAACCACGCCTCATAAAGCAGAGGTCACTAGTTCGAATTTTTTCGCTCCCTTCCCTTGTATGGACATATCAAAAAAAAAAAAAAAAAAAAAGTGAGAAATTATAATGAAAGTAAAAAATTGTTTTTGTGGAAAATAACTTCATTTTTTAAGGCGGCTCTTCAGTTATTATTCTTGCTCTTTAGAACCCTCGTTCCACCCAAGACAGTAAGCATTTTTTGGAAGGCAAATGACTTATTGGACTGTGGTTAGAAGAAAATGTTGGGGTTGCATTCTCATTTTTTCTTCCTATATCATCATTTCTTATTTCTTATTGGTTTCTTCTTCCCATTCCACGATTGGAAAAAGGAAAAGAAAAAAAAAAAAAACCAAATGGAGTAGCAACTTAGAGCAGCTAGTACAAATTGCAATGGCAGTGTAAAAGTGGAGAAATCGATGGCAAAGCTCAAACACAGAGCACAATTTTGATGTTCTCCATGCCATGCTAGTCTACATTCCTGTTCAATCCCTGCCATTGATGGACTTTAGAAAATCAAAACTCCTTGGGTTTGGTGGGCCATGGAGTCGTATAAGGCAGAGGTGACACTTCCAAGTTGTACCAAATGAGAGCGGAGAGCCCAATTCAATTAGGAGGCCTTACAATTCCTTTTTTCTCGTCTACATGTCATGGCTACCTGTCAAAATCTGAGAAAGAAATGAAAGACAGAGGCACAAAACCCAAGACTTTGAATAGAAATCAGAATCAGAGCTGAGAGTATAAGACGAGAGGAGCTTTTGTATTTTTTCAAAATCTTTTTCTGTTTACATATCAGACTCTCTCAAGCTTCCATGACGACCAAGTAAAAGATTTTAACTCCACCCCAACCACACCAGCATCACACCAGCTTTGAGATTTGAGCTCAGAGAGAGAGAGAGAGAAAGAGATCTTTTGGTGTGGGTTTGTGTGTTTCTTGAGAAGGGTGGTCTGGATAATATGAGTAATTGGCTGGGGTTCTCTCTGACTCCACACTTGAGGATTGATGAAGGTTTTGGGAGAGAAACCCAAGACCATGGAGCTTTTCCTCCTCACTTGTCTGTCATGCCCTTGCGCTCTGATGGCTCTCTCTGTTCTGCTGGTGCTG
The DNA here is from genome assembly GCA_006937295.1 of Carpinus fangiana. NCBI lineage: Eukaryota > Viridiplantae > Streptophyta > Magnoliopsida > Fagales > Betulaceae > Carpinus > Carpinus fangiana. Next base: position 51,409,811 of record CM017321.1, on the reverse strand, counting down.
ATGGTAATTTTGCATGTTGCCTTTCCACTCTCCACTCTACACATATAACATTATGCTTCCTCTTATCATCCTTGCATGTTTTCCTGATCATTTCTTCTTTTTTTTTTGTAATAATAAAGTTTAGATTTTGCAGACTGGAGATATGAGAATCCCATGGGCGCTTCAAATCCAAACGAAGAGGGCCCAAAACTTGAAGATTTCTTAGGCTGCTGTTACTCAAACTCTCCCCCGGATGAAACCAAAGTCTACTGCCATAACCAAAACGACAACGTCTCCGACATCAACGTTAACATAGCCCCTAGCTTCAACGCCAACGGAGAAATAGAAAGCGGCGGAGAGAATCTCACAAACCCACCATCTCACTTACTTCAACCCTACCCCTACAATGAAACCCCACAAACCCTAATCACTAGCAATGGCAACGGCAACGGCATGTACAACAAGTCTTGGTTAGGCCAATCACTCTATCCTGAGGGAAATTCAAATGGGTGTAGTTTTCAGTCACTATCTCTCACTATGAGCCCCAGTAGCGCACAAAATAGATTGGATACAATTTCACCTGCTCAACCCACTGACAACCGTAAACGACCGGCCGTTGCAAAGGCTCTTGCCAGAGAACCTGTTCCTCGTAAATCCATCGACACTTTTGGGCAGAGAACCTCTCAGTTTCGTGGTGTTACGAGGTACTAAAACAAAAACTAAAACATCTTCTTCTTCTAAACTTTTTTCCTATGCTTTTCAATTAATTTGACATTGATTTAGGCATAGATGGACCGGGAGATATGAGGCCCATTTGTGGGATAACAGCTGCAGAAAAGAGGGGCAAACTAGGAAGGGAAGGCAAGGTAATAAGAAAAAAGAAAAAAAAAAAAAAAAAAAGAAAAAAAAAAGACATGCACGACATGATATGATATGATATGATGCCAAAATTTCTTTTGTAAATTGTATATATGCGTTGGACTGAAACCCGTTTCTGTCATTCTCATGCTTCCGTCTATCAATCATGTTTTCCCTCGGATATTCCGTTTGTTTATTTAACTAACGGTTTGTTTCATGGACTGTGTTTTTTTTTTTTTTTTCGGGGTCTCTTCTTCAACTCTCTGCAGTTTATCTTGGTAAGTGTATTGTATTTCATTTCCCCCATCCTATTGCATGTTTCTTTCTTTATTATCTTTGTGGACCTTCGTTTTCTCACAGCAAAAAGATTTAATATTTGGAAATTTAAAGCCTTGGAAGATGTGCATGATCCTAAAATAAAAAACAAAACAAAACCAAAAAAAAAACATCGATCATTCTTTTGGTAAATTATTATCAGGTGGCTATGACAAGGAAGAAAAAGCAGCAAGGGCTTATGATTTAGCTGCTCTCAAGTATTGGGGTCCAACAACTCACATTAATTTCCCTGTAAGTTTGTTGGGGTTTGCCCCCTTTCCAAGTTGGAACACTATTCATTAATTTTTTGTTTTTAAAAAATAAATAAATAAAAAATCTCAGATAAGCACTTACGAGAAAGAACTTGAAGAGATGAAGAACATGACTAGGCAAGAATTTGTTGCGAATTTGAGAAGGTGAGCCGAGCTCTATGATCGATATATAATTCCATAATATATATATGAGTATTTTGTTTTGATTAATTAGTTAAAAATGTTATGACAGGAAGAGCAGTGGGTTTTCGAGAGGGGCATCTGTGTATAGAGGAGTGACAAGGTATGGCAGACAGCGATGGACTTTAATAATAGAGTTGCTATTATTTACTGCATTTGCAGGCTTTTGAATTATCGTAGAAGGCAATAATAGGCAACACTCTTATCTCCTATGAACGTGCCTAGCTATGACATTGAACATGCATATATTTAGTACATTATGAAAGGGGCATCTTCAAAGATGTCCATCCTTCTTTCTTATTATCTGTCACCTGTTTTACCTTCCCTTCTCTCAGGCACCATCAGCATGGAAGGTGGCAAGCTAGGATTGGCAGGGTTGCAGGAAACAAAGACTTGTACCTTGGAACATTTAGTGAGTTTCAGTTTCACCATTTTTTTTGAGGTTTCTGCGTCAATATATATATATAGCTAGCTAGATGCCTATGGTGTCCTATAGTTTGTGTACTTCACACCCATAAAAGCCCTAAATTAATCAACCAGCTGTCATTAATTGTAATGATGTTGGAATTTTATGGATTCGAATTAGTTCAATTGGATTGGATAGTCCAAAATGAATTAGTTAGATGTAATATTTGAATAACCTGTCCAATGATTGGTGAAATCATGCCCAATTGATTTTTAAACTGCTACATGAACTTTTTTTATGTTAGTTGTAGCACTTCTGAGCAATTTATGTCACATTTAGCCTCCAAGATTCAGCTTCATATTTTATACACAAACTTCTAATTAAATTTATCATTTTTTATTAACTTCAGTTTTTTAGATAAGTGGTTATTTAACGACATCGATCTAGATATGCATATCTAGATCATCATAATTGACTTGCTATACATGATTTTTTTTATTACTATATAATAGGCACACAAGAGGAAGCAGCCGAGGCCTATGATATTGCAGCAATTAAGTTTAGGGGAACAAGTGCAGTTACAAATTTTGATATGAGTAGGTATGACGTGAAAAGAATTTGCTCAAGCTCCACACTGATTGCCGGTGAACTTGCTAAACGTTCGCCAAAAGACTCGGTTTCGGCTTCCCTTGAGGACTACAATTCCTGTGCCTCGTCCACTTCCCCTCTACCCCTTTTGGCCGTAACAAGCAGTGATCAGCCTTCCGACGATTTGGCCAACATGGTGTGGACCTCCAACAATGAGGATGTACATCAACACGGTGAGAATGCAAACACCAACAATGATGCAACATTGGTGGCTTCTAGCAGCACGAATTCTTCGAACCCACAAAGCCCAAAATGCGCTTTTGGAACAAGTAGTGAATTTGGAATTGGTGGAGGTGACTTTTCTCATGCCTACTTCTCGCTGCAAGGGGCAAAGTATGAAGTTGGCAGTATTGGGAATGAGCATGGGATGCCAATAGGCTGACAAATTTGGCTTTTGCATTGTTAAAATGATTGACACAGATACTGGGTGTTAAGATTTGAGAACAGAAGGTATTATGAGGGATATCTAAATAGATGGTAGAATTCAATGGCTTCTAGGCTTTTTATCAGCTTATATGTGCTTTAATTTCTAATATCTCTACTGTTTCCGACATGATAACCAAGCAAAGTGGGGGAAGATGAAGTGTTGGTCAAGTTTGTTTTTCATGGAAACAAGGAGTAGGACAAGAGTGGTTTTTGAATCAGAGCCTATAAATTTGAAGAACTCTACATATTTCTACAAGGGTTAATTTTACTTGACCCTTTTTGCATGGCTTATAAATTAATTACTAGAAATTTGATTTCAATTGACATCTAGAATCAAAAGATAATATATGCACTAGAGATAATATATGCATTTGATCTCAAGTACCCTATTGGATCAGATAATCCTCAAGTCACCAATAAGGATAATGCTGAAGATAAATCAGATAATCATCCACCATTGAGTCCATCATCAAACCTCTTCTGCTTCATCTTCATCACAGCCCACACAACTACAGAATGTCACTCATTACATCACTCTCAAGCTCACTAGAGATAAGAAAGGAAAAGACAAAAATACCCGTCAAATATAATTACGTGGATATTATTCAGGATTCTGTTCCCCTATTTCGCTCCTTATCTCACATCAGACACCATGGTGTCCAGCCCTGCCTACTAATCTCGGTATCACCAATACAAGATGATTCTTAGTGCAATCAGCTACCCCATGGTGTTGGCTTCTTTACTTCCCGTGAGGTATGGCTCACCTTGGAGAGACTCTTCTCCTCTCAGTCATAGGCTCGTATCATGCAAGTAAGATACCTATTGGCTACCTTTAAAGAAAGGTTCTCAACCTATTGCAAGCTATTTCCAAAAAGCACAAAGCTTCTCTCACATTTCGGCCGCCATCGATCGGCCAACCTCTCCAAGAATAAAAACTTGTTTCCTATATACTTGTTGGGCTCGATGTGTATTATGATGTTCTAGTTAAATGTGACAGCTAGTGTTATGAACGTTGAGTCCATATTGAAAAAGTATAATGAAAAAGAGTAGTTAATACTTAATATATCGAAGTAGACCTAAGCTCATTAGCTTGGACTTTTAGGCTAGATGAGTGTATACAAATGTGTATATTAGTGTTCTCTTGGTAATGACCCTCAAACCGTTTATTTCCCTAACAAGTGGTATCAAAGTTATAGTTAGCTTCTTGAGGCGAGTGTCTAGAGACATCTAGTTTGAAGTTGTGTCTGCTTTCGCAACTCTTAACTCGGGACAATCTTGAAAATGTAAAAAGACTCATATATGTAAGAGGAGTGCTGCTGCTATACGGTCAGTGCAAAAAGTGGGGGTTTTCTGCCCTCCACTCACAAGCTAACACCTCACATTTCAAGAAAAATTTCACAAACTTAAAATGAGAACAAAGCACCCAGCTTCTCCCTCACGCCCAGCTTCTTCCTCACTCATGCCCCTGGTTTTTTTTACGGCCAGCACAGAGTGACCCACAGGTCTTCTTCTCCGCCTCTCTCTCTCTCTCGCCTCACTATGTCTGTCCCTCTCCCAGCTCTCTCTCTCGGTGGCCGGCCTGGATCTTCGTTCTCGTTCTTCCTTCTCTTCTTCTCTTCTTTCTCTTCCTTCTTCCCTTCTTCGTTCTTCTGGCTTCCCCCAGATTAAAAGAGAAAAATATAGTGTTTTGGTTCTATACAAGTTTTTTGCAATTTTTTTTTGCTTTATGTAAGGTGTCTTATTTCTATTGGGTGGCAAACACCCCCTTTACATCAGGACCGAACGGAAGTTATTCCCATGTAAGAGAGAGATTATTATGAGTATACTTATGACTATTGAGTCCCACATTGAAAAAGTATAAAGAAAAAGCAACAAGCAAGATGTATAAAGGCCTTGCAAGGGAAATATTTTTCAAAACATCTAAGAGAATAGGGGTTAAGGTCTATAAAGTGAAATCGCCTACTATAGGAACCCAACCTTAATTTTGAAATATAAGTGAGATTCAAAGGTATTAACTAGTCGATAGAGTGATTATGTTTAAAAACACTATAAATTATTTTTAAAAAAGACTTATATCCTAGTATTATAATGTTCCTGGGGATTAAAGGCAAAATTGTCGAGGTAAAATAAGACCGATCACCGCAGATGAACTTACCTATGTTAGAGTGGAAGTAAGGCCACTTCCCATGGTATTGATCATATATACCTAGAGCTCTCATGAAACTGGGATATTGCATAGGGCCACAAAAGTGTAGGCAAAGAGAAACACTTGGAGAATTAGAAAATAAACACGTGTGATATATCCGACTAGTTTAATAGAGTCATCAGTTCAAGATTCATTCATTGATCACCTTGACATAGTCTTGACATATTTACACTAGGTGGAGGTCAAGTCCAAAAGACACCATCATTGAAATGACTTGTTTTTGCTAAAATGCACAAATTTTTTTAGGGATAAATACAAAATCAGTCCCTATAGATTTATCCTTAGCACTTGAAATGAGACAAAACATGTTTTAAATATATCGTTGTTATGATAAAGCTTTGAAGTCTTAGTTTTATTTCTGCCTTCATATATTTTCCCTATATATTCTTTATATTTATTCAACATGTCATTATCCTTTTAGGTAAAGAAAAAAAAGTTATTGCTATCAAGGAAAGTAAAGACGTAAATGCTAATGCTATTAAGATTGAAGAGTTTGTAGGGTCTCTTCAAACTTATGAGTTATCTCTACTTTAGCCAAAAAAAAACACAAAGAATTTGACTTTAACATCTTCGATGAATGAAGCCGTAGAAGTGGGAGAATTCACTTTGGATCATCCATTCGCCAATAATATTATATATAATAAATTTTTGTTTTTGCACGTCTGTACAATAAAAAAGATATTTAAACTAGTAACTTTCACTTATTCCAACCAATTGAACTACCATTTAGGAACGCCCATAGTATTATATTGTTTATTGAGAATATGAATTGATCTATTATCAAGCTAATTGGATTATTAATTTTAAGGGATCTAATGAGCCTATAAATGGATCTAATTTAAGGTTTTATTAACTAAAGAGGACTTATAAATTTTGAGTTTTCTTAAAGAGACCAAAATTTAGTAGATAATTAGAAAATGAAAGTAATATATTATATATATATATATAAAGAGAGAGAGAGAGAGAGAGAGAGAGAGAGAGACGGCATGGCATATTATTATTGGCATGCTTCCGTTAGAGTAAACGTTTGGTGGGAAGTTGACAAAAGTAGCCCCGGAAAGGAGCAAGGTCACATGGGCGCGGAAGGTGAGAGCAAGAAGCATGTTTGGCCGGATCCAGGGGCTCCAGCCGCAAATGGGCAGGGCAGAGTCTCTCTTACAGGCTTACAGCATCCAAAATATGTCAGCAAAATCTGTCCTCTACCTCATCCGAAGGGAAGGAGGATCTAACATACACCTTTGCTCTTGTCCCATCATCCACCTTTGCTCTCACTAATGCCTGTCAAACACATTAAATCCACCCAATAAAGACTCTGTATATAGGTGATGCGTAGGGGCAAAATGGTAGTTTCATCCCCGAGTTCATCGAGGAGAGAGAGAGATAGAGATAGAGAGAGAGAGAGAGAGAGAGAAAGAGAAAGAGAGTTTGTGTTGTGTTGTGTTTTGTTGGAATTCAAGAGACACAAGACACGGAATAAATAGGAGGGATGGGCCGAAGGTGGTCTCTTAATTATAAGTGTTGATGGATGCTTTACGTGCAGCATTGCATTGGAATTTGATATGTGTTTTTTTCTTCTACGGCTGTCAAAAACCAGCAACTAGATTAGATATGGGCACGCAAAGTAGCCATAGGAAGAAAAAGGTTGTATTCCCATAATGCGGCTGTGTGTCCGCATCTCAAATTCAAGTCGTATTAAGTTATAGTTGTAAAGTTACGAGAGCATGTTTAAGATTATATTTAAAAAATAAAAATTTTAAGTACAAAAAGAAAACACATTTTTTTTTTGTGTCAAAAGTTTGTTTATATCATTTTAAGCTCTTTAACATAATTTTAAATATGCTTGCTCTGTATTTGTCAACTTTAATTTGACATATTTAATTAAACGAATCAAGCTTGTCAACCTTAATTTTCTAAATTTGTATTAAATTTATGTTAAATTTACAAATTATATCAAAAATTATCAAGACACTATATTACGTGTCAAGTTCAAATTGTGTGGAGCCGTAAATATGAGAGTACATAAAACCCATTTAATTAACGTGAAATGGTCATACGGGGGAGTGAATGCAGGTTTTGAGGTGTTCAGCAGGAAAGCAGCCAAAGCATACGGCAGGAAATACCTATAGCTGGGAAAAGACATGATGGCATGCAGACGCAGAGCAGTCGTAATTGATGTTACTGAATCGTACCCCTAAACGCAAAAAGAGTAGCAAGTAGGCTTACAAATCTTGCATAGATTACATAACAGGTAAAAATCGTAAGAAAGAAAGAGAGAAGAGCCTCTGCAATTCTGCATGAAGGATCTTCGTCTGTAGATATTGTCTCTTGTCCCTTTCTCTGCCTTTTCTGCTGCATTTTTATGCGGATTCTCTCTTTAGTCCGTACATATTCTCCAGCACAGTGAATCTCCTTAGCAAATCAAGAGAAAATTATCAAAACCATTAACTCCACACGCTCTAGCCTTGATTAACTACAAATTAAGAAGTTTGATGTTTAATAATGATTTTGGGAAGTGGGTAAGTAAATAAATATTTACGCAAGTGAGGTTGGCAAATGGCAATGAATGAAAGAAAAGTAGAGCAACGTGAATGGGTGCAAGAGAGGCAAGGATAAGTTAAATGGCACGCAATTTAAGGCATGCCCCTTTGAGGATTCTCTCCTCTTTGGGTGTACAGGTGGAGTCAAAGGAGGTGTCCTGTTCTTGACTTTTTGCAGATGAAGATCGCTTTCCATGAACCACGAGCCAGGGTTTTTATACAAACTTCAAATAAAATTAAAAACAAACACCACACGGTTTGTTCACTGTTGCCTCAGAGGAAGCACTCTTGATTCCATGCTGCCGCGCCCCATGGGAGATCCAATGCTCCCCCACTTGCTACCACTAGTACCATCTTTGATGGGACGTTTCTCAATAAAACAAAAAAAAAAAATAACTTATATACTCCCTTCACACAAAAGTGTGTTTTGTGCAAGCCATTCACAATTTGCCACCTAAGCATGAAACACCATATCAAAATAAAACTACACCTACCTAATTATATGATGAAAGAAAAGAAAGAAGAGAAAAATAAGAGAAAGAAATGAGGAAGAAACGAGACCCATGTCGGAAAAAACGAGACCCACGCCGGAAAAAATCAAACCCACGCCGGAAGAAATGAGACCCACGCGGTGGCCGGCGCAGACCCACCGCGAAGGAAGAAACACAGACCCACGGCCGGAAGAAACGCAGACCCAGTTCGACCGTGGGTCTGCGTTTCTTCTTTCTCGACCGTGGCCTCCACCCACGGCTCCGGCCACTATTTTTGATTTTTTTTTTTCTTGTGAATCTTGCTTCGGTGGGTTTGATTTTTTTATTTTTTCTGATGGATCTTGTTTTTTGGTTTTTCACAGCTCTGGCGACTTTTAGGGTGATAAAATGCCTAAAAGGGTTAACCTTCCCCCTTAGGTTTTAGTTTTGAATCCAAAATTAAGTTTTGAGGCATTAGAAACGAGTTTTTAGGCATTAGAATCGATTTTTGAGGCTGAATTTGGTAAAAAAAAGTCGCCGGAGATGGGTTTAGGGTCGCCGGAAAACTGTCACGGTTTTTTTTTTAATGCCAGAAAAGTCGCCGGATCTCTTGACCAGTGGCCGTACATTTTTTATTGTTCGCCGGAGGTGGTCGTGCGTTTTTTTTTGGTTCACCGGAAGTGGCCGGAGTTAGTTAGCCGGTGACGGTGGACGACAGACGGCGACTGGGCGTGGGTGGAATCGGCAGCTACAATGGTGGTGGATGGGGAAAATTAATCCCATGTTTTACTTGCATACAAATTTTTTGCAACTTTTGAGAATAAATGAGGTGTCAAATAGTGAGTGGATTGCACAAAAGGTAATTTTTGTGCAACTGCACCACCCAAGACGCTCTCTAAAAAAAAATCTTGGACTTTTTGTTTAAATGATTGCCACCACCTGTTGGATCTTTTAAAATAAATTTTGATACACCCTATGAGGCCTCATAGCTTCTCTGCCCAATCTGTTGTTTCATAGGCTCCAATGGATGCATTATCATGTGATCCAAACCATGGAGAGGTTAACTCTCTTGTGATCATCTTTAACTCTACAACACCCACCATTGTTTAAGATTGGAAGATCTGCAAATATTATTGTCAATCCTATCTCTCTCATCTCAGCCTTCTCCACATGGGAGGCTCGGAAAAATTACAAAAGTGCCAATTTTTGCCCTCATTATTAGCATATTGTGACCAAATCTCATTATAGGTGCATTCTCACTTTCTCTCCTTTTTTTTTTTTTTTTTTTTTTTCATTTGTAGTGACAAAGATCTATTTGTCCCCAAGAGATAGCTCAATCGACTGGGATCACGACTAATGAAGCGGAGGTCACTAGTTCGAATCATCCCCTCCCACTTGTATGGACATGTCAAACAAAAAAAAAAAGTGACAAAGATCTACCTTATTTATTTTTTCCCTGTTGTTGGTCTTTCTCCGGTTTCTATTGAAAGTTGATCTTGTTAAAAAAAAAAAAAACTTTGTTAGTCTTCCCTAACTATTAATATATGCTAACATTAATATCTCAAGTATGCCTCAATAAGAATTCATTGCAAAGTGCATGATCCCCTTCCCCAAACTGTTATTCACCAATTTTCTACTCACTCTTCAACATTATAAATCTTACTAAAGACTTGAGCCATGACCATGGTAGAGAAGTATGCCCCCATCACACACGAAAAAGCAAAATCATTGCTCAAACTCCAAATCTTTACCCCCTCCAATTAAAGTAACTCATAATGTATGGCCACCGAATTTGAATTCCATCTCAACTACAAAGTATGTATGTCCAACTTCATAATCATAGTAAATCATTTTATACCGACTTTTCATGTCATCCATTTAAAAATGTTACATTAGACGATGTGAATTGATTGTGATAAATGGGTATCTAGAATAGTGTTACTCTAAAAAAATACCGGTCATATAAATTTTGCTCCAAATAATCCAAGCAAAAAAACACACAAGAGTTGTGCAATATATATAGATGGAGGATCATTGAGGTTATGAATAAAGAGACAAGGAATAGAAAAAGAAAGCTTTCAACATTCTAATTTGGGGGGTTTTAACTTTTAATAGGGATCCAGGATGGGCCCAAAAGCCTCTCTCAACATCACTCTTCATCCAAAACCATGATACCCTCTCCTTGGGCCCACGTGATCCAAACACACCCTTAGTTCATGTTGCCCCTTTCACATTATGAAGATTCTTTCTATGCAATTATAGTCACCCAAATTAGCCCCAACGGTTGAAGCCCACGTAGACACACACACTCTCTCTCTCTCTCTCTGTCTCTCTTTCCTCCATTTTTGAGAAGGTGAAGAAATTCCTCTGGGAAAAAAAATCTGGAAGACCCAGATTCAAACCCAATCCTGAATCCCCAATGCACCTACTCTCATGAATACCCAATTTTGATTAAGAAATCCTTCATTTGGGACCAAATCTATATGACACCCTTTTTCTGGGTCCTCCATAAACAGGAATCACTAACACCCAGATTCAACAATCAAGCCCTAGCCCTCTGGTACCAAATCTTTGGGGAACAGGGTCAATCATTCGGGACAAAACCCAGTTGACCCATTTGGCTGATTTTGTTTAATTAGTAGTTGTGCGGTGGTGGAAGAAAATTATAGAGTTGTAAAGTGGGACAACCATTTACCCTAGAAAGCTCTGGTTGTGAAGTGGCGGAAGAAAATAATGGAGTTGTAATGTTACCGTTTGAAGTTGCAGATTTCCAAAAAAAAAAAAAAAAATAGGAAGTTGCAGATTTCACGCACTTTTCATTTCTCTATTCTGCCATGCTTGTCATTATAACCTGGCATTGTGTGGGTTTTTTTTGACTTTTTTCTCTTTCTTGCATTATTATCTTATAAATTGTGGCAGGATTTTTGATTAATATCCCTGCAATGAGCCTGTGGGCTGTGGCTGTGGCTGTGGGATCCATCATCCATGGGGACCTTTGCTAGACTGTCTTTCAGTCAGGCCAGCAGAGTGACCCTTCGATTTGAGGAGAATTAAGATATTCTATACTTTCTCTGCCAAGCCATAACCAGCTGCAACCTTATTAAATTAGGTCATGTGCATTCAGAATTTGAGCACCTTCTCCAAATATTTCTTAAAGCTTAACATAATTGATCTATGGAAGAAATAGGTGTTTTTAATAGAAACTTTAAGGTATGTAAAAGAGTTCATTGGAAGTGGCAGAAAAATTAATTGAAAAAGATGACAAGCTTGAGGTCATCAATTCATAATTTTGTTCCTCCCCTCATGAGTGATCAGACTACAAGCTTTCAGCTTGAGAGCATTGTAATGATTCTTTTTATTGGGGTCATGTATTGATGGTACTCGATTTCATACGGGAATATGAATTGCCACCTTTATTTTCAATGTATAAAATATTAATATAACACGGTCTATCTATATGATATGCTTGGAATCTAATATATTGGAACCATAGAACGTTGCATTTTAGAATTGTCTGTTTCGTAAATCTCATTTTATCTGTCTAATTCGCAAAGTGAAAAAAGAGGAAACTAAACTCTATTACTCTTTCCTAAGAGCATCTAGGGAGCATATAGGGCAGATTAGGTAAAAGTTTCATATTAGCTATAGTTAGCTAGTATGTCTAATTTTTCTCCTTTAACAGATTAGCTAGAGACTAGGTAAAATGCATTTAATAGCAACGTTTTGCTATTTATTGTAGCATACTAAATAAATATTTGAGTGTTTTTCCATGTTACTTTTAAGTTGTTTATTGGTTCTTTTTTTTCCTCCATAAAAATAGAATATAATTTTTTTTAAAAAGTGAGAAATAATATTTAAATGCTACTAGCTAATATAATAGAAAATATGTTAGAGTGTGTATATATAAAAAAAAAAGTAGCTAAAATAGACCTTTGCACTTTTCACTAAAAACAAAAAAACAAAAACAAAAACAAAAGAAAGGCTATTTCAAACGTTACGTCAAATGATGTAAAATAATTTAAATGAGTATAATAATTAGAGTCATGAGCAGCTTTAATTTTCACTCCAAATAATCAAAGAAAAAAAAAAACCCAAGAGTTGATAAAATATAGAGAGGGGGGTGATTGAATTTGAGGCTATGAATTAGAAAAGGAATAGAAGAGAGAGAGCTTCTCATTCTAAAATGCT
>CM017321.1:50870082-51397321 GCA_006937295.1 Carpinus fangiana | reverse complement strand
CGTATTTGCGTGGGGAGGTGAGGCGCGCTCGCTGGGGGGTGGTTTATCATGGATCTACGATGGCCCGAAGGCCTCTTTCAACATCACTCTTCATCCAAAACCGTGATTCCCCCTCCTTGGGCCCACATGATCCATGTTGTGTCCTTTCACATGAGAATAACTTAAGTTTGGTCATGGCAAAAAGAGGAAGTTTTTTGCCGACCACTCACGAGTTGACACCTCACATAAAAGCAAAAAAATGCACACAAAAAAATTACACCATGCTGCAGTGGATTCTCACGCTTATTTCTTCTTCTCTCCCATTTCTCTCTTCCTGCCGACTTCTTCTTCTTCCTTCCATTTCTTCTTCTTTCCCATTTCATCCTTCCTGTCGACAGAGAATGTGGGTCTGGCCGTGACCCACGGCCAGCCTCTACGGGCACCCTCTAAGGGTTAATTTTCTCCTTTTAGGTTTTAGATTTAATCTAGAAACGATTTTTGTGGCATTAGAAACGATTTTTGTGGCATTATGAACGATTTTTGGGACCTTAGAAACGATTTTTGGGCATTAAAATGGGTTTATAGGCTGGGTTTCGTGGGTTTTCCGGCGGTTGCAGTGGGCTGGGTGCCGTCGATGGTTGCAGCGGGCTGGGTGGCGTGGGTCGGTAATCTCTCACGGCAGATCGTCTCTCTCCGGTGTGCTACCGCCACCCAGTCCCCACCATCACTTCCCATGGCTCTGACGGTCGAGTTCTTCGTCGCTCCAGTTGGGGCCTTCTTCCTCCATTTTTTTTTTTTTAAGATGAATTAATATTTTAAATAATAATAAGGTGTAGGTGTGTTTATTATAGAAGCTTAAGTTTAATAGGATTGGGTTATGTGGCAACTTCTTATTGGTGGCAAAAACACCCTCCTTTTTGCCACAACCGAACAGCAGCACCACTCCTTTCACATTACCGAACTACAACTAACAATTTTTTATTTTTTATTTTTTTTTTAAAAAACTAGAAGTATTAAAATTTGAGAAATGCTCAGGTTTCTCCTCATGTTCTCGTAATCCTATATAAATATTGATTTAAAAAAAAAAAAAAAAAATTATGCTACCAGTCTCTCACATTTAGGATCAAGAGAAAACAAGGAAAAAAGCCCCTTATATTTTTTACTAACTTCAGTATCAAAATAATGTAAAACTTATTTGTTAGTTCACGTAAATTATTTTTGATTAATTATCTCTAATAAATAATTAAACATTATTTTGGTATCATTTATTAATAAAAAATTTAGTCTTGACATTTATAAAGAAGAAGAAAAAACCGACACACCCTGTCTCTCTGCTCTCTCTCTCTCTCTCCTAAAAACAGGCCGTAAGAAGATTCTCTCTAGGCAATTAGTCACCCAAATTAGCCCCAACGGTTGAAGCCTGCGTAGACACACACACACTCTCTCTCTCTCGCTGTCTCCTCCATTTCTGAGAAGGTGAAGAAGAAGAAACCTCCTCAATGTATCCAACCTCCATACACGTTCAAATCATCAATCAAGGCTATTGGCCAACCACCTCCTTGATCCCATTCCTCTGACTCCTCTGAATGATCAAGGGGGGGAAAAAAATCTCTCGAAGACCCAGATTCAAACCCAATCCCGAATCCTCAATGTGCCTACTTTCATGAATACCCAAATTTGATTCAGAAATCCATCATTTGGGACCAAAGCTATATGACCCTTTTTTTTCTGAGTCCTCCAAAAACAGGAATCGCAAACACCCAGATTCAAGAATCAAGCTTAGCCCCAAGCCCTAGCTCTCTCTGGTACCAAATCTTTGGGGGAGCAAGGTTTCTAAATCGGAGCTGAAGAAGAAGAAATCAACCATTTGGGACAGAACCCAGTTGACCCATTTTGTTGATTTTGCATGGGAAAAAGAGGCCACAGAGACTCAGATTCAAGAACAATTCCAATGCCCAAACCGTAGCTCTTTGGCGAGTGGAGTCTCTTGAATTCAGAGTTGAAGAGAAGGAACCCAGATGCAGGAAGACTTTGGGGACCCTCGTCCAAATCCGAATTGAGAAAAATTTATTGTTTCTTCTTCTTGTAATTGTTATTGTTGCTGTTGTTTCATGGAACCGCCATTACCAACCTTGGTGTCCCTAATCTTTGGCTTTGCCATTTGCATTCTTGCTCTCCTTGCCGAATCCCAACCCGGTTCTGGCGTAAACATTCCTGCAGGATCTTTACTTGAGGCCCCACCGCCACCGTCTCCACCGCCCCCACCGCCACCATCTCCACCGCCCCCACCGCCTCCTCCTCCTCCAACACCGCCTCCTCCTTCTCCTCCTCCACCGCCTCCACCGTCCCCACCGCTTCCTCCTCCTCCGTCGCCACCGCCTCCGCCTCCATCGCCACCTCATTCAGTATCACCGCCACCTCATTCAGGATCACCGCCTCCTCTGGCGCATCATTTAGGAACACCGCCACCACACCATCGGTCGAACGGCCAGGCCGATAACCGGTACAATCATCGCCGAGAAGAGCCCCCGTTTCCTCATTCGAAACAGGGCATTAATACAGGGAAGAAGGTTGGGCTTTTCTTTGTGGGTATCGCTGCAATCCTCCAAATCGGTGTCGTGGGGTTCTTGGTTTTCAAGAGAAGGCAGCTTTTGAAGCTCAAGGACAGATATTAGACTTGCTCTTGAATAGAAATTTTCGTTCTCTCATCAATTCTTTCATTTCCGCGGCACGCATTGTATTTTGGAAGTTGTATCGGATCGTAAGTCTTTGCTTAGTTGAGAGGTTTTATTGGATTCAGATTCTTTGGTGGGCGGTGGGAGGTTTCAACTTGCGGATTGATTGCAGCACTAGCATTTGTAAATGTGGTAATTATTAACTGGGAATTTCTTTCACCTCGATCTTCTGAGTTTGTTTTGATTTTCTTTTTTTCTTTTTTCTTTTTGATTTAAACTACACGGCTTATAATTGATAGCAGATGATATCTTTTGCCATTGTTGTCATGGCTTCCTAACTTTTTTCTGCTAACGTTTGTGGATGTATAACAATGTTAGGAATCACAGATGCATTATAATGACATTGTTTATTGTTCTTTCTTTTCTATGTTGACCATCATTTATTAACAAGTAAATCTGTTTGATTCATATTGTTGTTACAATTCAGTTTGATTCCTCGCATGTGTTCACTGTTATTGTTTATGTTGTAGCGTGGAATTATTATGTAGCTTAGTGAGCTCCCCGTCCATTTTGATGCTGCACCTTGCAAATACTATCCGCTTATTAATGGCTAACTCTCTTCTCCGAGGATCAATTTGATGTTGCTCCATTGAAATGAGATTGTCTTTTCCTCCCATTCTGCTAAGCCCTTTTTCACTGTATTATAAATTCTATTACAAACCCATATGCTTTCACATTTCAAATTTTGAATTTAATTCTTCATTATAGCTTAATCTCTGTAATGTTCTCTAAAAATGGTTTACTTATTGTCATTTGACAAGTATCCTGAAACAGATAATAGCTAGCCAGAGATGAGAATGCTGTCCTGATGTGGTTGACATTTGTTTATGATGAATGAATCATTGGCTTTTTCGTGTGGAGGAGGGTTGAATCATGCCTGGTATTGTTAGACATTAGCAAAGTTACCTACTTTTTGCACTGAATATAGACTATATACTGTTTTAAAAACTTGTTGACGTATCGGAAAGATTATACGTGTTTTCGTTATTATATATAGCTTGACTAGTTCAGCCTTTTATCCCGTAGAAGAAATCCTTGGAAGCTATAAAGATTTTTAAATGTTGCAACTACTCTTGGATGGTTTGGGAGAATGGCCTCCTCTCTCATTTAATATGCAATGGATGACTTGGATCATTTGTGTCCTAGTTGAATGGGAGTTACAGATGTATTTTACACCAAAAATTGAGAGTCAAATGTGAAGAAAACCAACCTGTGACAGGAATTTTCTTATGGTGCCCTAGAGTGTTCCGAGCCTGTGTTGGCCATCACATTCGGAGGATGAGTTAAATAGTTAGGCTGTAGCCTCCTTGGCATTTCTTCGAGCAGTACCCATCCCCCTTTCCCAATGGGAGATTTTAGTAAACAACCAAGCCTTAGAAATGAATTCATTCCATGTCAGCGAGGAATCGTGATTGATTTTAAAATCCAGAAGTCTAGAATCACTTATGAGAGAGCTCATGTGAAATTTAACTGTCAAAAAAAAATTGGACTGTTATCTACCCGGACAGCTGAGTTCAATATGGGGCTTTTTCATGTAACTGTTTAAATTGCTGGTAATTTGGATAGTTAATTACTGTGGATCTCAATTCGGGTTGTAAAGGTCTTTTCCAGTGGAATAATTAGAACCCTAATTTGGGAGTTCTGTGAAGCAGGAAACTTTTGATCCGACTAAAATGTGCCATAAGAAGGCATGCATGAGCTCTCCACCTTGTTCAAGGGGGATGACTGATGAGTGTGACATTCCTAATCACAATGATTTGCCATCTCCCATTTCCTCAAGCAATTAAAAGCCTACTCCGATTGGATGAGTCTGACCTGCTTCACATTTTCCACTTCCAGCAATAATTTTTTGACTCTCATTGTAGATGTCTCCGGTGAATGATAAACACATGAGCTTAGTACAACTTAAGAAAAGAAAACAAACATGTCAGATCACATTCATGTAAGCGAGATGAGATTTTTTAAATTTTAGTAGATTTGAATGTGATTTGATGTGTTTGTTTTCTTTTTTTTAAGTTGTACCAAGCTGAGATGTCAATCTCTCATTGGAAGGCACAAACGGATGAGTTTGTGCCGCAACTCCATAGAAGCTATTCTCAAACGGCTATTCATAAAACAGTAATATACTTAAATACACAACGGTAAATTTAGAATTACTTCCATTCAAATAATTAGATATACACTTATGGTGTTAGGTACTTCAATAATGGCTATAACTTTGTTTATTCCAATTTATTTAAGGAAAGCTCCCACTTACATAAAGAATGCTACATATGAATTATGCCAGTAAAACAACTACATAACGTGTTTCAAACATATTACAAATTTACAATGTACACTATTTCCTAAATGAATACTTGATGAAAAATCAAATTTTATGAATGAAATTGCTATAAGTTATTCCCATCCAACTTTATTTATTCCAACGGATAAAAACAATAAATGTGCTCAAAAACTTATTACAAAAACTTTATGTTTATAGACATTTTTTTTTATATAAAAATTCTTTTTCATTCATTTCTTAAAAAGAGAGCATGTTGCTCTAACAAAACAATATCATAGAAACATGAGGAATTTCTTCAATCCAAACTTGATATATGCTTTGTTTAAAAGCTCTTTTTGCTGGATCCCACATCACGAATCATACAAGCAAAGGAAATATGATGGTATTAGACCTAGTGTCGGAACTCCCCCCACCCCATGGCAACATGTTTTCCCCAAAATATTTTTAAAATTAAAAATAAAGTGAGTGAATATGTTTATAGACCAAGTAGAAAGAAACCAAGTACAAAAGGAATTAATAAGTCTTACGTGCTTCACATGACTTTTATACTTCTCTACCCATAAACTTTTAATCATGTAATTCACAATCATTAATTAGTTTGGTACTTATAATTTATAAACTCAATATACA
Organism: Carpinus fangiana; assembly: GCA_006937295.1. Classification (NCBI taxonomy): domain Eukaryota; kingdom Viridiplantae; phylum Streptophyta; class Magnoliopsida; order Fagales; family Betulaceae; genus Carpinus; species Carpinus fangiana. The sequence goes on along the minus strand of CM017321.1, from coordinate 51,391,693 downwards.
CTTCATGTTTCTTAATAATCTTTACTTTTTCTTCTGCTCTTATCATTCTTATAGAAGAAAAACTATAGTAGATCGAGTTATTACAATCTTCACAAAAGATCTTGATAGGTCTCACTACAGATTCAACAATTTTGAGACCTTTAACAAAAAGTCTCAACCATTAATGCATATGTTTTAGATTCATAACATACAATAAATTATGTTCACATGGTAGACGTAGCAACTACATTTTCCTAGCTTACTACAGTTCCAGGACATAACTCCTTTAGCAATAAGAAAAATATATCAGGACATAGACTTTCTATTATCTACACATTCAATAAGATCTAAACCTAAATAACTAACCACCTCTAAATGATCAGTATGCCCTAGGTCAAGCTATAGTCATTGGTTCCTTGCAAACATCATAGGATCGACTTTATTTGCAGCCATGTATTCATTGTTCCAAACCTGGGTTGCTTTGGTATTAACCTAGTAGTCCTATTGCAAATATGTGCATACATTAGACTGCCTACTGCAGGCTTATTGTAGATGCATGTGGAATACTTTTTATTTGTTTTTGTTCCAATGCATTTTTGGGAACACTAATTTTTGCTAAATTTATCCCCCTCTTAATAATATGTGCCACTTAAGGTGCACACTACTTCATTCTGAATTTCTCTAAAAAAAACTTAATATATGCATTTTGAGACAGTTTTTAAAAGTCTTTATTTTATGTCTCTATGAATCTCTTTGCCAGTGTCATAAAAGGCTTCACCCAAATCCTAAAGTTTTGTTAATAGAACTATATAGTCTCATGTAGCAAACCTATACACTTTCCAACAAAATATCTACATATACGAAAATAAATTTACTTCTACTGAACTTAAGGTGTATACACTGATTAATAATGTTATTAATGAGGTTATATATAACCTTATGAAATTTTGAAAGTTTAGGACAATGCGAAATATTGTTCTAGTTAATTGTAACAGCAGGAGTTTGGAAGGTTGAAGAACCGGTATTGGCAGTAGGAAGTCCAATCCATTCCTTAATCCTTGAAGGGGATGTTGCAGTGATAAAATTTCAATTTGGATATGATTTTTTTTTTTTTTTTTTTAGTGTGTGGATAAATGAGCTTTTCTATAGACAACTGAAACCAAACTCACCAAAACAGTTAAAGATAACTAACCATCTCCATATATTGAATAGATGAATCTACCAATGAATTTATATATGTTCCACGTGAATCCATAAATCTAATAATTGATCTATTAAATTTGTTAAAAAATATGGTTAAAGATGGTTGTATAACATACATCCACTATAGTTATGTTGAAAGATTTTTAAAATTAATATATATACTCGACGCGCGTGCAAGTTGCAGGCGCTAGTGGCGCCTTGATGGCGCACTTTGCACAAAACATCGAAGCAATATGATCATGACCATTCATTTTTAGATGGTTAGGATCATTTGTTCTTATGGCTTGATCTTGACCACATGATGCTTTGTAGGTAGATCTAGCAGCTTGATTTATTAGATCGTTAGTAAAATCAATATTGTTGAATTAGTAGTTTATTAATATTGTCATATTGTTACGGTTGGATTAACAATTAGAACGTTAGTGACGGTTGGTGTACAAATATTTATAACTGCTATTTTCAATAATATTAATAGTTCTCAAGAGTTAGCTCAATTGGCTAGGAACTATGCCTTATGAAACGAAGGTCACTAGTTCGAATCCCCCATTACCCTCTTGTGTGGACATGTCAAAAAATATTAATAATTATATATCTCATCTTTTGTTCTCTCTAAAATACCTTATATACTTAAAGAATATTAGAGTATTGTCTCTTGCAAGAATAGAAAATCTGGAAGTGTTTGAGTTTAGTTTCGTAAATGCAATTAAACTACAGAAGTTTTATGGGTTCCATTACAGTATGGATAAATATTTGTTATTACCCTTTGCGTACCAATTGTGGTGGACGCAAATTATTTCTTAAAAAAATTGACACTGTAAAATGAGCAATTTCAATTTTCTGTTTCTCTTAAATTTCTGGCAAATTAGTATCCAAAATAACAACTAACACACCAAAACCCACCAACCACAAACTAACAAAGACTAAGTAGACGGTAATTCTGCAGAACATAAAGAAACTACAGAAAACCCACACCACCTACTAAAAAAAAAAAAACAAATACAAACTCACACCCAACTACTGATTAAAAAAAAAAAAAAAAACTCCTCTTTGATACTCTAGTTACAGCAAATAAGAAAAGTCTCATCGTTCCTTATAAACATCCTAGTAAATTGAGCTTAATATCTGCTCCTCTGTCTTTTAATGGCTTCAATTCCAGGCTTAACCCATATGACATGGTTGTTGGCTCCACTGTCTGAATACCATGGTTGGTCTTCCAAAGTAGCATTAGATTTACCAATCATTGCCGTACGATGTGATGGAGGATGTGTTGGCTTTCAAGCAGCATCTCATGACTTAAAGGTTTAGCTTAAAAGTCATCAAAAGTGAAGGGATTGTTACCAGGGTAGCAAATGTAAAGGAAGTAACAGATGAGTTAAAGATTGGGTTGAGTCCGTTGACGATGTAAGAAATGAGATGTTCATCATCAATGGGTTTACCTAGAGTCATCAATGGATCTGCTCATCTGCCTAAGATTTTGCAAGTTGGAGATATTCAGCACATGGTTTTGCCGCTTGATGAAGGTTTTGGTGTTGGCTCTTCAAATAAGAGATGGAAGAACAAGATCAAGGCCACACTTGATGTCAAGCGTCAAGCCCGTATACAGTAAAGATCGGATCTTTTCTGAAAGAGTAGCATTAAGTTAACTCAATAGTACTATTGATCTTTCTTAGTCCAGAGAACAAAATTTTGTATTAAGTGATTCTTAATGATCAAAAGATCATGACTTCCCAAATATATATATATGATGGGGAACTCTCAAGACAAAGTCACTTCGTGTACTTACACTAAAAAAGGCAAAATTTAGACTAGGAGTTGTTTGTGTAAACAAGCCGAGCTTGGCCGAGCTTGGACGAGCTTTACTTGTTCAAGCTCGACTCATTTAAGTATTTGTCGAGCTTGAGTACTTTGGCCTAAATCAAACCACTCAATAACAAAACTCTTCGATACCCATTGAACTCCAACAAAGGGACATCCAAACCAAAACTCAACCTTAAACAGAATCGTAAAATTTGATATGATTTTTGCAATTAAACCTTAATGGGTAAGACAAAACTGTAAAGAGAAGCTTATATTGTCAGCTCTTCTACTCCCAATGGTCAAAACTTCTCCATTCCTCTAAATCGTACGTCACTCATTAATCGGGTTTGTTTCTCTCTCGATAGTTATCTCTCCTCTGCATCTCGATCTCTCTCTCTGTCGTGATCTCTCTCTACTCCATATATGTGTGTGTCGACGAGCATGAATGGAAGGAGGGTTCTGCCTTTCCGGGTTGAAGAGAAAAGGGAGAAGGCCTAACCGATGAGAAATAAAGAATGAAAATTTGAGATTTGAGAACAAAAGGCTCAGCCCTTAGGGTTTTGACCCAATGTGATCCATAGTCACACATGTGGCTGTGAATGAGATTTTTTTTTTCTTTTTACAACCTATCCTTATAATTAATTATTTGTTACTTAATTTATATATATACACACACAAGCGTGCTCGCGAGCTTAACCGAATCAAGTCGAGCTTGTATCATTTAGTATTCAAACAAAGATTTGTGTTTTCGAACGACTTATTTAATAATCAAGTCGGGCACAAGTCGAACTTATACGAGCCGATCTCGAGTTCGCTCGCTTACACCCATACTTTAGACCTGTACAAGGTACCCAACATGAATAAGGTAAAACCATTCATAATGCTCAAAAGATCGTGACTTCTTAAAACAACAATTTTTATTTTTTTTTCTTTTTAATGATGGAGAACGACAGCTTCAAGAAAGGATCACTTCTTGTACCTAACATTTATGGACAAACTCTAGACCCGTGCAAAATACCCCACATGAATAAGGTAAAATGGACTTTGCCACAAATGTGGTCCCAAAAAATTGCTTGGCACAATAATAAAGCATATATATCTTGTTGTATCAATGTAAACGTGTACAAGTAANAGATTTGTGTTTTCGAACGACTTATTTAATAATCAAGTCGGGCACAAGTTGAACTTATAAGAGCCGATCTCGAGTTCACTCGCTTACACCCATACTTTAGACCTGTACAAGATACCCCACATGAATAAGGTAAAACCATTCATAATGCTCAAAAGATCGTGACTTCTTAAAACAACAATTTTTATTTTTTTTTCTTTTTAATGATGGAGAACCTTCAAGAAAGGATCACTTCTTGTACCTAACATTTATGGACAAACTCTAGACCCGTGCAAAATACCCCACATGAATAAGGTAAAATGGACTTTGCCACAAATGTGGTCCCAAAAAATTGCTTGGCACAATAAAGCATATATATCTTGTTGTGTCAATGTAAACGTGTACAAGTAAAAGAGTTGAGTTCTACTCGAACTCATCATTAGTCATCAACAACCTACATCTGCAAGATATGCTTTTGTATTTTGCTTTATGGTTGCTATTTAATATCTCTTGGATGTGAGCACGTGTCTTTGAATTTGAATGAGTTGCAGGTTGTTGATGTTGACCATCCTTATCAACAATAGCAAGTGCAATCCCTTTGGCAATGCAGTAGGGTATATGGTAATGGATAGTTTGGGGATTGGGAAACTATCCATTACCATATACCCTGCTGAATTATTACAATATATTGTAATTCGAGCGGTAGTTTAGAAGGTAAGTATAGTTTGAATTAGTATCATTTCAAGTTTAAATGAACTGAAAAATATCTAATTAATTATATTAAAGATGTAGTAAAAGGATAAAAATACTTATAAAATATAAGAAACTAGATATTAATTCTCCAGTTTATTTACTCTTCGGACAAAGTTTTTCTTCAAACTGGGTTGGAGGAATTTCTTTCAATCAAGTCTATAAAAGTGACATGTATTCTTTTTTTTAATGACATGTGAGATGCACATGAGTTTGGAAGAAAACTCATTCCGAAAAGTAAACGAACCGAAAATTCCTCCAACCCAATTTAGAGGAAAACTTTTTCCTTTATCTTCCATGTAGTTTATAGCCTAACTAAAATAAGACCAAAACATGATTGGTGCGATTGCTCTCATCCAAACTTTCTTTCTTTCTCTTGCATACTCTCTCCAAACCCACATATATATATATATATATATGTGTGTGTGTGAATGACTTATAAGTTGATAATGGTGAATATATAGTATAAATTTTGAAAATATAACCATTAGAAAATATATATATATGACTGTTAAAAAAAGATAAATTTTCAAATATACGAGTGTTTAAGAAAGAATAAAGAAATCCTTGAAAAATAATATTTAAATAAAATAGTAAAAGTGCTTCCCTAATTTGAAGAGTTGGATATAGGAACTTTGAAAAAGTTAATAGCTAAACTAGGAAGCTCTTTAAAATAAATATTAAATTTAAAGAGGGAGATGAGGATGCTAAATGTGACAAACTAAGGTGGTGGTAATGTTGGTTGCACGGTTGTGAATCAGCAACATATTGACACAATTGTTGGCAAAAAAAAGAGAGGAAAAATTCACTTATTAACTTTCATTACTTTTACAATAACCCATTTTACAGTTCAAAATTTCTCAATTTAGTTTAATGAACTTCAAAAAAAAAATCAACCTTATCAATCCGTTAGGATTTTCTATTAAATCTTAACGAATTCCGTTAAAATTCCTAAAATAACTTCTTTTTTTTAAAAGGTAGGGTTTGGTGGGTCGGGTGACCCACAACATGACTAACGGTGGGTCACTTATGGCTCACTTTAGTGGGTCTGGTGGTGACCTTTTGTGGTTTACCTTGTGACCCACGTTGGGTCATAAGGTCATTTATGACGCTGGGTCTAGTAGTTCACGGTAAACTGTTGTGAGTCATGTCGAACAAAAATTAGTTACAAACTTTTCTTTTAAAATAATAATAATAGAAGATAATAGGAGACAAATACTTTTGTCGCGACGTACGTAGCTATTACATTCGCTATCAACACACTGTTTCTGCACCCCATCTTCCTTTTTGTGTGTTTTTTTTTTTAAGATTTTATCTCCTTTTGAGCAATTCCAGCAGCTTAGTTAAAATAGTAATATTATCTACATTTAGCTATTATTGTTCTTTTTTTAGCTCCAATAGAATAACTTGCCATTAGCTAGAATAGTTACATTGACACAGTGAATAACAATTTTGTTCTTTTCACTATATAGCATACTAGATGAATAAAATATTATTTACTTTTTCTTTTGTTTATTATTTCTTTATTTCACTTCTTTTCACCCAACATCTTTTAAAGCAATAATATAATAGAAAAATAATGAAAAATGATATTTTAAAACAAGTAGAGAATATAATAGAAAATCTATTGGAGTATGTAGTGAAAAAACAGTAGTTAAAGTAAAGAGTTGTACTTTTGCATTAGATAAAATATCTAATGCTGCTGGAGATACCCTAAGTTATCATTCAAAGAAAGAACTACTCTAATTGCTTGTTGGACTTGAACCACTAAGTGATACTTAATAGATTTATCAAGATTCTAATTTTTACATGGACCTTCAATTTTATGTGGGAAAACCACCATGCATGCAAGCAACAAATAAAGCAATAGTAACAAGCCCTTGTTTAATTATTTTCTTATGGAAAAAACCATGATCCCAGCTGTGTGATGTGGCAAATCTTGACATCAGAATGTCTATTAATTAAATGTTATTTTCTAAATACTAATGCAATTGGTTAGGATGAAAAAAAGACAGCCACTATTGTGGTTTAATAAGCACTCACATCGGCTCAGTAAAATAAATTTTTTGGCTATTTTATTGAGCTATATGGTTAAAAACACTCTATATTCAACTCAACAAAGTAACTAAACGTTTGTTGAGTAGTTACAATGCACAATGCATATATGATAATAATAATAATAAAATCAAATATTTTTCTCTCTTCTTTAGGAAGTAGAGAAAGTAGATAAATAAATAATATTTTAAATGAAAAAGTGGAAGTTGATAATTAAAATGTTGAATTGGATGTAAGTATACTTTGAAAAAATAAATAGTTAAAATAGAAAAATGTGATCATTTAACTAAACATATGTTGAGACGGATATGAATGCTCTAATTTAATGACTCACTCACCAAAAACATGATCTAGCAATTCTAGTGAGTTGCAGCTAACCAAATCAATAGCTGCAGATTGGAGTAATTAGTTTTAAAAGCTTTATCAGAGCGATTATTGATTAATGATCAAACTCTTCACTTTTATGTTTTCTTGTTAAAGCATCACTTATTCCAAAAGTTTAAGCATATAAAAATGGATGAATATAATCAGAATTTATATTTTCACTCTCCCTCACAGGAGCTTAAACTTTCAATTAAAATCCTTGATATGATGCTAAACAACTATGTACCTATCCTAGAAGCTTAACCTTTTGGAATAGAGTAATGATACATACACTTCTATTCCCCTACTCCCACTATGACATTCTTTACATGGTTTTTAGAATTATAATTAAATCAAAATCTAAAAATGATTATCTCAAATATGATTTTAAAAGCTTCACACTCCTTAGAAAATATGAAAGTAAGAGTGTGTAGCTAGCATTACTCTATAAGAATGAATAAATTTAATGATTTCATTTATATTATAACAAATCATTGGCCATGTTATTTGATGGGTCCAAGCATATGAACTGGTATAAGCAAATTTAAAAACCCACATGAAAATGTGATTGATTACTACCCATTATAGAATTTAGGGACCCCAGAGGATATCAAGATGCTTCCACTAAAACAGGAAAGCCTACAAATCCCAAACATGTTTCTTTAGGGGGCAGAAGAATAAAATATGTACCAAGAAAGCAAAAGACACCAATCCTCCTGTCACCCCATATCATGCATCAACACCTTTAGCAAAAAAATAAAGCTCCGCTAGCACAGGAAGTATTGACCCACCGCGAAGGACTTTATTGGCCGGTATTGAGACTTCAATCATCTGCAGAAGAAAAGAAAAGAAGAAAGAAATTTCAAATCATAGAAGTGACAATGGAGAAATCAAATACTGGAACATGAAGCATAATTTAAAGGAAAACGAGAATTAATAGTGAAATGAAATAACCAGAAGGGACTCTAGAATTGGAAGCAAGATCAAGCCAGGAGTCTGTGTTCTTTGGTGGCCATTCTCCAAAAAATTGGTGTAGTGGCTTCTGGATTTCAGCTTTTTTCTCAGTTTTAATTTCTCCTGGTGACTTGAAATCAGAACCCAGAAGAAAGCAACGTTGTTCTTGTTGCTGCTCTGCTCTGTCAGAAAGGCTTTGGAACTGTGTGCGGGAGTAACCTTTATGGGAACCCATTCTTAATCTCTGATATGAATCCGGCAGGCTTCTGGCAGTCACTGAAGCATCTGGGAGAAAAACTCTATCATCAACGCCCTCCCTGGTTCCACGAAAACAAACTATTTGCATGAAAGGCCACCGAACATTGAAAGCTAAAAATAAGAAAAATGGGAGAAATTAACAAACCTGTAATCTTTATAAGCCGGAGAATAAGATCCAGGGTCCAAAAACAGTTGATGGGTGGTGTTATTTTGAGGTAAAAAGCCAGAAACAGGAGGCCTGGAAGAGGAGTGTGAGTAAAGGAAGGGATAAAGAGTGGTCTCATGGCAAGGATGACGGTGGGGATGGATCTCAGACGTCACAGAAGAAGAAAATGGAGAGACAGAGAAAGAAGAGGTTGGGGTGTTTGTGGTAAGGTTTCTGTTGATTGAAGAGATGGGTGGTGAAAGGTTTGTGGCTGTTGCTGCAGCTGATGTAACTTCCACAGGCTTTCTTGAACGGTTTCTGCCTCTGTGCATGTGTCTCTCACAGTACTTGGAATCAGGGTATGCTTCCTTTGAGCACCTCCACTTCTTCCCGTCTGTTCTTCTGCACCTCCCTGGCTCAGGGTCTACCTTTCTGCCAAATCCCATCTCAAAACATGCCCACCCAACTGCAGCAAAGTGTTGATTTGTCCCCCACAATAAAGAAAATTAGTTTTATAAACATATCTAAAAATTGTTGTCATTTTGAAGAGTAAAAGTAGACGGCTTTGGAGATGTTCATTGCATGCTCACCGGGATGTTGAGGGAAGAGCCTTGGAGAAATTGAAGAGTCCAAGCTTCTTTTGACACTGTAGAGAAGATCAGGTGGGATGGGTATCCCTGAGATTATATACTTGAAGATAAGAGCTTGGTGTTCAAGCTCTTGCCACTGAGTTGCTGTGAAAGGAAACCTATTTCTTGCACCTGCACCTACACCTGCACTCATCATTTTTGAAGTAGAACAAGAATGGGAGATGTTTCTGAGACTGAGAGAGAGAGAGGTTGTGTTCTTTGTTGCGCTGATAGTTTTGAAGGGTATTTTTGCAGAGTAATTGGTCGCAGAATCTTCTGTACATAGATGAAAATGGCTACGCTGCCACCTCTCTCTCCTGAGTCAGTCTGTTCTTATTATTACTGCACCCTTGTTGCTTCTGCCTCAGCACTGCAGCTGCCTTTGGTGCTGCTCTTGTCTCTGACATCTTTACAGAATACCATAAACAACTGTACAAAGAAAGACGAAAATTTAATTCAAATCTGGTTTTTAGTTCATGAACCTCTATTTTGGCTGTCTCCAAATCTTACTCCTAGGAAAGAGTGCCGTCTGAATCTATCACAACAATTATTTGTTCCAATCCCTAGCAATTAAGACGTAGCAGGAGAAGTTCAACATAAAATTTACTTGTCAAGTTGGTAGCGATGAATTACGATTTTTTAAGAATAATTTATGTTTTTAAAAAATATCATAAAATATAAAATATTTGGCATCGTAATTTAAAAAGTACTTAATTCAAAATAGAAATATATATATGTGATTTTTATAAGTAAGTTAGAGAGTGCGAATTTAAATCAAAGTTATAATTTCGCATAACAAATAATTGATATAAAAATATTTTTTAACATGTTTTACCAAACGCCTTTACGATTTTAAAAAGTAGCGATTTCAAAAATACAATTTTTAAAATCGCACTTATTGAAACCACAATTCCAAACGGACCTTCTTTTAAAGTTCTCTCAAATATGATGTAATTTTAAAGTATTAGTGAATTGTCTTAAGAGGTAGTTCAATCGGTTAGAACCATGCCTAATGAAGAGGAAGTCATTAATTCGAATCTCCCTCCCCCCTTTTATGTGGACATGTAAAAAAAAAATACTGGTGAATTTAAGATCATTATTATTAAATTTTGATATATTGGTAATTTTAAAAGTTACTTCACATTTAGAATGATTCTAGTCTTTTTTATATCATTACTCCCAAATAAATAGGCCGTGTATATATAAATGCGGAAGCTGTTATTTACAATATTCATAACCGCATTCGCAAAATTTGGATATCCTTTTTAGATAACTACGTCTACATCTGCCTCATGTTTTTACTATCTCCATCCGCACGTTAGCCTTTTCAGCCTTCTTTGGATCTTTACTATGGTCTATTTTAAATTTGAGTCGATTTTTAGTGTTTTCGAGTTAGTTTTTTTTTTTTTTTTTTTTAAGTCCCAATGTTTTGAAAATATATTGATTTCACATTATTTTAAAAAAAAATGTAAAGATAACCTATACAACATCATTTTAGTACTAAACACTGAAATGATATCGTTTTGGTGAATTTATTAAATATAATATATATATGGGATTTATATTAGAAAGGCATGGGTTAGCAGTCCAAAATTTTTAAATCTTTAAGTTTTTTATTTTGACAAATTACTCCTTGGGTACGTCGAACCCTACAATAAAATTTATCCATCAAATTTTGTTAACTATTGTTACCTTACTTGAAACATACAGTTTTTTACCCATTAAAATATTTATTTTTTTAAATTTAATTTTAAAAATTAAATCTATTAAAAAAAACAGGAGTGGCTGAACAGGCCATGGGGGTGGCTAAACCCCCATGGCCTAAGGGGGTGGTTCGGCCACCCCTTTTTTTTTAAACAGGGGTGGCTCGGCCACCCCCTTAGGCCATAGGGGTGGTTTGGCCACCCCTGTATTTTTTTTTAATATATTTAATTTTTAAAATTAAATTAAAAAAATTAATATTTTAATAGGTAAAAAACGGTGCGTTTCAAGTAAAGTAACGGCAGTTAACAAAATTTGACGGATGAATTTTATTGTAAGGTTGGACGTACCCAAAGAGTAGTTTGTCAAAATAAAAAACTTAAGGATTTAAAAATCTTGGACTGCTGACCCATGCCTTTCTAATATATATATATATATATATATAAAGGGTATCGCATACTTTAAAACTACTATCCGCATCTACATATATAGATAGCAATTTTTGTTATTCACAAACGCATGTGCGAATAATGGACAGCGAATAGTTGCGAATAGCGGACGTAGACGGATATTATTCATTTGCATCTACATCCATATAAAGAGTAATTATATAAATTACTGTTGTGTCATTCTTGCGTCACTCTATAAATGATGTGTCTTTTTTTTTTTTTTTTTGGGACATGTTCACACAAGAGGAGAGATGAGGATTCGAACTAGTGACATCTGTTTCATTAGGCGTGGTCTCAACTGATTGAGCTATTTTTTTAGGACAAATGAGGTGTCTTTTAAAATTATCACTTGATCAAAATTTAATAATTATTAATCACAAGCTTAATAGTGATTTTAGAAGACACATCATTTTTAAAATGACACAATAATGACGTAAATGTATGAACTTCTAGCATTAATCCCCCCTTATAAATAAGTGGTTATACAAGCTATAATTTATTTGAACATTTAAATATCATATGTGATCATCTCTTGCTAAAAATTCAAATGGATAATTGCTTGAATCCTTTATGGTGCATCATTTGTAGTGGAAATAGTAATGTGTTGGGTGATGGAGTGGTAATAGAAGTTAGTGTGAGAGAAGGTTGTTTGTGTCATTTCATTGTTGTGGGTATTGAGGCCAGATGCGGTGGGATATAGACACGTCCTATTTGCACAAAATTTGTGCTAGTAGAACTAGTGGATAATGAGGTCACCCAGCTATGTACTTCTGACGTGTAGTTTTATCTTTTACTTTTCCCACCCAAACTACCCCCCACACACACAGACACAGTCCGTAAAAATAGAGGATTCCAAGACTCTTTTAATCAAAGAATAATTCCAGAAATAAACAGAACAGCCAAGTCAATCTTAAAGATGAGTTTTTTAATTCGAGTTTTTTTTTTTTTTTTTACATAACACGATGGTGTCTTTTCATGTGTTTGTTTGTTTATATATATATATATATATATATATATATATATATTTAACTGCCTATTGGGTCCGGATCTAACTCGGGTGGGCCTGTCTTAGCCCACTAGAGGACCCAAGTCGAGCCCTTCTGAAAAGACCAGGTAGGGCTCACACAAGACCTTATTCTACAATACGAAGGAGAAGGGTCGACGAAGCCAATATAGCCCGAGATTGAGCTAGTATATCCTGAGTCTAGTACACTCGCATTTATGATAGAGATACGGGAATCATTTTGGACCGAAGAGTATTCAGTTGATGGCTAAGATCTCTCCTTAAAGATCCTAAGGCCATTAACCTATCACGTGGCGCATTAAAAAAAAAAATTATTATTATTTTATTTTTAAAAATAAATTAAAAACAAAATCATAAAAAATTAAAAACAAATTTAAAAAAAGAAAAAGAAAGGGTGGTCGGCCACCCCATCTTGGCCACAGGGGGTGGCCGGCCACCACATTTTAGGACAGGGGGTGGCAAATCGAGCCAATTGGGGGTGGTCGGTCGGATTATTCTTCAGCCGGGGACTGCATGCTCATGGGTGTCGGATCAGGTGAAGCCGTCCTACATGGCGAAGATCTAGCGGATCGAGGCGGACGGGCGCGGGGCAAACGTGAAGGTCTACGTGCGATGGTACTACCAGTCGAAGGAGTCGATCGACGGCCGGCGGCAGTTCCTCGACTCCAAGGAGGTCTTCCTCTCCGACCACTACGACCTACAGAGTGGCGACACCATCGAGGGCAAGTGTACGGTCCACAACTTCAAGAGCTACACCAAGCTCGACGCCTTCGGTAATGAAGACTTCTTCTGCTGTTTTGAGTACAACTCCTCCACCGGCAGAAGAAGTCGTCGTTTCGAGTACTAATCAGATGGACAACGGCTGAAGAATATTTCGACCGGTCACCCCCAACCAGCCCGATTCACCACTCCCTGTCCTAAAATGTGGTGGCTGACCAACCCCTGTGGCCAAGATGGGGTGGCCAGCCACCCTTTCTTTTTTTTTTAGATTTGTTTTTAATTTTTTATGATTTTTTTTTAATACGCCATGTGACTGGTTAATGGCCTTAGGATCTCTCCTTCTCTAAGGAGAGATCCTAGCCATCAACTGGATACTCTCCAGTCCATTTTGGACTGGAGAGGATCCTTGTCCTATGGAGAGAGCAGTTCACATTTATTAAGGAAGGACTAGATTCGATGCATTTAAATGGACTGGAGAGGATCCTTGTCCTATGGAGAGAGCAGTTCGCATTTATTAAGGAAGGACTAGATTCGATGCATTTATGACGGCTATATAAGAAGTTGCTTCTCCCCTCAAGAGAGCAGTCCACATTTATTAGAGGAGTGACGTGTTCAGCACATTTTATGGTGAAGGTAAGGGAGGTCGCTTTTCGCCTCGAGACTCGAGAGAGCAATTCGCCTTTAGGAAAGAAGTGACAGATCCAACTAAATATCCATCTTAGGCGAATCACGTGGCTCGAGAAGAGGCGATCCATCTTAGGCAATCCCGACCCCTTGTCTTGCGCCACGTAAGACAACTTACGTGGCACAAAACAAGGGGTCGGGATCCCCAAAGCTCAAAAAAACTTTGTGGAGCGCAAAGACTCCCTATATATAGATCGGAGTGCAGCTAAGATATTTAGGGTAAGCATGTGAGTTATGTAAGCATGTACACTTGATTCGTAAAATAATCATATTATGAAAAAATTGAAATAACAAGTATTTGATTGTGGTCCTCCACCAGATAATTATGTAAACAGTCTCGTACCTCCAAATATGGATAATGATTCATCATTAGTCTCCAATCTAAACAAAAACACCCTCAAATCTAAACTATGGGCAAAATGGTTATTATGTCTAACCATCAAATGTTTGGTTATTGTGTTGATCATTCAACCATGATTGTTTAGCAACCCGTTCGGCAAAACCTTAATTTCTATTAAAGGTCCTAGCTTTATTTTAATCTAACATAATCCGAGGCTATTTTATAAGAGAAATACTATAAAAACAATTGTATCATATCCAAGACTATATAATCAAAGTAATACCGGTTATTTAAGTTATGGTCTATAGAACTCAATACTCTGATATCATACTGTAACGCCTTCAAAATTGATTAATTAATGTAATTAATTCGTAGTATTACTTTTAACATTCTCCACACTAACTAACTAGTAATTAGTTGAAAACACTACAACACACCATTTAATCAAGGTAAACTAATGTTGAAAGCAAAAATGAAATGATTTGATGCAATGAACCTAAAGCGAAAGGAAATGTATTTTGCAATCTTCACAAAAATAGTAGGAGATGACATGAAGTTAATTGAAAATAAATCAGTATTGCCTCGGCTTAACCCCGGTATAAAATGGTTTAGATGTTAAAAAGTAAGGATAATATCAGTAACAATTCGCATTATTGTTCATCAAAAGCTACCCGACCGGACCCAACCCTTGGTGATCCACACCAGTAATGATGCATGTCTGTAGTGATCACTAATCAAACATGGTTATCTCAGTCATAAGATGCATGTAAGTATGATCCGACCCTTAGATTTACTTGAACATTGGTAATCTTAACTGTATGATCTAATCAAAGTGAGAGTAATCGTTACTAACCTGTAAATGTGATCCAATTGTCATAATCAAATAATTGTTAATAACACATCGATTAAATTGATCGTTTGTAATAAACACAATTCAACAGTCAAAATTAAATAACAACAGCTAGTGACAGTTATATGTTTGTTAATTAAATATTGTTTTAAGGAAAACGTAAGACACCTTGAAGCATTTCACCATCAATGCTCCAAAAGCAGAAACTTTGACACCAACATAATTAATTAACATGAGGACAATTGGTGTCTGTCAGATTGCACGTGGTAATTAGTTTCTTATGAACATGGAAAATTTTCCTTCTCCTCTTCTCAAATAGATTTTGAGATCCAAATGCAGCAAAGCTCTATAAGAGTGAACAATTTTTTTTTCATTTTAAATTAACTTTACTCAAGTCTCATGAACTTTGAGACCTATTTGAGATTGTGTTTGAATGATTTAAAAGTACTTTTAACATTTAAAAANAATTTTTTTTTAAAAAAAAAATAACTATAATTGCAAGTGTAGGTAAAACTTTTGCTTTATATATATATAAAATTCTAATTGAAATCTATCAGCAAGTTTTGTTGGTATAAAACTCTCTGTTTCTAGAAGAATTGAATGAGTAATTTGATCACTCATTCTAGGGTTGAGAAAAAGGAAAGGGGACAATGGGTGGAAGGAAGGGCTTTTTGGCCGGAGTTTCAGTGAAAATGTCAGAACAGTGCAAGTGAGAAACTGTTGGACATTGGGTAGTAGGTTTGGATTTGTTTGGTAGCAATTCAAAGCACTTTTCTTCTTCTAAAGCTGGCAGGAGCTATAAGGTTAAGGCTTGTTTCCCACTCTGCAAATCTGCCCCCAAAAACTCATTACACTTTTTTTTTAACACGAATTATAAGTTTGATGTAAATTTAATACGAAATTAAAACGTTAGGATCGAAAAGTTTGATCTCGGTTGACGCACATGTATTGACATGACTCAAACATGATACGTGATATAATGACTGATAATTTTTTACATGATCTGTAATTTCGACACGAGCCCAATAAAAAATTAGAGGGTTATAGACTTATAGTTGAGTGATTTAATCTGTTTAATTAAATTGGTCAGATTAAAGTTAAACTATATAATTTTATACTCATGCTTCGATACGACTCGAACCCGACATACAAACACGAATTGCGAACTCGCTTTAAGCACACTTCTTTCCATATTAGTCATACTCCTATTTAGCCCTTTCCTTAAATTAAAATAATAATAATAATAATAATAATTAATTAATTTTTTTTGAAAAAAGAAAAAGAAAAAGAAAAAGAAAAAGTCACTCTCCTATTTCCTTCTGAACAAATTCTGGGCAGTTTTGTCTATAGTTCGACTGTCGAGTGTCGACTGAGAAGGCTGAGATGCATGAGTACTGGAACACTGGGTCAATGACTCTCCAATGTGTGGCTTGGATCTTGTTTACACAGAAATGTGATATTACAATAAAAATGAAAGTATTTAAAAAAGAGGGGAACAAATTTTTTTTTAAAAAAAAGCAAAATGGAGGAGTGGTTCAGCTGGCCTAGGGTGCCCGAACAACCCTCATGACCATTGAGGGTGTCCAAAATCACTCCCTCCGAGTAGACTTAAGAGTAGTTCGGCCACCGTTGAAAATGATCCAAACAAAGTGTATATATATTTATTCAATAAAGTATATATATTAGTCTCAAATTATAATCTCATTGTCAATATCTCCTCTTAAACTACTAGTGATCGGAGAAAAAATAGCATTTATAAAAGCTTTTTTAAAATTAAAAAATAAAGAGGTGAATGGGGAAACGGATCTTCTCCTCTCCGGTCCTTTGTATTTATAGGGAATCTGGAATCTATTAAATAGGAAACTGTGTTCCTAAAATCAAATACCTTATGGGCCGGCTTAGTGTTGCATCTGGCTAGGGCACCACTTCGGCCCAGTTCAGCACCTCTTCAGCTGCCAATATCCTTCTCGGCCCTGTTTTTGGACTTTTACAGCTCTTTTTAGTCCAGTTCATCTCTGTTTCAGCCACACATAAGAGGTGTTTTTTTTTTTTTGTTTACATGTCCACACAAGAGGAGAAAGAAGAATTCGAACTAGTGACCTCCATTTTATTAGGCGTGGTCCTAACCAATTGAATTACCTCTTAGGGACACATAAGAGGTGTTTTCATGGTTGGTTTTTGTCAATTTCAGCCCAATATATCATCTTTTTTTGGCCCCAATTCAACACTATTTGGGGTGAAAGCTTTTTCATGGTTGGTTTCTACTCGTTTCGGGTGTGATAAATCATTATTTCGGTCGAACTTATTCTCAATCAAATATGTTAGGTTTTTGAATTGACTAATTCAGTAACAAAATAATTCTAGTTGTTTTGGGAACAATTTGATCAAGGCTAGTCGTGATGAAGAACAACCGAAAAGCTCGTTTGCTTTCTCTTTTGCAATGTGTACAACAAGTAGATTCTCAAAGACCTGCCAAGAAGCTCGTCGGCAATTTCGACTCTAGTCTCTAGGGCGTACGGACGCGCCACACCACGAAACCTAGTTTAGACGTGTTAGCCTAGTTGTGTTCGAACAAGTAAGTAGCGAACACAACTAAGTAGCTCGTATAGACATAGAGAAAGATTTGCAGTTATCCTGTTTAAGTTTGTATTTTATTAGACTTCGGTCTCTTGTTGTTTATTTATAAGGAACTCCTAAGCACATATATTTTATGAATAATACATCAAAATTTAATGTGTTAAAGAGAGATTTTTAGATTTAGAGCATAAAGGTTGTTGTAAGTGCACTTGTGAGTATTATGTCCCACATTGAAAAAAAATAAAAAGAAAAATGTGTTTAATATACCTAAGTGGACCTTAACCTATTAGCTTAGGCTTTTGGGTTAGAGTTGTGTTCAATTATGTATATTAATGTACTCTTGGTAAAAACTTCATAATCGTTTTAATCTCTCAACAAATGGTATCAGAGCCATAGTTACTTTTCTAAGCGAGGGAGAGTTTGGTCAATGTGAAGAGACTCACAAGTAAGGGGGAGATTGTTGTGACTTGTGAGTGTTGTGTCCTAAATTAAGAAAATATAAAAAGAAAAGAGTACTTAATATACCTAAGTAGACCTTAGCCCATTAGTTTAAGCTTTTGGGTTAGAGTTGTGTTCAATTATATATATTAATGTACTCTTGATAAAAACTTCATAATCGCTTTAATCTTCCAACAAAGGTTAATTCTCTCAAACCACCAACCATAAAAATCTGTTGAAGCCTATTTGAGTTCCAATATAGAAGACCAATAAGAAAAATTGCTTAGAGGTTCTGAAGTTACTGTGGTAAAAGACAAGTGGGTCGCTTATCTTGGTACAAGAGAAAGTCAGTTACAAAGGTTTTCTTGTACAACTTAATTATTCTTTAGTTGATTGATTTTATGGGTTGATTGCCTCAGACTGATTTTATTTTTAAAGAGTTCTTCAAAAGGTTTTCGCTTCGTTACCAAAATCTTCTACGTCAATTACCTTTTATATTTTGGTGATTATTTGATTGTGGTTGGTTTAATTTTTAACCTATTTAACCCCTATTTTAGGTGTTGTTTGGAGTCTATAATTTATTTTCAAAACAAGTTAGTGTTTATTCGATTCATCTTAGGATTCCACATATTGACATTTGCAGACGCTCTATTCATTCAATCAAACTTATTATATTGATTGAACGAGTTTGTGTTTGTTCGATTGTCTCATGTTTCCTTAACGCATGGAGATGCTCTATTTATTAGATCGAACGAGTTTGTGTTTCTTTCTGACACGTGGAAGATTATGTTTCGTTCGATCACTATTCGAGTTTGTGTTTCAAAGTTTTCAGGTTTTTATCCTATTTTCTGTCTCTTTATTTCTAACAAATAACATAGATCGAGGATTTGTTGTGTCTAGCTTACATGTTATTTTAATCATTATATTCCATACTTATCTTTATTTTGATCTCATTGGGAATTCTATAGACTTGGTATTCAATAAATTAAATCGTCTTCCTCTTGTAATTCTAATATTTTTTTTCCTCCTCCTACTCATAGTTAATCTCATTGTATTATGTTATTAAACAACTTTAACCGTGCACATGTGACTGTTAGCTCCCTACACATGTCAAGTTGGAGAAAACTTCACTTATCTGTCACGAGCTTACGCTATTTTCGCAGACATTCTCTTATTGTTCAAAATCTCTCACTTTGGTGTATCGAATTTTGATTTCTTTCTACTTTTCCTCTTCCGTTAAGATTTTCTGTTAAATCATAACGAAAATTTGTGAAATTACTAAAATACCCTTAGTTATTTTTCTCATTTTTTTAATTTAATTTAACTGTAATATTTCATGGCAGAGGGTATTTGAAACGAAACAAAAGTTCAATACACTAAAGTGAGAGATTTTGAACAATAAAAAAATATTTGTAAAAGGCACAAAAATTTGTAAGGGAGTAAGTAAAGTTTTCCCGTCAAATTGTTATGTGGGCAACATAACTTTGATTTTATTTTTTATTTTCCTAATTAAGCAGAAATCTTCAATTAAAAAAAAAACAGAAAATTTTTAGAGAGTATCGAAAGGGCAAAAAGAGGTGGCAAACAAGGAATTTGTGTTAAATAATAGTGAAACAGAGTTTGCCGTCTCTTGACAACTCGAACTGAACCCATCATTATCAAACATCCTAAAAATTTCAAAAAAAGTTGCTCATTTGAGAATTTCAANTTAATTATTTTTCTCATTTTTTCAATTTAATTTAACTGTAATATTTCATGGCAGAGGGTATTTGAAATGAAACAAAAGTTTAGTATACCAAAGTGAGAGATTTTAAACAATAAAAAGTGTTTACAAAAAGCACAAAAGTTTATAGGGGAATAAGTAAAGTTTTCCCGTCAAATTGTTATGTGGGCAACATAACTTTGATTTTATTTTTTATTTTCCTAATTAAGCAGAAATCTTCAATTAAAAAAAAAACAGAAAATTTTTAGAGAGTATCGAAAGGGCAAAAAGAGGTGGCAAACAAGGAATTTGTGTTAAATAATAGTGAAACAGAGTTTGCCGTCTCTTGACAACTCGAACTGAACCCATCATTATCAAACATCCTAAAAATTTCAAAAAAAGTTGCTCATTTGAGAATTTCAACCACCATGACAAACAAAAGAAGAAAGCTAAAGCACATAGAGGAGACATGGTCTACTTTCGTAGCAGCTTAAAAGTACTTGCAAAGGGCCATGAGCCATCACATCTTCCAAACAAACAGCGCACCAACTGTTTTAGAAAATGCCCTTTTTTTGGTCGCTTTCCTAAAGGAATCACTTTTTCCTCCTTCGTTATTCCTTCTGTTGTTGGTCAATGCCCATAATAGAAGAAAACCCATCTTCTTCTTGTACTGAATCAATCATAATGACCATCGGAGAAGCAGGCCGAAATCCAACCCCAGATCACATCCTGGACTGGATAGAAGATTCGTTTCCCTTCCTTCCATTCTTGGAGGGCGATGGGTATCAGTGGTGGGAACAACCCCAAGAGCAGATTGATTCTCCTCTCGCCTCTCTCAACTCCACTGTCACTGCCACCAGCTCCACACCCACTAATCCTACAGTTCTCAATCATCCGTCGCCACCCGATTCGTCCAGGAAACGAAAATCCGACGACGATCCAGTCCCCAAACCCTCCCAAAAAGTTCATAATCCGAGGAAGAATCAGGGACGTCGGATCAGCCAGGCCAACGACGGTGATGCGGCGGTAGAGGAAGTTGCGGCGGCTAAGAAATCAGCTGGGAACAAGAAAAGTGCTAACAAGGCGGCAGGGAATAACTGCGCTAACGGTAACAACAAGGAAGGGAGGTGGGCTGAGCAGTTGCTCAACCCCTGCGCCTCCGCCATCACTGATGGCCATCTGTCCCGCGTGCAACACTTTCTCTACGTTCTCAACGAGCTCAACTCCCCCAGCGGCGACGCCAACCACCGCCTCGCCTTTCACGGCCTCCGAGCGCTGACACTCCACCTATCCACCACCACCTCCTCCTCCTCAGCGGGGCATCCCTTTGCTTCCACCGATTCACGGTTCTTCCAGCGATCACTACTCAAATTTTATGAGGTAAGTCCCTGGTTCGCCTTCCCCAACAACATTGCAAACGCTTCGATCCTCCAAATTCTTGCCGAAGAGCCTGGCTGCTCACGCAATCTTCATATTCTTGATATTGGCGTCTCTCATGGCGTGCAGTGGCCGACCCTGCTTGAGGCCTTCACTCGACGGCCGGGCGGGCCGCCGCCGCTTGTTCGCATCACGGTAATCGCCGCCACCGTTGAAAGTGATCCAAACAAAGAGACCCCATTTACCATAGGGCCACCTGGAGACAACTTCTCTTCTCGGCTTCTCTGTTTTGCCAAGTCCATGAACGTCAATTTGCAGATCAACCTGCTGGACAATCATCCATTGGAGAACCTAAACGCGCAAATCATAAAAGCAGCCCCTGACGAAACCTTAATAGTTTGCGCCCAATTCAGGGTTCACCACCTGAATCACAACTCCCCAGACGAGAGAACAGAGTTCTTAAGATCACTGAGAAGAATGGAGCCAAAGGGTGTGATTCTAAGTGAAAATAACATGGAATGTAGCTGCAACAGTTGTGGGGATTTTGCGACCGGGTTCTCTCGGCGAGTGGAGTTCTTGTGGAGGTTTTTGGACTCGACGAGCTCTGCTTTCAAGGGGAGAGAGTGCGAAGAGAGGAGACTGATGGAAGTAGAGGCAGCCAAGGCTTTGACAAACACGGGAGACATGAATGAAGGTAAAGAAAAGTGGTGTGAAAGAATGAGAGGCGTGGGGTTTGCAGGAGAGGTGTTTGGAGAGGATGCCATTGATGGTGCTCGAGCTCTGTTGAGGAAGTACGATAGTAATTGGGAGATGAGAATGGAAGAGAAGGATGGCTTTGTAGGACTATGGTGGAAAGGGCAGCCTGTTTCTTTCTCTTCTTTATGGAAGTTGGGTGTGAAAACTAAGGACACTTAAAAAAAAAAAAAAAGGTGTCTGCTTCTCTTTCTTCTGTTCCATGTAAAACTGTAAGAGTATGAATTAGGCAGGCACTCTTTTGCCCTTCATCTGCTTCATCTGCCTGTCGGCTCTTTCCTCTTTTGCTGTAAAAATGACCATTTGCGTCGAAGTGTGGCTCCAAGATTTGGTGGGATTGTGTTGTTTATTGTCTGTTTTGAAGGGTATAAGCTCCATTTTCTTTGCTTGCCATTTTGAGGTTGTGCTTTGTCCTAATTTGTTGAAGAAAAAAAAAATGCTCTGGATTTCTAAATGGATTATGACTGCCAAATACTTGAACATCTTAGAGAAGTGAGAAAAGAGGGAACAGAAGGTGGAGGGGAGGTCAGTCAACACTCGACTGCCGCCTCGCGTTCTCCTGTCATCCCCCACCCTCCTCATCCCGTCAAAGGGTGTTCGGCTTGAATCGAGGAAAGTGCAGATGCCACCTGACCAATTTGTTCGGCCGAATTTGATAATGGGATAAATTCCTTTTTCTTTTTTCTTTTTTCGTCCATGTAGTTTTGACAAATAAATAGTTTGAATTTTAAAAGTGATTAATTACTGAATGAAGTAAACAACGGAAGAGATAAACAAAATGGAACAAAGTCTCTACTATTAAAAAAGATGATAGAATTCTTTAATGTACCACATGAGCACAAATCAAGCTTGGCCAAATCACCACCCCTCAATTTTATTTTATTTTATTTTATTATTATTATTTTCATTTGGGTGGTTCGGCCACCCCTTAAATATGCTTAGAGAGAGTGGTTGAATCACCCTCGAGGTCATGTGACTGATTTGGCCACCCCTATTGAATACATTAATCACTTTTTAAAATTCAAGAAGCTATTTATCAAAACTTCATATCACAATAATCAAAAACATATTTGTTCTTTTGATGAAACTCACAGTTTCTTTTATCAAATTAATGAACCAAACGGACAAAAGTAATATAGAACCCTAGATTGACAACCTTTACAACTTAAAAATTGCAACACAATTCTCTCAATCTTAGTTGTTCATCAACAAATGAACAACTCAATATTTGCCATGTCAAAAATCATGTAAAAAAAAGAATATGAAAAATCAAAAACTATTCTATCCCATTGTAAGATAACCTCCTCATCTTCATTGCTAATCACTTGTGTAGTCAATCACCCCTTTCATGATATTGTAATAGGCGAAACCTCGCATTAAGTATTTTGGAGTAGACGAATCACAAATACAATTTTAGAGATGATTGATTATCCTCAAAACAATTAATTGAGGTGACTAGTAACTCTCTGTCATAAGTCACAAAACTGTCATAAACATGACTTTAAAAAAGGCTTTTGAGGGCGACTTGATCGCCACCAAAGCAATTTGAGAGATAGAGGTAGTCTTCTTACCCCAAACATGCTTTGGGATAGTTAATCACCCTAAAATATCTAATGGAGTGACCGACGAACCCCAAATTAGCTAATGAGAGTGGGTTGACAACCCCCATTAACCATTTCAAGGATGATCAACACCTCATCAATGACTTATATAAAAAAAAAAAAAAAAACACCTCATCAATGTGTTTCAAAAGTTGTCAACCAGCCCCTAAACTTCTTTGGGATTGGTCTGACTACCTAAAACAGACTTGAGGGACCGAGGGTGAGTTGCCTTGGATTTAGTCGATTACCCTCATTATATGTTTTAATGATGTGTTTAAATTTTAGCCTCTCATTAACAAGGAATGACCCAGGATAAATAAAATTACATATGCCTGGGAGATCTTAATCCCAAAACTCATTCTTTAGATTTCAAGTCACTTGTCAACAAGGTGCTGAGAAAGGGTAAAGAAAGTATAATTTACACAATTTACAACTCTCAGCCTATTATGAATTCTAACAAGTCACATCTCCGTAACTAAGCAAAGCAATATGCATCACTTTGCTTGATATATTCACATCAGATTTCCCTATAAACTTATTTCCACAAAAAAGATTTAACTATACCTCCTTAAACCCCTAAAGCCTGGAACAGGGAGAGAACAACAATTACACGTATCTGACAAATACAGAGACTCTTCCCACATAAGCAAACTCCTCAAGAATCATATATCCGCAACGAATTCCGTATTTCCTGCCTACAGACAGGACACTTGGGTGTCGATTCCCGTTCAACTGAGATGGCACAGCGTTGGCAACACACCATATGCCCACATGGAATGAATGCAGATCGCCTTCTCCTCATCAGACAGATCACGCACAACTCTCCATCTGGAATTTCTCCCATCTCCTCCTCCTCTGCTGCAACCCGAGAGTGCACGTCATCACTTGCAGCCTGTCTTGGTTGCTGGAGCTGTCTTTGTTGCCTCCACTCTTTCCATCTATTCCAATTCCTGAAGTGCATTGTATATTTATGTATTGAAAACGTATCAGTTCTGATAACAATCAGATCAATCCTTTCTTTTCTTTCTTTTTTCTTTCTATACTTTCTATCTCAATGCTGTAATTCATAGCATTTTAATTGAGGGATATGAAATTTAGATGGCATAAGAAAAAAAAAGAGAACATGATTATTATCATGCTAGTTTGAATGCAAGTAAAATAGAATGGATCATCTAGTTTCAAGAGGAATATCGAGAATTGGACATTATAGGAAAAGAACATATCTAAAGCATAATGCTCCACTATGCTAAAGCTATTATACCTCACAACTGCATAGCCAAGTACACCAATTGACAGTGAACCGAGAGCAACACAACTCCACAGAAGTACTTTGCTCCTGAAGGCAAGATCTACGATCATCTGATCCTTGGTCATGTCAGACCTGTGAAAAATCATCATGACACAAATTATTCCACTTAAATCAGTGCCTCAAAGCACAGATATAAAAATGCCTATATATCACTTGGATAGCTGTGCAAGCAATATCTATTTAGCCCTCCTACAGCAAGACATGAGAGTTTGAATCTTAACAAACACGACTAATTAATAATGAACAGATGAGGCCAATCTATAGCAATAGAAACTTAAAACTTCAAAACAGAGAGGTGGTAAATAGACCAAATCCCAAGTGGTACACGAGCACTTAGAGATGGAAGCACAAATATAAATATAATGGTGTCCGTCCAACTGATTCCTTGACATTTTCACAGACCACCTAATCCTCACTGAACACAATTATATTGAAGGGCAACAGTATTTGGATTAGTTAGCTTTAGTGGAAGTCCTAGCTGTAGGAGGAAACACCACTCCAAATTCACCACATGGAATTTACCAACTACAAAACCTAGAATGAATTCACTTACAAAAAGTAGGGAAGATCCTTGCATGACTTGATCTCAGGAATTCCATTTTTAAAACTGAGCACACCAACAGCAGTGATATCCTTTCCTAATGGAAGGATTTTCTCTTCGTCAAGCAAGCCAACCTTTAAAAAAAAACCAAGCGTGTAAAAAATTTGCAATAGAAAATAAGGATATCGGAAGGGCCCAAAAAAATGGAACTGCATAATTAAGGATCACAAGCAGCTTTCCAATTCAACATAGAAACAAATTTTTCATGGACACATTAACAAAGACAAGATTTGATTTCCCAAACTCACAGGATATTCATGACCAAAAAGTGCCTGAAGGAACGTATATGGAGAAGCACTAATGGGCTGCAGTTGATGATAAATTGTTGTGACAGGGAGGGGATGTCTTGAGCCATCCATGTTCACAACAACAAAATCAGAATGTTGCCACCCATAACCTTCAACGAGAACAAAAGGAACCTGTAGAAGAAAACATGTGAAAGAGATAAGGGTCTTCCCTATCTTAAACACAAAAGCTGCAATGCAAAAGGCCTAAATTCCATTCAACCTACCATAATGAAGGAAATACCTTTCAAAATAGCTACACATATCAGAAAAGGCCATAAGAGGCAGTTCCAGGTCCTAATATTTGGAAATTACAAGAAACTATCAGGTAGAAACAGACCTGTGTCCAAAACAAAAACTCTAGTGCACATAAAAACCCCCTCCCTCCCTCCCTCCCTCAAGTTGTCAGCAAGGCTCCTCTGAAGCCTCGAGCGCCTTTTTAAACTCCCCCCACCCTCTCTCTCTCTCTCTCTCTCTATCTCTATCTCTCCATATATATATATTATCAGACACGCGAAGCCCATCACAGGTTCTTTTTTCTTTTTCCCAGACACGCAATTACCATGGAGAGGGTGCATAGAACTTTCCCCTTTTTCCAGTTCTACTTTCCTTTCCTCCATATTATCTATCTATCTATCTAGCTCTATTATATATATATAGACACACGAAGCAGCATGCACTTCATAGACACTTTTTCTTCATTTTTACTGTGTAAAACATACAAAAATTATAAATTGCTTCCGTCTCTTTTTTAACTTCTATCAAATTGAATCATGTCTTTAAGCTTTAAATTTTATTTTTATTTTTTATTTTTTATTTTTATTTATTTTTATTTTATTGTACTTTAAAAAACCTCTTTTATTTCAGACAAAAACTAGTAAACCTAAGCATTTTTTTTTTTCTCTTCAACAAAAACAAGTAGCAAAATATACAACCTTAACTTTGCTTAATTTGTGAAACATTTTTAAGTTATAAATAGATATCAGTTTTTTAGGTCCCTAAAAGGTAGTTCAATCAGATAGGGACCACGCCTCATAACATGTAGCACACTAGTTTGAATCTCCCCTTCCCCCCTCCCCTTGGGAACAAAATTTTTCTTATCAAGAAAAAAAGATACTAGTTTTTGAGATATCAATTGAATTAGAATGAACATTATATTTCTTGTTATAATTTGAGTTCATAACGTGTATACTAATTATATTTAGAAATTGGCACCTAACCTCACTCAGGCACGCACTTTTTTAGAGCTTCATGCTTAGGGTGATAAAAGAACTTGGCAACTTGAGGTCACCTTCTACCTTTGACAAAAACGATAGCAACATCTAAACATCACCTAGCAACAACATACTCAAACGCACTAAATCTCCTTTTTTTTTTTTTCTTTTTTTTTAATGGTAAGCTTCACATGCACTAAAAGTGGGTTCTTTACATACGACCTAACCCTCCACACCATTCTTATGATAGAAATTTCATATGATTCTTTAGGCATTTTATTTGATATTCTAAATACTAATGATATATATCTCATCAGTATGTCAAATAAGCTCTGAATCCGGTATGGGCTCTTTAGGAGTCGTCTTAACTCCTTGTTGTTCGGAGTGAGCTTTTGTAGCTAAAGGGGGAAAGAATGCTCCTATGCCAGATTTTTCTCCTCTTTATTCCTTACCAGAGGAGGTGCAGAGGGTATGGGTCCAATTCTGATTGTGATATAAGGTATTTATGAGAGGAATTGGTTGGCCTCATTAGTTGGTGGAACTTGCCATGGTGCATTACATTAGGGAGACTTCAATGTCACTCAGTTTCCAAGTCAAATATCGGGTGAAGCTCGTTTGTGTCCTCCTTTGGTGGAGTTCTTGAACTTTACTCTTTGAACATGGCCTAATGGATATTTTTTTCGTTGAACATCACAGGTTCTAGACTAGTATTGCCTTACACATTGCAAATTTTCCTAAGCAAATATATATATACACACATTTGTTTTTGGAGCATGTCTATAGTAAACAAATAAATGAAATTGTTCACCATATATATCCATGTGAACTAAAGAAGAAGTTATGAATTTACCGTTCTTAATGAGGTTGATTCTTGCTCTCTCCAAGATCTCGCAAATATAGCGCGTAGATCAGAAGTCCAGCCAAAAAAGCCCTTCCATTCGTTGTAGATACACTGCATAACATATAAATCACAAAATCAATGCAAGAGTTCTTTCATAACTCAGCTAATGTTAGTGTACAAACTAGATAGAATGGACAGAAAAACCAATAGAAAATTGTAAAGCTATACTCCTTCAAGCAATCGAGTTCATTGCTGTCAATCTAAAATGTAAGTAAAAATAGTTTCTTACTGAGGAGTTCTTCAGTTTTCAAGATTGACAAGCAAAAACTACAGAAACGATAGCTTCATGATTACAGTATCATTTTTTCTTTTCTTTTCGCCTCAATTTACTTTCCTCTGCTTTTAACCAGAACAATTGACAAACTTCAAAATTTTAATAAGTAATTTCCATTCAGTATCCAAGGAAAAGAACAGGTTTCAAGTTTTACGCTTCTACAACACTGCTTAAGCAGAAAATCTTAGCTCCCAAAACAAGAAAATTCTTATAAAAAGTTGCAGTGTTTGAGTTTCCCTTCCTATTTGCACACTTTCTCGACAACCAAACACAGAATCAAGTAAAATTTCACAAACAGAAGCGCGAATAAACAACAATTTCTCAGCAAACAAACAAAGTTTATAGATTCTCTTTTAGCAGTTACAATAAAGAAACGCACCGTTTGAGTCCTTTGAACGATAACGGCTTTGTCTCCAGACTCCTGTGAGACCAAGACATTGGGCTTGAAGCTCTTCCAGTTGAGATCGACAGCGGATTTGGCCTCAACGGTGCCGCGGACAACGACGATCATTTGATCGGACTGCTGTGACAGGCCAGAGGAGGAGTCTTCGACGGGCAGGATTGAGCGGAGGTCCGAGACTTCGAGCGACGGAGCCATGCGGATTTTGCGGAGAGCGGATGACGTGGCGGTGAACTTGAGAACGGAGCGTGCGGCGGCGTAGGCCAAGGCCACGCCCAAAACGGCGCCATCTAAGGAGAGCGCTAGTTGGGACAGGAGGGACACGAGGGCTTGCTCGTGCGAAGACATCGTCAGTTGTTAGGGGATGTTATGCTCGATCGGCGCACGTGGAGAAAATTTGCAGGGATGAGGAGCTAGCTGAAATTACTGGAATTGGGAAATTGGAGGAGGGAGTGTTTGGTCAATTCAGTACATAATGGCTGGGCTTTTACGCGTAGTTTACTTGTTTTGTCTTTTGTGGGGACTGCAGTGACGTGGCTTTTTCCCACTTAAAACTAGAGCTAAAAATTTAACAGGTAACACTTAATTTTAGTGTTAGGGATCAGGTTAAACGAGTTTGGGTCGTTATTGGGTCACCCATTTATGACACGTTTAATAAATGTGTCAGTTTTTACTTGGTTGCTGGGATTTTGTCATTTTAGTTTGCCTACAAAAATTAAAATGACTTTAAACGTGTTCACGGGTCGTATCGTGTCATGTTATCTGTTAAGAAAGTATGTCGTGTTCGAATTTAGGTGTTTGATACATTTAGTTAAACATGTCATGTTCGAATTTGGTATAAACGGGTTGGCATGAACCCGATACACCAACACATTTTGCCAACCTTACTGAAAACCCAGCGAAGCCACCACTGCCACAGGCCCACAAGCCCATAAGGGTGAGACTTCTATGATGAATTTGCATATTTCTTATATGAAATTGAACAAAAAATTAATAAAAGATTAAAAATAAATAAATATTTCTCTAATTTATAAAGCTAATGAAAACAAAATGCCCCATCTTTTGCCAACCCTACTGAAAACGCAGTGAAGCCACCACTGCCACTGGCCCACAAGCCCATAAGGGTGAGACTTCTATGATAAATTTGCCTATTTCTTATATGAAATTGAACAAAAAATTAATAAAAGGTTACAAATAAATAAATATTTCTCTAATTTATAAAGCTAATGAAAAAAAAAAAAAAAAAAAAATGCCCCATCTAACAAAGTAACAATACGATGGTGCAAAAATACCAGAATTGGAAGGAGTGGAACAAGAAAGAGTAGTCATGATTATAAGGGTGAGTCTCCCATTTGTAGTTTGACAGGCTTTCTTATCAATAAAAATGTAATTTCAAATCAAATTGTAAAAAATGTATCATTTGAGAATATTTTTTAAAAAAATTACCATAAAAAAATTTATACTTTCAAATCAAATGGACGCAGTTTTACAAACGCACAATTTTAAACGCTATACTACAATTTTGAAGGAAGAATCATCATCCCACATCTAAAATCCTATTTCTACCCAACGACTTTTCTCCAACCATGTGTTCTCATACCATTGTAGTTTTATATGTGCATAGGAGTACATTCTAACTTCTGGATATGGATAATACTGTTTAAAACATGTTTTTTTTTATAAGAACTTAAAAATGTTATTTCTTAAAAAATATATATATTTTTAGATTTTATTTTAAAAGTATATGCAGCCCCTCAGTCTATATAAACATCTCGGTCTCTAATGCCTCCGTTCAAATAACTTGTGCACTTTCTTACAAGCTAGTTGTGGCATTTATTGTGTAAATGGGACCCGGCATTCTTGCAAAGGTCTTAAAGATTGACCTTATTTAGATAGTACTCGGTGTTAGAAGCGTACAAGTGGAGCGGTTATTAACTGCTAATAACCGTTAATCGCTAATAACTACATAAGACTTGGCGGTCTCAGCATCCCTTAGAGCTTCAATAATATCAAAGCATGAGTAAACCATAATCAATGTTGTCAAGAATGATCGCTTTTTTCTTTCTTTCTTTCTTCTTCTTCTTCTTCTTTTTTTTTTTTTATTTTTATTTTTGTAAATACTTAAGTACATTAAACAAAAGGGGTTACAAGAAACAAAAGTTTCTAGAGGGATGAGCTCCCAACAACAAACCCATAATGAAAACAGCATAATGAAAATGGAAAAGAAAAAACCAAACATCAAATAGGAAATGAATGTATTATCGACTCTTTCGGAGTCAATAATTTTTCGGTTCTCTATTCCTTGAACAAAAGCTAAAGATTGAGCCGCATAAAGTGATTCAGGCAGCATACTAGAATAGGGTAGGTGTGCAACCCTAATCAAACCTCTGTTAAGCTAAAACAACCTCCATGAGGAGGTTGAGGGGGTGGTTGCGGTTAAGAAAAAAATAAGCACAACCGCTTGTACAAACTCTACTCATTGTGGTATGCCTACTCGAAAAGTGTTATATTTTGTTCAACTAGCATTACTTAGTTCTTCGGTGAAAGTCTCAGAGAAAACAAGCTAGATCATACTAGGAGTCTGGGCCAAGACTAAGAGAGTTAATAACAACAAAATTTAATCGATTCATTCAACTTCAATGTGAAGTACAGAGAGAATTAGCTGTAAAGCACGACTGACAAAACTAC
Source organism: Carpinus fangiana (assembly GCA_006937295.1). NCBI lineage: Eukaryota > Viridiplantae > Streptophyta > Magnoliopsida > Fagales > Betulaceae > Carpinus > Carpinus fangiana. Next base: position 51,360,565 of record CM017321.1, on the reverse strand, counting down.
AAACTTTTCGTTGTTGAAAAACTTAATTACCAAAGCAAGAAACAAAAGCCTTCTTTTATAATTAAGGTGAGAATATACGTCGCTTGACTGAAGGAATCCTCTCCTTGTTCTTTAATTAAAATTACCATCTTCTTTATAAGGTGGTCTCGTATGAACGCAACCAAAAAAAGATAGAAAATATACCTTACTTCCTCATTCCTCCACCAAGTTTCTTTTCTTCACCTTTTTCCTTTGCCACTTTTTGGACGGCTCCCCTGCCCCCCACTTTTCCCATCAGATAACAAAGCTTTCCAGTTAAAAGATTCCTCCTCCAATTTCACCATCTTCCTTCCCCCCAACCCTACTATATCTATATATATATATATATATATATATCATCTTCAATTTCACCATTTAAGATTTAAGAGCAGAGCATCCACCAATGGCCACCTACCAATACTCATCATCTCAGAGATCGGTAGCCATGGTGCTTTCTCTAGCTTCTGCTATAGTGCTGTCGCCGTTATACGCGAGTCGGAAGAAGAGTGAGGGGCGCCATTACGAGACAAAATGGAGCTCTGGATTTGTTCTGCCCATGCTTCTTGCTGGCCTCATAATTGCCATTAGAACAACTTCTTCCGTGTCTGCGCAGGGAGGGCCGGGTAGAGCTTCAATAATTCCGTCGCCGGACCCTTCTTGGGTGCTTCGAATCGGAAGCTCCTCCTGGGGGCTTGCCGCCGTTTTGGTCATGCTCATGCTTGTGCTCTCATGCCAAGAATCTGTCCACGACTTTTTCTGGAGATAGAGAACAAGTCTTTCTATTGTAATATTACTTATTTATTAAATAATTTCCTTTTTTTTTTCTTCTGTTATATCAGTTCCTCGAGGTTCGAACATTTCATCCTGCAAGTGTTGAATGTTCATCTAGGATCAAACATTCGTTGGCCTCGATTAGGAGCCCAGAACTCCAATCAACCAGCTTAAGCCATATTTTCATGCAATAACTAAACTCCTACACAATCTACCAGTCTCAAAAACACATAGGTTCATACATATACATATCATAATCGAACCTATTCTCATGTATCACTAAAACAAATGTGCGAAGGTAGTAACTTTCATGCATCATTCATAATCTATCATTAAAACATCAAGAACAAGAGTACTTTGAAATTGTTGTTTTAAGATTATCTTGCTACTATATCACTGCAAAACAAAAACCCATTTAAAAAGCTCATACCTTTACATGTAAAAACCAATTTTTTCAAGGTAAATTAGCATATTTAGCCTTTAAAATTTAAGAGAAGAGTTAAGCATAAGCAAATACAAATTTAAATGTGAGTTTCACATTATTCTTTTGACAGTGTTATAAAAGAATAACAATTCATGTAGCCCGTTCAATGCCCTGTATTGGCACCAACATATCAATATGAAGTTTACTTCACATGATTAAGATAAATTCTCACGATTGCTTTGTTATAATCTTATCAAATGAAATGTCCAATTCCATTATTAACTATGAACAATAATTATTTTTTTTTTCTAAGCAAATAAAGAAATGGTCACAATGATTAAAACACTGAAAATGAGGTATACTCCCTAACAACATATTCAAAATAAAAATTACATGCAAGAAATTCAAGTAAAAAGTAAGAAATATGTGATAAAATGACTCGATCTTCTCAACAAGGGGTTCGTAAAGAGCAATTTAAGCACCAAGACAGAATAAACAGGCAGGGGCTAGATTCAACCCTACCCAAACACCTACAAGGTAAATGCAACCACCAAGAGGAGGTTGCTGAAGAAAAGGCACTATAAAAAATCAAAATCCAAAAAAGAAAGAACAATCCAAATTCAGTACAAGAAACCAAGTAGCAAAAAGACACAAAATGATAGAAACAGCAAAACCCCCCCAAAAATTAGTAGCTTCGGCATAGGGCGGTAGGAGGGGGCTGACCTATGCTTAATAATAATTTATAAGTCATTATAAGGTTTATGGCTTAAAATCTTTTGTGTGATAATCTCATCACCCCACCCTAAATCATATTCGGTGCAACTTATGGAACTTGCATGTATATGATAAACAACAATCATTAAGAGTATCCATGTAACTAGTGTCCAATTTCCATTAAATAAATAAATTTATTCAATTAAAACTAAAATGTCATAAAAAGTTATTGGACTTTAGGGCACCATCCTAACATTTTCTTGCGCAGTTTGGATAATTGCTATTGCCACAACTTATGTAGTAGCAAATCATCAACAACAACAAAAAACTATAGAATTTCCTTGAATATTTTGAAACAATAGGATCTTCATGATCTTCATGTGATGCATATATTCAATTAATCATCTACCACCAACTGTATGTTCAGTGACCTTAAGAGAATCTCTAAAGTTGTTGAGTATGTATTAGCTAGGGTGAAAGCGACACTTGAAATATATATGAATCATCAATTATATTAGTATTAATCACCTTAATTCTCACTGATGTCGTGATGAAATAGAGTTAAGTTATGGTTTAGTTGGACTTAAGGAAGCGCATGCAATTCTACCTGTCTTTTTAATTAAAATAAAAAAATAATCATCCACATGTCCAAATTTTGTTCCATTGCCAAGGACAATGGTATTCCTTTATTGTTTAGGATTAGAAAGTGATTGAAAACCATGTGCGGATCCATTGCTGAAAGGCCCCATTCATAAGGCCCATTCATAGTAAATTATTCTAGAGTTGTATTAGAATGCCTATTTATAAATTAATGATGCAGTATAAAAAATAAATAAATAAAAAATATAAACTGACAAAAACAAAGTTAAGAAAAATTGGTGAATATGTGGACCTTACAAATTTAATAGCCGATTTTAAGAAAAGTTATATGAGAGAAGGACAAGAAAATGACGTTTAGACTTTCTCTTTCGGAAAACCAACACATTTAGATGGAAAAATTGAGAGAGAAACTAAATTTTTAAGTGTGAAAACTTTGGGGGTGATTTTTTTACCAATATTTTATTTTCCTAATTTTTTTAAAAGTATTCTTCCCATGTATTTGCCTTCATTTTAGAAAAATGTGATTCTATATAGGTGGTGATAAGGAGATGAATTGAATTTGATTCATAAATATTGGAATCTAGAATCTAGAATAGTTGAGTTTTGAATTTTCTATTTGGAAGAATCAAATTTGATTTTAGTGATGCTTGAATTGTAGACTATTTGACTTTATTCTAAGGCTTGAATTGTGATAAAAATTGAAACTTAATTAGGTGAAAAAAAAAATAAAAACTTAGGTACTAAAAAAGTAACTAACCCTAAAATCAATGGGTTTAACAACTCATGGTAAAAAAACGTATGGAAAACACAATTGTCCTTAATGACCGACGGTCACAAAATGACGGGAAATACTAGGTGTTTTTTTAGTGTTTTCCTAGTTCTATGTGGATATTATTTTATAAATACCAAGTGAGAGATATAAGAACAACTTTTTTTTTTTGTGTTTTAGAAAATAATATCCACCTACAGCTAGAAGAACGCCAATAAAGCATCTAGCATTGTCCCCAAAATGATTTCCAAAAATACCACGAGTTGGATATTAAAAGATAGAATAAATGGGCTTAAGAAGAGAGAAAAAAAAAATGTCTGCAACACATATATTACAACAAAAATTCAGTGGCTTGCTAATATAAATATGTGAGTAATGTTAAAATAAGAGCAAATAAGAGTTGAGTATTTAAAATTACTCTATATATATAGATAGATAATAATAGATGAATGGTTTTTAGATTAATGGACGTCTTCTAATAAATGAGCTTTAGGGAAATTTTTACGTAACAAGTATGAACTTGTTATTCTTAATATGAAGGACATAAAACTATATATGCTTTTCTTGAAACGGAAAAGCAAGCAAAGATGAAAGGGACAACTTGTCCCTTTCATTTTTCGTTGATTTTGATCATCATTTTTCTTGACTAATATCTATAAAATCAAAAAATAAAAAAAGTTTCTAAATTTAGACAAACAAGCCAAGATGATAATAATATTGTAAAACTTTTTAGACATCGATTTTACATTTTTTTTTTATTTTTATTTTTTTAATATTTTATATTCGTTCATTGAAAAAATATTAAGCGCATAAAGCTATGATAAATCATAGCCAAAGCTATGAAGATATAACGTCCTAAAAGCAAACATAAAAGTCTTACAATCAAGTTATGTCTATGACTTTAACATTCGCTAACCAATGTCCAAACTACAGTTATAAAACAGATTTACTTCAGGCAGACTCAATCTAATATATAAGTAGCCCATATTCCCAATTTTTATTTTCTCGGTCAACTAAGACAATGAAGGTGAAGCGCACTGGCCAGCTCGTGATGGACGAAATTGAACCGTTTTGCACCGATGGGCAGGAGACTAGGAGATTGTGGAGGGTGGTCGGAGATGAGATCGGTGATGACAGATGTGGCAAATATGAGATTGAAGCCTAGAGTCTTCCCAAGCCCAAAAAGTCGTCTTTTTGGCCAAACCGGCACAGTTCTAGCCGCTCCATTGGGAAGTATCGACAATATGGAGCTTTGCCGTCCAATGCTGCCTCTTAAGCCTCTTATTGGCCTCTTATGTCGCTGAAACCCATCGGAACCACAAGCCATAGCCATGAACCATCACCAACATGAGAAGGGAGTCAAAGCAGCAGACAACAAACGCAACCGAAGGTGAGATCGAAGACGGTGGCGGAGATGACATCAGAGGCTAGCTGCTGCCTCCTCTCTTTTTTTTTCTTTTTTCTTTTTTCTCTTGAAAGGGAAAAGAGAAATTAGGGTTTTAAAAAAATAAAATAAAATAAAAGAGAAAAAAGAAAAAGAAGATCGTAAGATCTAGTGTATTCTTATTGTTTGTGGTGTATTAAGCTTATTTGTCACTTTCTTATTGGATGCTATAAAAAATTGGTTTTACCCCACATATAATTGAAGGTATTCTCATTATTTTACATTTGACAGAGATTTTCTTTAAACTAGATTGAAGAAATTCCCTACAACATATTATATATAAATGACATATGTCATTTTTCATGAGACAAATTAATACTTTTTTAAAAAAAAAAAAAAAAAAACAGCAAGTGAGCACATGCTTTTTGAATAAAATTTACTCAAACTTTATCCTTGTAAAAAAAAAAATTGTGATTCTTATATGTAGAAGACATATGTTATTTTTATAGAATAAATTAAAAGAAATCTGAAATTCTTCTAATCTGGCCAGTTTGAAAGAAAACTCTATTTTATTTTTTAATATTTTAAATTATTTGTTAATATTTTTATTAAAACTGTCCTAACAAATATTTTCAAAGGAGCTCACTCTATCAATATGTCTGGTATTGCCATGCACGGATCAAAATCCTCGAGCCACTTTCGAGTAGGCCCGTAATGTTTGCGTGCAAGTGTAAGCCACTTTGTGGGTCCTGTATTTCCCTTGGCGTGGGATTCCAATTTCTTCACTTTCACGTCTTAACATGTGACAATCATTGAGCAAACCCCCCAATTTCTTTTTCTTTCTTTCTTTTTTAAATGGTTTAAATACTTTTTTTTTTTTTTTTTTTAAATGCGTGAATTCCCGTTAAATTTTAAATAAATATATTATATTCATTTTTAATCATTATTGAAATACTATTTATAATTCAAAATGAAACTGAGAAAGATAAAAACTAAAATTGTTAAACTACGTGGGGCAAAAACATATTTAATGATTTTTAAATTTATTTATTTTCTCTGTGGGAGAGCTTGTTAATAAAGGCAGATGGGATTCATAATATATAATTAATTGGAATTAGTGTGTAACATCTAATTCCCCATTTTGGCCATAGAATATCCATGAAGAAGTCACCGTCTAAATGAGTTTTGGCGTGCCGGAAGATGTTTAGAAACACAAACAATTTTGCTTTTTACTCACGACTTTCATGCATGGGGATATGTTACGTGTATTTTCAAGTAATTATTCTAAAAAAAAAAAAAAGTTTATATTTTTGCGTACTAATGAAAATTAATATATATATATAAAGTAAATAGTTCAAAATTAAATTATGATATTCAATGTCACATCAAGAAACAAACACTTGAAGAACAACATTTTCATTTAAAATTAAATGAAAATGTTGTTTTTCAAGTGTTTGTTTCTTGATGTGAACTTCAAAAAGTGAAATTAGGGCTTGAATTTTCATTGCAGGTCAAATTAGATATTTTTTATTTTTTATCTCCAAAATATTCTTAAAGTTATTTAAAATTTGTAACTTTATTTACTTTACACTCCTGAATTTGCACGCGATTTGATAAGTCCTTAAACTTCAAAATTTCTTAATTTAAATTTTTAAACTTTCAATTGCAGTCAATTTAAATCTCTGTGTCAAATTTAAAACGTTAAAAATGAGATAATAATGTTTATACTTTTGATTTTTTTATAAAATTATAAATTAACAAAAAAAAGTTATAAAAAAAGGGTTCTTTGGTCGAGACCTAGTGTGGGTCTGGCTTGACCCACACCACACTAGGTCTCAACCAGATAACCGCGTGGGTCTGGCCTAACGCACGGGTCTTTTTTTCTTTTTTCTTTTTTTTTTTTTAAAAGAGAAAATCATAAATATTTTGGTCTTTTTAAGTATTGCCGTTAAAAGCTAACAGTTAAATCGGACATAATGGTTTAAATTGAGAAGTTTTGAAGTTTAAGAGAATTTGTTAAATCGCGTGATAATTAAGAAGTGTAAAGTGAAGTTACCCTATTTAAAAGTTACAATTTGAAATTTTAAAATTATTAACTTTTCTCATTTTAGCTTACTTAATTATTTTTTAATAATTTTAAGGGTACTTTGGGTATAAAAATAAAAAAGTATTTAATTTGGCACGTGGTGATAGTTTAAGAGCCGTGATGCCACTTTTTAAAATTTAGAGATTAAAATTTAGAGGTGTATATAAAAATGTAGTGATAATTCAATAGAGGTTAAAATATATTTTTTCATGTATATATATGTAAAATAAAAGTGGGAATGAGTCTAGTGTAAGTCGGTAGCAGAGGATCCGAACTCCACAACATGCTGTTCCGGCCCGGAGTCTAGTGTCAAATACAGATTACTGACACTCGTTTTTTGACTTTTGAGTTTTGACCTCTGACAGAGAGGCGATTGTCAAAAACAAGATCACAGAAAGTCAGATCGCATGCCTACCGCTGGATTTGAAGAAAAAGACACCCTGAAATTTCGGGCTTGACTCGGGCTGAGCGAAGACTGAGTCCGCAACGCAAGACAGCACGTGCACAGAGTGTGACACCTCCGACTGTGACCGTGTCCGTATGAATGCTCACCTAATAGCGGCCTGCGCCGAACGCGTGTCTGACGCTCTCGCTGACCATGTGGCGGTGGACCGGTGGTGGCTGCTGGTGACCCACCACGCTACCACAGAGGCAAAGAATGTAACACAAAAAAACAATTTTTTTTTTTTAACCCAGGAATAGTGATTTCTAGAGCTTCTCGAGGACGCTGGAGAATAAATTGAATAATCACACACTCCCACGCGAAATGTCAATTGTGCCCTTTCGTTTTATAGAAGAATATTATAATTAGTTTTAAATTATAATTTTTTAGGGATCTCATTAAATGTATTGTCTTTTAAAACAAAAACAAAAAAAAATATATATTTTTATGTTCTAAATTTAATTTCAAGTGTTTCATGAAAAAGATAGAGAAACTAAAATTAAATATAAACCTTTACAACTAACTAAGCTTCAATGTGACAATAAGAGATTATACTTCATGGTCATGGAATAGAAAATGGACAGTCAATATTTATTTATATAATAGTGTACATAGTATTACGTCATTTAAAATTAACATCATACATAACATCAATCAACTAAGCTTTTAGTTTTATTGCATCTAACCATGTAAATATTGTTATAATAATGTGACCAAATTTGTTGTATTCCCCCTTTTCCTTTCCTATTTGATATGAGAAAAGGAAAAAGGGGAATACAACAAAATTAAACAAACAATGGGTAGGCAACCCAAATAACAACCCTGATACAATCATAAAATGAAATGGCAACCAGATAACAAATGAACCATAACAAGTGAGTCAAATAAATGACACGGTTCTAAGAGGATCGAAGCAGCCACAAAGGACTGTAACAAGAAGCGATGCAATAAGAGTAATGTTATAAGTCCTCTTATAATCATCTTAAGGTCCTCTCAAATGTGATGTGGTGTTTAAAATTATTGTTGAATTTGAAATGTGATTTATTGAACTTTGATATATTTGTAATTTTAAAAGCCACATTATATTTAGAATGAGTTTATGAGAATTCTAAGAAAACTTATAGCATTACTCATGCAATAAGCTATGAAAGAAGACCTAAATTCCTTACAAAAAGAACCACCAACACACCTAACCAAAAAATGTTGGAAGACGCACAAGAGGGAGGATAGATGATTTAAATTAGTGACATCTGCTTTATAAAATGTGATCTTTAGTCGAATGAGCTATTCCCTGATAACAATAGGGAAAATGAGTAAAGTAGTTGGCATTTTATAGACTATTGTGTTTAAAATGAAGGGCCACGATTAATAATTGGATAATCTTTAATTTATCTCCAATTGAAGGGGTCTTATTTTCATTTTAAATCCAATGATCTATAAAATATTAACTGTTTTTGTATAATCAGGACATTAATTTTTGTTTTACTAAAATTTAAATAATTTTATAGATGTTGAATTTAAAATAAAGGATCACAATTAACTATCAGAGAATATTTCATTTTACCTCAATTGGAAGGAATCCCGATTCGGATCTCAATTCGATATATATATACATAGTTGGTAATGGTAGAAAACAATATAACATATAAAAATGACGACTTTATTTATAGATCATTCAATGGGATTCCTCATTCCTGCATCAAGCAACAGTACCCAAGAAAATTAAATATCAAGGGATGGACCCCGCTTTATCTTTATCAAGTGGGAAAACATTTTTCTTTAATGTTATAATAATACTTTTGAGTTCTGAGTTTCAACGTTATTGTCATTCCCAATAGTGGATCAAGTATTATAGGGACACAATAGGAAATAATATAAAGTTAAAAAATCCAAAGACAATTTAATGGAACTAATCATGCAATTAAAAATTAATCCAATAATTTATTACCTCCCTTGACTATGGTAAACCTTATCGGATAAGGATAACAATAATTATTTATTGCAAAGGTTGATTTAATCATGTAAAGTAATTACATATAAAATTTACTGTTTAAATAAAAGTTGGATTATTCGACCATTTAACATATGTTATATATATATATGTCTCTTATATTATTTGTCTAAATTATTAACAATTTGAATAGATAAATCCCAATTCAAATCTTACTTGATTTTTGTTGAGCAATTTAACTTTATTTCTTATTTATTATTCATTTCCGTACATGAAATGAATAAATTCACTATTCAATCGATGAGATTTATACATTTAATAGCAAATTTTTTTTAAAAAATTGATAAGAAATGTGTAGGAAAATTATACTAAACACATTTCAAATTCATTAAATCAAAGTAACCAGAATGTTATTGTCAAAAAATTTCTTTTTATATATTTAATCAAAAATTTAATTTTTTCAAAATTTTTGTGGGTGAAAAACTTACTCATGACCCCGAAGATTATTCACATTCACCCAATTATTTTCTGTTTCTTGAGCAACCTTTTTACCACAAAAAAAAAACCATGATTTTGTACAAAGCCACCTTAATTAGTGTTTGATTAAAGGCCCAAAAACAAAACAACCTGAGAGACAACAGAGCATTGAGGAGGGGGGAACTTGAACCTTCCCGTTATTTCAGTTGCATCCCAAGGGCAATCCCGTGATTGTACGTTTCGTTTCTCCTGGCCTCTAAAAAGCAATTTTACCAGCTGAATACAAGAGGAGAACTCTCTCTCTCTCTCTCTCTCTCTCTCTCTCTGTGTCTTGGACTATTCAAGCCGTCTTAGACACTCTTTCCTTGAAATTTCTAATTCTAGGGTTAGGGTTTGTAAATTCTTCCTCAATCTCAGAGCTTTTTCTCATTCGAACTCCATTAGTGTCCCATTTCTATAAATTTCAACCTACTGTAGCTAAAGTTATGTCCCTCTTTGTGGCATCAAACTCTTCCATTTCTTTTGTCAGAAAAAAAACTCTTCCATTTCTTACCTCAATTTAATTTCTTGAATTTCCTGGTCACTTCCCTAAAAAAAAAGAAAAAAAGAAACTGGGTCTCTGATTCTAGATCATTTGTGTGTGGGTATTCTGAGAATTCCCGTGGTCTGTTAGCACATTATATTTGTTTTTCCTGGTCTTTTGGGAAAAAAAAAAAAAAGCACTAATTTTCTGTTGGCTGTCGAACAAAATTTGATTTGCATTTTTCTTGGGTTTGAACATAAATCAATTGGGTTTCTCGAGAAAATTACTGGGTCCTTGAGAAAACCCAATTTGTATAAATACCTTTTCTTGATCTGAGCCCCGATTAAGGCTGTTGCGATCTGAGACCCAGTACTCTGAAGCGAAAGCAAAGAAGAAGGCCATGCCGGTCCCAACCATAGCTCTCTACGCGAGCCCGCCGAGCAGCGTGTGCTCCACAACGCACCCATGCCAGATCAACGCGCACGGGTCGTACGATTTCGAATTGAGCTCTCGGCCTTCGTCTTCGGCTTCTTCGACACCGTCCACGTCGCAAAAGCCTGTAATCGGCGGGCTCTCGTGCCTCTTCTCCTCGCCCACGGTGCGGTCTTCTTCGAACTTTCCGGGAGGCGGCTGCGGAGAGGAATTGAGCTCTTTGTGGCACGACAGAGGCGAAGAATTGAAGGAACTGAGCAGCTCTTATGGCTATTCCCCGAGCAAGTTCACTGGGTCTTGTTTAAAGAAGGATTTGAGCCCAGTTTCGGTGTTTCAGGGGCCCGTTTCTTGCAGTAGCAGCGTGGTTGGCTCGGCTAGAAGCCCTCCGTTGAGTTTCCAAAGTGGGTTGTTTAATGGGTTTGTAAGGAATGCTTTGGGGTCGTGCGTAGATTACGATTCGCCGAGTTTCGAGCTTGGCGGCGATGAATTTAAGTCGGGTCTTGTGGAGGAACTGACTTTCAATATGGAGGTGGAGGGGAATTCTGAGCCATATGTGAAAGAATTGTTGTTGGGTGCCCAATTGAGGCACAGAATTTTTTGTGAGGATTTTGTGGTTAAGGCCTTTTATGAAGCTGAGAAAGCACACAGAGGGCAGGTAAGATGAATTGAGTTATTTCGTTGTTTGAGCTTTGAGTGGGAACTTGTCTTGTTTTTGCGGGGGTTTTAGTGTTTTTGGTTGAGAGATTTACTTGTTGCTTTTGTTGTAGATGCGTGCCAGCGGCGATCCGTATTTGAAGCATTGTGTGGAGACGGCGGTGCTGCTCGCGTTGATTGGTGCTAATGCAACGGTGGTTGCTGCGGGGCTTTTGCATGACACGCTTGATGATTCTTTTATGACCTATGACTATATTTTTGGGACGTTTGGAGCTGGGGTTACTGATTTGGTCGAAGGGGTAAGATACTGATTTTTCACCATTTCATATGGTATTGAATTTATGTAGCGAAACGGAAACTGTCCATTGGATGTTTAAGAAAGAATAATCTTCTTACATGAAGAGCAGTTGTGGTTTTACTATTGTACAGTTCAAAATTAGCATGTATTTTATGTTATCAAGCAGAATAATAATTTTAAGAGGCTAACTTGAAAATTTGCTAGCAATGATTTTGTAGATTGCTTATAGTTTTCCAAAATCTGCATCTGACCATGTGCCGAGAGTGTAATAGACGCCATATTCGGTTAAAGAAGAGCTAATTGTGAATTAGTTAAAGAAGCATCCTTGATGTGACATTTCGCTTGGATTCTCATAGAACAGGATATATACAATTCTGTGTTGTTATGTGTTGTTATGTTTGTTGTCAAATTGTATAATAATAGTGGGGCTTAGTTGTTGCAGTCATATGATCACCTTTATACATGCTGGTTATGAAAGATTTCATTGGGCCCTAACTTAGCATCCCTCATATTTATATGTAAAAACCCGCTTTTAAGATTGATAATCTACTAAACTTTGTTGGTTTGGAGAGTACAAATGAAACTGTTGATGCTAAAGTGTGGATCAATTTTGTACATGGTTTTGAGGTGGAGATAAATTTTCATTTAATTTACTATTTTGCTATCTGTCATTTAACCACAAATATTGAAGATCTGTGTCTCTGATCCCATCTCAGTTTTCCCCTTATTGAAGATCTGTGAAATGCAATGCATTTCACGCTTGGTTTGGATGTAATTCCATTTCTTATATCTTTTTTGAAATATAGAGGTGCCATGACATAATTTATGGAACTCACTAGGAACTCGAGTGACTATTCTTTCCTTTATATGAATTAGAAAGTGTCTATTAGCATCTGTGTGGTTGATCAAATTTTGAGATTTGATTCTCATTCCATTATTATTTTTTAACTAAAATATTATGCAGTTTAGAATTTCTTGTTGATCTGTTCATGTATTCTATTTATATTTTGATTTTATGAGCTTTTATTTACTTTCAATGGCATTTATTCAGGTCTCCAAACTAAGTCACTTGAGTAAGCTTGCACGTGACAACAATACAGCAAGTAAAACAGTTGAGGCTGATCGCTTGCATACCATGTTCCTTGCCATGGCCGATGCCAGGGCTGTCCTGATTAAATTGGCTGATCGGTTGCATAATATGATGACACTAGATGCATTGCCTCCGGCCAAGCAACAAAGGTTCGCAAAGGAGACCTTGGAGATCTTTGTACCCTTGGCTAATCGCTTGGGAATCTTTACTTGGAAGGAGCAGCTAGAAAATCTGTGTTTTAAACATCTCTACCAAGACCAGCACAAAGAACTGTCCTCTAAGCTGGTAGACTCATTTGATGAGGCGATGATCACTTCTGCTATAGAGAAAGTAGAACAAGCTCTTAAGGGTAAAGCTATTTCTTACCATGTCGTGTCTGGGCGGCACAAGAGCTTGTATAGCATTTACTGCAAAATGTTGAAGTATGCTCTCTCTCTCTCTCTCTCTCTCTCTCTAAAACACCCTCACTCACAGGCCACATATAGAGATACCTAGATAATTAAATTTCATTTCTGGAGAAGGTTATGCAAGCATGTTTTGCAGGACCATCCTTAATTTTGCAAGTAGAATTAATAAAAAAAAGGTGACATGAAGCTGTTAGCTTTATTTATTCTGATACTTATATAAAAACTTAATTAATCAGTGATAGATCAGTGTGCAAGCAGGCTGGGCATGGTACTAAATTTGATTGCTTCTGCTGCAATGATCCGTATAAATGTCAACTTTTCATGAAATATGGACCACCAATGCAGTTTGAACTAAAGCAAAAAAAAAAAAAACTTCATTATTGTGTTCATGGTGGGTGAAGCCAGGCCTTCATTTTGTTAGATATTTTTCATGTAACTAAAGGGTAGGCTTTGAACTACTTAAATTACTACGAAGTCTAACTTCATTTGAAATATGCTTGGAAAAGGTATTTTTGATATTATCATTCCATCAGTTATGGTGTATTCTTTTTATTAGTTAAAGTCAGATTCACATTAATTAAATGATTGTGTTCTTTCCTTGGCAGAAAGAAGCTAACCATGGATGAAATTCATGACATTCATGGGTTGCGCGTGATTGTTGAGAATGAGGAAGATTGTTTTAAAGCATTGGGGGTTGTTCACCAGTTGTGGTCTGAAGTACCTGAAAAGCTCAAGGACTACATAAGTCGTCCCAAGTTCAATGGGTCTGTAATAGCTTAAAAGTGGTTGTGTGATCTTGTATGCATTGATATTTTCCTTTCTAACTTTGATTTCATAACTTATAGGTATCAATCTCTGCACACGGTAGTTATGGGTGAAGACATGGTTCCACTTGAAGTTCAAATTCGAACAAAGGAGATGCATTTGCAAGCTGAGTTTGGATTTGCAGCTCATTGGAGATATAAGGAAGGTGACTGTAAATATTCTTCATTTGTGCTTCAGATGGTTGAGTGGGCTCGATGGGTTGTCACCTGGCAGTGTGAGACAATGAGTAAAGACCGGTCATCCATTGCCTACGCTGACTCGAGAAGGCCACCCTGCACATTCCCTTCTCATTCTGATGATTGCCCCTACTCATATATGCCGCACTGTGACCAGGATGGGCCTGTGTTTGTGATCATGATTGAGAATGACAAGGTTTGTGTTTGAATTTGCCCTCTTCAACACCCTTTTTACCCATTTATCTTTTTTATGCATGATATGAAACTAGGATAAGAGAGATTAAAAATGAAACTAGGATAAGACTGTTGACATGATTGCTCTGTGCCGCCTTGTGCAATCTGAATCTAGTGAAGGTGGAAACAAGTAGAAGTGCACCATGCGTTGTGGATTGGTTTAGTGAAGAAATGTTGACATGCTTTTTGTTTGAATGTTGCAGATGTCAGTACAGGAGTTTCCTGCAAACTCGACCGTAATGGATTTATTGGAAAGATCTGGACGAGGAAGCTCAAGATGGGCTCTGTATGGTTTCCCACTGAAGGAAGAATTGAGGCCAAGGCTGAACCATCACCCGGTGAGCGATCCCACTTTCAAGTTGAAGATGGGTGATGTGGTGGAGCTAACCCCGGCCATATCTGACAAGTCTTTGACGGAGTACAGGGAGGAAATTCAGCGTATGTATAACCGGGGGCTGACTGTGTCCAGCACTGAACCCGCCACCAGCAGTATGGTTGGATGGAGAAGTTGACCCCTGTTTGATTCTTCATGTTAGTACTACGTACGATTTTAGTTACAGAAAGCTATTCTTGTATATAAGCCACCTATATTTGTACAGAGAAGCTGTATCGTTCTGTTACTAACTGGGCTCAACAAAGTGCTGAATGACTTCTCTTCTGAACTTCCAATCTAACTCTGCTGCATATCATATTGTGCTTTCTTTGTTGCATGCCTGCATGATTTTTTTGTGGGAAATCTGCTTGCCATGCCTTTGATTGTGATATTTCCAAACAAATATAGAGGTTAACTTTGACTCTGGGAAACAAAACAAGAGAGCGATGGGCAAAAATGTAGGCTGTCTAAGTTGCCATCTGAATAATCAACACGGAAAACATGTGGGGGAGGATTTTCTGTGAGTCAAATTGCCTATCAACTTCGAGCCTTTTTGTGTAGGTAGAAGACAACTTAAGTGTCATGCTGGTTGGGGGAAAACCTCGAGTTCTTAGACGTGTTACTTTTTGTTTCCTGCTCGTGACTTGGGACTCTAGAAATGCCAGGCAGAGATATATTAAAAAAAGAACCGTAATTGGTATTTATTTATTTTAAGTAGAACGGATAGTTAATTAGTTAAGAGAATTCTCACAAAAATAAGCTATTTACCATTTACTTTACCTTTTTTATTAGAAATTGTGTAAAAAGTATGTATACCATTTTGTAAATAAATAATATCTAATTGATATACGAGAAGATAAAGAATACTATTGTATAATATATTTGGATACAGGTTAAATATAATTTTTGTATGGATCATATCAGCATGTGTCCTATTCTCTTCTATTCCTAGTAATATCTATTCATTTTCCTATTATAATACATATTCCGCAAACCAAACGGGGCCTAATGCTATTATGGGCTACGATTGGATAAAGAAACTATTGGACATGCAGCAAGAAGCATTGATTCCATATAGTTGTGTTTTCACCTCTTCTTCAAGATTTATTTTGGTCATTCTTGTGAGTCATTCTATAAGGATGATTAGAGTACTCCCAAATGTAACGTATCTTTTAAAATTACCAATATGTCAAAATTTAATAATGATGATTACAAATTTAATGGTGATTCTAAAAGTCATGTTATATTTGAGAGGACTCTAATCTTCTTTATAACATTACTCCATTCCTATAGGCTATAGAAGTTGTGACCACGGGATACTTACCAAAAAAAAGGGTTAAAGCCATATCTGATCTTTGCATTAGGTTCTGTTTGTTTAGGAGGAAAATGGTATTTGAAAAGTGTTTTTTTTTTTTGGTATTTGGTGCGACGGAAAATAATAGTGACACTGAAAACGTATTTTGTTTGACTATAAAATTTTCTTCAATTTTTGTGAAATTCCTTTTTTAAAATCATAAACTATTTTTTGAATTTGGGATTCTCATTCTCAAATTGTCAAAGTTTGTTGAACAATTGCCAGATCAACGTTTGGCCTTCGTTGGAGGATGGCGATTCTCTTAAAGTTCAATAAATCTTAATTTAAATTTTAATTTCTTGTAATTTCACACCACAAGTTAGGGTTCAAGGCTAAATAAAATGGTTAAAGAATAAAATAATTCTTATACTGCTATAAATTTTATAAAATTATTCTTAGTTTACAATTTTTTTTTTTAAATAAAAATATTTTAAAAATTTCTCACCACGCCCAACTAGACGGTAAGCTGCACTTTAATCTGTTAGATATATTTGAAGGGTATTTTTGTCTTTTTAATTTTTGAGGGGTCAAAAATATCATTTAAATATAACAACCGGATATTCTCTTGTTCATTTGAACGGGAGAGGATCCTAATTCCAGTTAATTCCAATTGACAACCCATTTTACCCTACTATTTATTCGGTCAACCTACTTTTGACTATTTTCTTGTACTTCAATATACCTTCTACACAAAATACAAAAAGAATTGTCACCGAAACGAGTAATGATATAAGGAGGACTATAATTTTCTTAGAGTCATCTCAAATGTGACGTGACTTTAAAATCACCATTGAATTTGAGATGCTCATTATTGAATTTTGATCTATTAATGATTTTAAATACCACATTATATTTTGAAATATTATAATCCTCGTTATATCATTATTCAATGAGCACGGGTTGCAAGAGAAGTAGATGAGAGTCATGCGATTGCCTTGTGGGTCAAATTCACATTTTTAAACAAAATTACATAAACTGCCTTGTGAGAGTTTGTATAAAGGAAATTACCATTTAAACACATCAAAAATATATGAATAATTTTAAATGTCGAACCACTTTTAAAATTATGTTTTATAAATTTCATCAAATGATTACTATTGTTATTGGCATATTGAGAATAATTAAATAAATAAACTTACAAAAAAACCCTCGAACGCAATTCCAAACAGGCCCTATATAACCTATAGGATAAGGGCATACCAATTATACAAATAGGATTTGTGTTCACGCTCGACTCATTTATTATAGAACCGAGTTTGAACTTTCTATAGGCCATAGCAACAAAAATGTTTGGATTCCCAAGTATAGACAAACATTCTAGGACAACAAAAGAAAACGAAAATATAGACCATTTTGTGAAACTAGAGAATAAGATAAGAGTAATGCTACAAATTCAACTCTTATTTTTGAACAAATTATCTCTTTATTGATATAACAATCAAATAGGGCAAAATGTTCAATACAAAATCAAATATATAATTTGAAACCTTCACAATTAAAAAATTATTTATGATATACACAATAGCCTCTCGAGCTATTATAAGAAAATATTTATAAAAAGTCACCGTCTCAAACAATTTTAGATTTACAGTGAATTTCAATGAATCACGTCTCTATTTGCTACCAAGTCCTTGATTCCAATTTTTTTTCTTCTTTTTGATCTCCGGTACTAGTGTTTTATCAATCGCAATCTCCTTTGCTGCCTTTACCATAGTGACAATTATTCTTTATACTTGATAACTCCTACGTTATCGGTCTTTGGTTTGCTATTAAAAAATGAACCATAAGGTCCCCAAGAGGTTGCTCAATCGGCTGGAACCACACATAATAAAGTGGAGGTCTCTAGCTCGAATCCCCTTTCCCCCTTGTGTGGACATGTCAAAAAAAAAAAAAAACCATAAGAAAACAACAGACCGATCAGAAACCAATTCCATTATTTTTAAAGATTCGTGAAAACAAAACCTAAGAAAACGAAGAAAACGTAACTCCATAGATCACTATTAAAAGTAGAAATAATGTGAATACATTCTTATTTAAAAACAACGAAAATAAAATAACAAAACCCAACACATCCTCATGCGTTCCATGCGCCACCGCCAACTAGCCAAGTGCTGCTAGAAAGCATTCCGAGGACCATTAACACATGCGCCCTGGTTGATCTACGGTGGAGGCGGAAAAAAAGATGGGCAAGAGGGAAGGAGAAAGGTGGCAGAGAGTCGTAACTCCCTCCTCCTACTCTACCATGCTCTCTTTGTGCTGCTCTCTTTCTAGAGTTAATGTAGAGAGCTTATAAATCATTTGATAAACCTTTATTAAAAAACTCATTAATTCAATAGTTTACGAACATTTCACATCAACTAATTGTACAAAAATTATATAATAATAGAGTTTTTTTGTTTCCTTTAAAAAAAAAAAAAATAAAATAAAAACTCTGATGCAAACTATTTTCTTTTTGGATATATATATATATTAAAAAAACCAGGGATAAGCCCATTAAGCCCATACAATGTAGTATTTGGGCGGGATTGATTTTGAGCTACTTTTAGTACCATGGGCTCTAAGCCCATCACAAACCTGTCTCCCAAAATACCCTCCAAGGAATACATATTAACTGAAGTTGACTAGAGGCACCATGGTCAATGTCGGTCTTTCAGACAAATTTACTCACGTGTTGCACGCTGACCGCATTCACAACATTGCTTGTTAACTTTCAAACGTGCCCAATATTTATTCGATTAATTCTATTATTACTATTTTATCTCAATTTATATGGCTTGATTTTCTTAATTAAAAAATTAATCTTCATAAACCAAATACTATAAAAAGTCACACTACATAAACAATAGAGAAATAAAAAATAAGGGTGGGTGATGCATAATATTCCTCTATTTATTTGTTTTTCGGAGAATGATAAGTGTTTTCTTGGTGTTTTTCGTGTCTTTCTTATTATATTTAAAAATTATTTTATAAAAAATAAAAAAGAAAGTTGCTCTTATTTCTCTCATTTGGTTTTTATAAAATAAATTATACTTAAGAGTCTTAAGACGATGAGAACACCTAGCATTTCCCTAAAAAAATTATTAATGCGTAACATAAATCATTGCAAATAAGCATGCCTGATATTAATTATTTTCATTTGTATCTGGCTTGTATGCTATAGTTAAAACTACAGCATACATGCTATTATAAATTGAATGATGAGAATTTTATTAAAGTAATTTAAGGGTTTTGAATGGTGTTGATCTATTATAATAAATAAAAATAAAGATATTAAGTGATGGGTGAAAGAGAAAATTGATATGTATATATATATATATATATTTTTGACATGTCCCCACAAGAGGAGGGAGAGGAGATTCGAACTAGTGACCTCCGCTTTATTAGGCGTAGTCCCAACCGATTGAGTTACTTCTTAGAGACAGAAAATTGATATTTATTATAACACATTTGAACTTTTTAATTACTTTAATGAAATCTTCTTCATTTAATTTTTTAATAGCATGTATATTATAGTTTTAATTACAGCATACAAGTTAGATCATTTTCATTTAAAATAAAAAGAAGAAGTCAATTAATGCTCAAAATTTTATTTTATTATATATATATTTTTGACATGTCCACACAAAAAGGAAAAAGAAAAATTCAAATTAATGACTTTCACTTCATAAAGTTTAATTCTTAACCGATTAAACTATTTCTTAAAAATTTATTTTATTATATTTAACGATAGGGATAATGTCGTATCAAAATTATAACTATAGAATATTTGTTCCTTTAAAATAGAGAATCCTCCCGAATCCAAAAACTAAATTCCTAAATTGTACATATTGTTCTTATTTTCTCCTCCAAACATTGAAGGCATTTAAGTAATTTAATACTTGGTCTTAAGCCGTCTTCGGAAGGCTCCGATCCTCTCTCGCCATTACCGTATTCCAAAATTCCTCGGGAAAACTAAACTATAAATATAAACCCCCAATCTGACCAAACCCTAGTGTGTGCAGAAAACCAAGCGGAGACAACACGGACAAACAAGGAAAAACCCTAGCTCTAATACACAGCACACACACAATATAAAGATCTCCCAATTGATCTGATCAAAATTGAGGTAAGTGCTCACAAACCTCTCAATCTCTGAGTCTCTCAAAAATCCCTTGGGTGTTGTTCACTGTTCATCCAAATCTTGAACCACGGAAGCATTGTGAGAAAAACCCAGAGGTTAAAAAGTTGTTAATTTTTCTGGGAAAACTTTGTTCAAGCAAGAAAGTTTGCGGAAGTGAAGGAAAGCGTATTGGGGTTTAGGATTTTTAGGGGTTTTAGAAGAATGGATGATATGGAGAAGGCTATACTTATACTGTTCGATGAATCGGGTTCTATTGATGAAGGATTGAAAAAGAAGGCCAAGGATTATTGTGATGAAATCAAGGAAGAACCTTCAATTTGTAGCATTTGTATTGATAAATTGTGCTTTTCAGGCCTAGTTCAGGTCCAATTTTGGTGTTTACAGACTCTTCATGAGGTTATTCGGGTCCGGTACGCATCCATGAGTCTGGATGAGAAGTTTTTCATTAGAAAATCAGTGTTTTCGATAGCGTGTTTGGAAGCTGTCGATGATAAGAATGTTGCTAGGGTTATAGAGGGTCCTGCATTTATAAAGAACAAGCTTGCTCAGGTTTTGGTTACTTTGATTTATTTTGAGTACCCTTTAATTTGGTCCTCCGTGTTTGTTGATATTTTGCCTCGTCTGCGCAAGGGGGTTCTGGTGATAGATATGTTTTGTCGGATTTTGAATGCGTTGGATGATGAAGTGATTAGTTTGGACTACCAGCGAACGCCTGAAGAGTTGGTGGTCGCAGGGCGGATTAAGGATGCGATGAGGCAGCAGTGTGTGCCTCAGATAGTGAGAGCGTGGTACGACATTGTGTCACTGTATAGGAATTCTGACCAGGAACTCTGTACAAGTGTATTAGAATCAATGAGGAGGTACATTTCTTGGATTGATATTGGTTTGATTGTGAATGATGCGTTTATCCCGCTATTGTTTGACTTGATTTTGGCTGGGGGGCTGTCGGAGCAACTCCGTGGTGCTGCGGCTGCATGTTTGTTGGCAGTGGTTTCTAAGCGGATGGAACCGCAATCTAAACTGTCACTGTTGCAGAGTCTTCCTATAAGTCGGGTTTTTGGGTTGGTTGCTGAAGATCGTGATTCTGAGTTGGTTTCAAGCATAGCTGCACTGCTCAGTGGGTATGCAGCGGAAGTTCTAGAATGCTTTAAACGGTTAAATTCTGAGGAAGCAAAGGGTGTTTCAATGGAGCTTTTGAATGAAGTCTTGCCTTCAGTTTTTTATGTAATGCAGAACTGTGAAGTTGATGCAGCATTTAGTATAGTGCAATTTCTTTCAAGTTATGTTGGCACAATGAGAAGCCTCTCTCCTTTAAGGGAGAAGCAGCTGCTTCACGTTGGTCAGATACTAGAAGTGATCCTGACACATATTCGCTATGATCCTACATACCGCAATAATCTTGATATATTGGATAAAATTGGGAGGGAGGAGGAAGATAGGATGGTGGAGTTTAGGAAGGATTTATTTGTGCTGCTTCGTAATGTGAATCGTGTTGCTTCTGATGTTACCCAGTTATTTATCAGAAATTCATTAACTAGTGCTGTTGCATCTTCACCTGACATGAATGTTGAAGAGGTGGAAGCTGCACTTTCTCTTTTTTATGCTCTAGGGGAGTCAATAAGTGAGGAGTCGATGCGAACTGGAAGTGGACTTTTGCGTGAGTTGGTGCCAATGCTTTTATCAACGAGTTTTCCTTGCCATTCTAATAGGCTAGTTGCGCTCGTTTATCTAGAGACAGTAACAAGATATTTGAAGTTTGTTCAGGAGAATACCCAATATATTCCTATTGTTCTGGCTGCCTTTCTTGATGAAAGAGGTATACACCATCCAAACATCAATGTCAGCCGAAGGGCAAGTTATCTGTTCATGAGGGTTGTAAAATTGCTGAAAGTGAAGCTTGTGCCTTTCATAGAGACAATTTTACAGGTGATTGAGTGGTCATCTTTTTCTCTTTCTACCTTATATTATATCATTTATTGCATATATCGTATGTAAGAATATTTGCCATATATAGTTTCACCCTCTATTTCTTTCTCTCTAAAATCTGTTTGATTGATTTTGCCATTTGGCATTCCCTCCCTCCTTCCATCTCCTGATTTTTGTTTTTGTTTTTTTTTTTAATTTTGTGAAATTTTCAGAGCCTCCAAGATACAGTTGCTCGATTTACAAGTATGGATTATGCATCAAAAGATCTTCCGGGATCTGAAGATGGTAGTCACATTTTTGAGGTATTCCTTTGCCCTCATGGTTCTTCTGTAGTTTTTGTTTGTATATGTGTGTGTGTGAAGTAATATTCATTCTGGAGGCTACGGTATTTGTTTTGTTTTAATTTGTACACTAACCCTCTACAGGCAATTGGTTTATTGATTGGGATGGAAGATGTACCTTCGGAAAAGCAGTCTGATTACCTCTCTGCATTGCTTATTCCTCTTTGTCAACAGGTTATAATCTAAATTCTATAATTTCTTAGGTGCTTCCTGCCCTCCCCTGTGAACCAACTAATATTTGATATATATGCTTTTGACAAGATCATCCTTCAATGCAGGTTGATGCATTGCTCATGAATGCAAAATTATTATCTCTGGAAGAGGCTCCTGCAAAGATTGCTGTTATCCAGCAAATAATCATGGCAATTAATTCTCTCAGCAAGGTTCTTTTCCATCCTTTGACCTTCTAATATGTTGCTTGGTACTTCTTCATTCTGCCTTGTATATATATAGATTTGAAATTCCTTTCCTGTGTTCTGCCTTCAATAGTTTTATAAAGCTCCTCATGATTTAGTAATACAACTCTTTAAAAAAAATTGTCACTTTATTTTGATTTCATAAATGTTTTAAGCCTAGTTGTTTGAACTTGCTCATGTATTTAGCAGTGTATGTTAAGTTTTATGTTGTATTCCTTTTACCCCCTTTCTTTTCTTTCTTCACAGTAGTGAACTTGCTCATTTAGCGGTGTATGTTAAGTTTTATGTTGTATTCCTTTTGCCCCCTTTCTTTTCTTTCTTCACAGTAGTGAAATTGGAAAAACACATAATTTTTTGTAACTTCACTGTGTTTGGATTATAGTATTTGCAGTTCTGCAGTTCTGACTTACTATGCGTGCAAATTATCGTCCATATTCTATATTTATTTCAGGGTTTCAGCGAGCGCCTTGTAACTGCTAGTCGCCCAACAATTGGTATCATGTTCAAGCAGGTTGGTATCTTTCTTCTGTTGATTTTTCTATGAACAATTATGTGAATAATTCTAATAGATTTTAGCATCAGTCTTCGTTAACTCTTTGGTGAACACTCCCGTGTTGTATGATAATTTCATGAGGGCATTTGACAATTAGATGCTGCCATGTTTAGGTCCTTTTCCACCTCCAATTGATTAAGTGCTTATTAATCTTTTTATCCTTAATAAAAGAAGAAACTATTTAATCATTTCATTAGTTTCTTGCTGGGATGAGATTCAAAAAAACTGAAGTATGATGTTGCTCAACTGGATAACTTTTCCTGTGGTGCCTACTTTACTCGTTGATAATCTATAAATGGATGGGGGTATATTTCTTGCTGCAGAAATAATTGTAGGGTCATTTTGTTTCGTTGTTTTCATGCTAACTTTTTTTGTTTTTGTTTTTTTTTTGTGTTTATGTGATTCAGACACTAGATGTTCTTCTCCAAGTTCTTGTCATTTTTCCGAAGGTAGAGCCTTTGCGGAGTAAGGTGAGTTAGATATGTGTCCAGGGAAGTACATTGTTTTGATATTTTATCAACTTCACCTGTTACCTGATGCTAGTGTATTTGGCATTCAGGTCACGTCATTTATACATCGCATGGTGGAAACTTTAGGAGCATCTGTATTCCCATACCTCCCTAAGGCATTGGAACAACTGCTTGCAGAAAGTGAGGTAAAACATAGTTGTGATTGGGTTGGTTAGTTTAATTGTGTTCCTTATCCAAATTTGAGAACCAATCATTGTTGTTTTGTATATTCATCAGTTTGTACCTATCAAAAAAAGAAGAAGAGTATATTCATCGGTTTGTAACACATTCAAAGAATGCTTGTTTCCGTAAGTAGTGGTGACATTTCTAGGGGATGCCAATGAGATGGAGACAAGGGGTAACCTGCTCTGCCCTAACCCTGTTTGGTGCGGATAGTACTTAACTGGAGTATGGTTAAGAAATAACTTTCAGGTTCATCTAAGATCTAGATCTAACCGGGCCTGAGTTGCGCTCGAGCCAGGCCAAAGTCAGTGACTTGTAGCCACTATAAGAATGTTTCTGGACTGACATTCTCGAATGAAGTTGAAGAGCGAGCAAAGACTTGGCTGAGAAGCTTGGTTTCTGTTGGTTGACTTTAGGTTGAGTGTTTTTTTTTTTTCCTAATAAATTTTTATTTTTAAATCTTGGGTATTTTAGAAATTTTGGTTCAATTCCAGTGGCCACCAAACAAATGAATAGGAAGGGATCATTCCTAGTAAATATCCATTCCTATTCATAAAGGAATTACAATTCCGTGTACCAAATGTGTGCGCCTAATGTGGTTAATTTTTATGGTGAATCAAGTAGCTTCATGCTGTCCCATCCTGTCACTGGTTTGAGAGGGGAGTGGTTTTCTTCTTTGAATAGTTTTGACATCCCCGTCCTAAGATGCTTGTTCACTGAATTTTTGTTTGTTTGTTTTTTTTGTTTTTTTGTTTTTTTTGTCTTACTGCGTGATTTGCCAATCCACCTACTTGTAGAATTTCCATTAGAATTGCAGCGCATTACTTCCAATAAATTTGGTTGCTTTGAGAAGGCTTAGTGAATTTCTAGTTCAAATTAGTTATTGTCATTGGATGATTGGATACATCCCCCCTCTCTGCTGTTTTATATTTGAATAGAATATAAGAAGCATTAATCTTTCTGTATTGGGTATTTTTGTTAGTGTTGTACATTTATAATTCTGCTCTCGGGCCTCATAAATGTGTTTATAAAATCTTTCTCTTTTTGTCTGGACTATGAGAGAAAAGGAAGCAAGCAAAAATCTTAGTTGGTTTGATAGGTTTAGGCAATCAGTTTGTTTGCTTCCTTTTCTCTCATATTCTAGATATCTTGAATATACATATACTAATTGAAACTGGTTGGCACCATCCTTAACTTTGTTTTATGAGAGAAAAGGAAGCAAGCAAAAATCTTAGTTGGTTTGATAGGTTTAGGCAATCAGTTTGTTTGCTTCCTTTTCTCTCATATTCTAGATATCTTGAATATACATATACTAATTGAAACTGGTTGGCACCATCCTTAACTTTGTTTTGTTTTCCATACACATCTCTGTCCCCTTTTCTCTTTTCAGTTTGGATTTCTGTTGTCTCATTAGCAGTAGTAAATCTTTGAAGGAATGTTTTATCTAAAATATGATCCCGGGTGATTATCAATTCCTGCATCACTTTGCTGATTGCCTAATGACATTGGGGTATTAATTATAGATTTTTATTTCTCTTGCAGCCAAAGGAGATGGTAGGTTTTCTTTTATTACTCAATCAACTTATATGCAAGTTCAACAACATGTTCCATGACATATTGGAAGAAGTATTTCCTGCTATTGCTGGGAGGATATTTAGTGTTATCCCAAGAGATGCATTTCCGTCAGGACCTGGGACCAATACTGAGGTATAGGAAGACCAATTCAGTAAATATTTTCTTGGTGTTTGTTCTTCGTAAGATGAATGTTTTTGCAGCCCATGCTCATGATGTGTTTGTCATACAATAGACGGTGGACCTCAACATTCACTTTAATCGCAAGTCTTGAAGACCCTTGATCTATAAGCCTTATTCTATATGATTGTTGTTAACTACCTGAAGTGCTTAAAGTTGAAACTAAATTTTGTATGATAAGGAATTGTCATGCTACCACTTGAATTGAATTGCACAGACAGTGATGCATGTTCAAATTAGTAAATATGGGGGTTTTATCACTTGGTCTCACTTTTTTTGTAAACAAATGCACTTTATTGATATTTTTCTTAAAAGATGATCATTTTCTTTTTTTTATATACATAAAAATCAATTCATGTACTCTTTAAGTTTAGAGCTGGGGAATCAAATGTTCATGTATATACCATCTAGTGAAAAGTTGATTAATCTTTGCCGGCTCTGATTTTGGATTTATTGTTTGCCTAATTTCTCTTGGTTTATTTCTATGCTTATGAGTTAAAAAGAAAAAGGAAAAAATAAGGATGAACAGAACTAGGAAAAATATGAAATTTGGCTTTTCAATTATTGTATTGAACATTAGATCTAGAAATGGAGTATATGTGTTGCACCCCCCGTTTATTCAATAAAACTCCTTATTACTTATAAAAAAAAAAAAGAAATGGAGCATACATTGCAACCATTTTATGATATAGATTTTAAGTTTCAACTTTAGCAAAGGTTCCTTTGAGGTGAGCACGTTCTATCGGGTTCTATCTCCGCCTGGGTCCATTCCCTTTCCTTGGAAAGGCATTTGGAGAACCAAGGCCCCGCTTAGAGTGGCATTTTTTGCTTGGACGCCTGCTAGGAGTAAGATTCCCACTATTGACAATCTTCGATGGAGAGGTATGATCGTGGTTAATAGATATTGGTTATGCGAGTAGGATGGGGAGTCGGTGGATCATCTCCTTCTTCATTGCGGAGTGGCGAATGCCTTGTGGAACGTCATTTTTAGCCAGTTTGGGTTGTGTTGGGTTATGCTTAGCTCGGTTAGGGAGTTATTCGCTTGCTGGCGGACGGGGGGTCGCTTGAGGAGTGCTGTGGTTTGGAAGATGGTTCCTTTGTGTCTGATGTGGTGTATTTGGAAGGAACGTAATGCTAGATGCTTTGAAGACATGTCGCGGTCTTTTGAGGAAATTCTTTATTACTTTCTTTTTACTCTTTACACTTGGGCTGCAGGCTGGCTTGCCCCGCTTCTCATTAGTTTTCAGGATTTCCTTTCTTATTTCTTCTCTCCCTCTTAGGCTTTCCCTTGTATATTTCCTGTGTACTTAGGGTTGCGCCCTTCTACGCCTTTTTTATATATATTTTGACTTATCAAAAAAAAAACTTTATGTCCATAATTTTTTTTTTTTTGATAAGTAACTTTTTGTCTGTAAGTTGCATCAGGTAACGTATGAGTTCTTTGACAAATTTAGGTAGTGGAGTGAGTTGTTTTTATACACCAAATATTTATTATTAGCTGTGAAAATTTCTCTAGTCTAATCTTGAATATTGATTGCAATGTTTTTGAAAGTGAAAATTCACTTCAGGCATTCTACATACTAAGTTCCAACTTCTGTAACTGCTCTCTAATCTTGAGCTGAGATTTTTTCTTTTACTCTCTGTATGTCATGACTCCCTTGTTTTTTCTTGCAGGAAATCCGTGAATTGCAGGAGCTTCAGAAAGCATTATATACATTTCTTCACGTAATAGCTACACATAATCTGTCTTCTGTTTTTCTGTCCTCCAAAAGTAGGGCCTACTTGGGTCCGATGCTGCAGTTACTATTGTACACATCTTGTAACCATAGGGATATTCTTGTAAGAAAGGTGTGATACTTGCAACTTTTTCTCTTCATACTGTTTGGGTTCTTCACTTTGATTGACTGCACATCAGGACTTCTAACATACAAGAAAGTCATAATCTGAATTGAACTTGTTATTCTCTGTTACTCAGGCATGTGTTCAGATATTTATTACATTGATTAAAGATTGGTGTGCCAGGCCTTATGGCGAAGAAAAGGTAATTTCTACTTTCCCTCACAAATGTTGTTTTGTTGGAGATTTTTTTTTTAGTTTTAGAAAAAGAACCTTTCATCTTACTCAACGATGAATCATTTTCAGGTCCCTGGTTTCCAAAAATTTATAATTGAGACCTTTGCAACAAATTGTTGTTTGTATAGCCTGCTTGACAAATCATTCGAGTTTCGTGATGCAAATACTGTAAGTTTATTATTATTTTTTCGTTGAAATATTTCCTGCTTATTGGGTCTTACATTTTAGGTGGTCATAAATAATCATCTAAGCTTCTTACCAAGTAATTGATGTATACCACCACGTACCTAATGTGTAACAGAACCTTTTGATTGGTTAAGATTCGCTGAACTTCTAATTTTTAGTAAACAATTTAGCTAAATTTCTACTGGTTGTCCTCCCCCCCCCCTTTCTTTTCCCATATGAGAAGGATGTTTGGTTGGCCGCTGTAGCTTGTTCATTTCCTTGCCTGGGTTTTCAATGAACTGGTTAGCAGAGAAGAAATCCCACATCGAATAATTATTTTACTTCAGAATCCATGGTTCTTATGTTGATCTGTCCTAGAAGGATGTTGTGGGAAGACCAACAGTGTGATTGGTAAAGTTGAGAGGTGATTTTGGAAACTTCTAGATTGACACTTGCCTTGCAGTTTAAAGGAAGTCACCATTGTAGAGAAATTCTGGCCCAACTAGAAAAATGAGCATTGTGGGGTGCAACTAGAAAAACTAGAGAATGAGTTTACTGTTGTATGAACATTCGTATTCATTCAATTTTTTTTTTATTTGATTTGCTCCCAGACGATGTTTACACTAGCACAGGAAAAAAAAGTAGAGGGTTGCACTAAACAAGGAGGCATCCTACTCCTTGCCAGCAGCCTTCCGGGTCTAGAGGTAGTTCAAAATCTAATGGGGGTTGAGTTGTTAAAATTTAATTAAGATAATTTTGTTTTTATTGGAACTATTATGGTATAACAATGTGGTGAAACAAGATAATGTAATTTACCTTTTTGAGTTCCATAATTATATAATTGTATCAATAGGATTTTCAACTACATACTGACATAATTAATGATCAAAGAAGTACTAACCAACTTGTGTTACTTATTCTTTTGGTATCCTTGTTTAGATTTGTTCATTCTGACTTTAATAGTAATTTCTTGTTGTAATGTTCAAAAGCTAATGATAATAAATGGGTGTCATAGCGAGTTCATCAAGGCAAGGGTTGGGTTGATGTCAGTTGGGTGAATAAATATACAGCTTTATGTTTTTTGTTTTTGTTTTGATAAGTAATATATTCAGCTTGATGTTTAATTGATGGTTGTTAGTACTCAAAGAAAAGTAAGAGAAAAAACCTATATTGGTACTTGTCAAAGAACTTAGTTTAATCGCTTAATTGCTTTGTCCTGATATGAAATTTTTATTTTGAATTTACTTGGCAGCTTGTTTTGTTTGGAGAAATTGTGCTGGCTCAGAAGGTCATGTATGAAAAATTTGGTGATGAATTTCTCGTTCATTTTGTATCGAAAGGTTTTCCAGCTGCACATTGCCCTCAAGATTTGGCAGAGCAATACTGTCTGAATTTGCAGGTATTAAAAGTAACTCAAGCTTATATGTAGTCAAGAATTTAGTGGTACAGGATATTATGTGTTCTGCAAATGCTTTTAATATATTAACATGTTCATTCATTGGTTCAGATTAAAAAAAGATCGTAGTTTGTTCTTTTTTCAAAGAAAAATTCTTTTTGTGGTGCTAAGTAGGCCCTTTGTTTATAAGTTGGAATCAATTTTGATATAAATTGATAAAAACCTACTCCATCTTGTGATTGAACTAAAGTTTAACTCCTGACAGTGTTGCTATATACGATCATAAGAATTTTCCCATGGTTATATGCAAGTTGTACCACATTTTTGTATGATCTGGATTGCAAGTGAGGCCACCATATAAATTTTCGGAAGCTAGAACTATCCCAAATTCAATATTTTAGCCTGAAATTTGAGCCTATCCCTTAGGTATGGAGAAACCTATTGTGTTGGTTTTAGATTTAATGGGTTAAGCAAGGCTAGCTAGACTATAGAGTATGTGGCACTGAACCTTCCTTTGCAAAAACAGAAATGACCCTGGAATCGATACTCCATGCCAGTAAAGAAAGATCTACAACTAGGCAAAAACAGGAATGAGGGAATTAATATTTGGCATAGCTGCTCTAATTTTTGCTCTGCCTTCAAATGTTCATTTCTGCAGGGTAGTGATATCAAGGCCTTGAAATCATTCTACCAGTCACTCATTGAAAATTTAAGGATGCAGCAGAATGGAAGCCTAGTTTTCAGATAGCATCGTCACAACAGACGAATGTTAGTATTCTCAGGCTTCATGTTTTTGTTTTGCTCTGAGTTTTAGCGGACACATATTTGTTAGGCAAAGGTAACTACTGCCTTTTTTAAAAACAAAATTATTATTTTTAATGAATACAAAGGTAACTACAGCCATTACTGCGATATTCATGTCAAGTTAGTTGTCTATACTTGATGATTGCATTTTTATGTTGTACTTGTGTTGGTGATGTTGCAGGGTTGTTTCTGTATATAACTTTTCGGCGGTATATTTCGGACGAGGTATTGATTGATATACTCTTCTTAATCAAAATATGGTAAATTCTCTACATGCCTAAATAAATACTAGTGAGCTGGCTCAGTTTTTCCTTTTGCCTCTTGTTCCACAGTTGTAAATTTCCGGAAGAAATTTTCTTAATTATGGAGCTACGGCTGCATCCATCAGTCTGGACTGGAGCTGCTTAGCCTGAGATCAAGCTTTTTCTATGTTCTGTTTATATCCTTCTTTTGTTGTTGTTATTGTTGGTTTCTTGATCAGTAATTATATATTTTCCTTTTCTTGTGTTTAAATATTCATACACTTTCAGTCATAATTCGTCAAGTTTTGATGCTTGTTTTTTTCTCCTTCCCAACAACACCACCCTCCCTTAGTAGATCTAGTTATTATTAATATTTTTTTTAGAAGCAAAGTCCCAGTTATCTTTTACTTAAAAAAGTTTGTGTACAGTACTTTATACTATACCTTTGAATAAAAAGGTTAATCACTCAATATTTATATATATATATATATATATGTTATGTGTTTGCAACAGCAGTTATTCCATGCATTCTCATTTTTCTTCTTCTTAAATGAGGTTTATTATTATTCCATGCATTTTGAAGGGAGCGTAAATGAATGGGGACTATGAATGTGGCCCAATAAACCGGTCGTTTCTGGCAATTGTTGACAATGACAGTTATTAGTAGTCTTGTTATATCAAAATATTGAACTACACTGTTGTTTGAAACAAAATTTAGTGAGAATTTATTCTCTCTGCGTTGTATGTGTTAATTAGAAAGAAGTTACAACTAAAACAACCCTGGCTTCATTTCTATAAAATATTGTTATATTATTTTTGAGGAACGTTAGGCTTACTAACAAATTGATGTGGCACAACATGATTGGAAATGAGGTAAGTTCAAAATTTGAGAAATTCAATCATATTGTGTCACAACACTTTGTAAAAGTTTTTTTTATAAAATTTATTTGTAAGCTTAACATTTTTCTTATTCTTAATTTATCCAAAATTTGTGAAGAGGAGAGAGGGTTGAGGGACTTGTAAATTTATAATAGATTGTGGACTTATCAAGTCTTAGCCCCAATACACAACAAAGTGAAACAAGCTAAACGTTTACTTTCATAGGGTCCATATGTTTAAGAGTACTGATTTTTTTTTTTTTTTTAAGCAAATAAGGAAAGGGATATATTAGGGTTGGGAATGCTTCTCTGAATACCTCCGGAGAAGCGACCCATCAACTACATGTACACTAAAAAGAGCACTACAAAGGCAATAACCAAACCAAAACAGAAATACAAAAGAACAGACTTCAACAGCTTGAGAAGCAGCATGGCCTTCACCAAAGGTAGCAGCAGATGAGAGGCACTTGATGGCAGCATGGAAAATTTTATTGTTAGATGAACTAATAACCACAACTGCAAAGGAGAATCGGCTCAAGACCACCGTAGCAACAGACAGCAGCAAAACAAGAAAATACAATGAAAAAACAAACAGGAAATACAAGAAAATAAGGACAACAAAAAACCCAAAGATACAGAAATACAAAAGAACAGAAATGAAAAGCAAACTAGAAAGCATATAATAAAATCCAAAAACCAGCAACGGAGTAGTTGGAGTAGTCGCACGGGGCCGCAAACCGACAAGGGAACCAGAAGACCTTCGCCGTAGGAGATGGATGGTGGTGGAATGGCGAGAGAAAGGCCTCACGCGTCGGCGCATACTAGACACGCACCCTCGAGTAAGATCTACTCGCAGGCGCGTGTTGAGCAATCGGCGGCGCGTGAGAATCAAATGGCCGAATAGTTGGTGGCAGAGGATGACGAAGACGACCAGGAACCCATTGGAGCGGCTCGTGAACTTGGAGCGACTACAGATGGCGATGATCGGAGTAGTAGCAGAAGAGGATGATGAGTTGCTTGCTTTGGATAAGGATAAGGCCTCCATGGAGGCAGATAGGGTCTCTAAAGAGACAGGTTTAGCCTCTGAAGAGGCGAGAAAGGAAGGGGGAGAAAGGAAAATGGCAACAAAAAAAAGGAAAAGGGGGGAGGAGGAAGCCAGCGCGGCTTCCTCCGTGGTAGTCGAAGAAAAAGTTGAGAGATTTTAGAGGAGAGAGAAGAGAGCGTTTTGAGAAGATTTATTTATTTTTCGAATATTTTCGAATGTTGGTATATTTAAGAGTACTGTTATATACTATATACATATATTAGTAGTTTATGGAGGACATTGTTTGGTCGTAGTTTAGAATTGAAGAGAAGATCTAGGAGGTCTTGAGAACAAACCCCAGCAGCCAAACACAAGTCCAAAACCATTCTCGAAGTCTTAACTCATCAAGAATTTGTCCCTAAGATGTACCTCAATCGGCTAGGACCACGTTTAATGAATCGGAGGTCACTAGTTCGAATCCCCCCTCCCCCTCTTGTGCGGATATGTCAAAAACTCATCAAGAATTCGATTTCTTCAAGACTACTCATGTTTTATGTTTTTAAAAATTGGTGCTATATATGTTATGGAGCTCGACCCTTAAATTTTTCTGTTGCTACGTATGTAACATATGTATTCCCAACAAGAATCTAACTAGATTGGCTGCTTCTACTAATTCTAATTGAAGCATTTCCATTTCTTTCCCTCCCCTCCGTCGTTGTAGTGCCCATTAGTGACATCAATTCTCCTTAATTAGCTTTTGTTTGGTTTTAGAATTTGGCCCGTTTTGGTGTGTCAAAACTTAAGAGGTTGTTTTCTCTCTATGTTCTCTAAAGTCTTGTAGTAGTTTGTTTCTGTTAATTACATTCCCTGTAATTACATCATGAAACTGTAATGACAAAAAACTGATGGGTTTAGTTAGTTTGGTATCTGTGGCTTTTCATTAGGAAACCGTCATGACGAAGACCTGGTGGTTTTGGTTTAGTGAGGTTGGATGCGTTTTGTTTGATTTCGTCAAGACGATGCCAACATTCCATCATGACGAAATATTCCTTATAGCTACTCTAAGTTTTCTTCATGACGAAAAAGGCAAGGTCTGAGATCTAACTTACCGTAAGATTTCGTAATGATGACATCATCATTCCGTTATGAATTTTTTTTTTTTTTTCGGTGAGGCTATTGTATCTTTTCGTCGGACCTAGCTTACATGTTGTTATTGAAATAACAGCATATAAGCCAGATCCCTTTTCATTAGCAATCCGTCATGAAGACGTCAGGACAAAAATTGCTAGAAAGCGATGAAACCCTAATGGTTTGTCATGACGTTCTCACAACCGTCATGACAAAATCTTAGATATGTAGATCGTCATCATCTTGTCATCAAGTTGTCATGACGGAATCTCATATCTACATTTTCTTCATCAAACCGTCTTGACAAAATTTCACGTAAATGAACAGTTTTGAAGTATTTATTGCACTATTCATAGAAATGTATAAATAGAGCTCTGTGCTCACTTTTCAAGGTTAAGCAAGATTGATGTATTTTGCCTAGACTGGATTCTAGAGGGATATATATATATTTTTTCATTGGTTTCTTGGTTTCATGTTGTTGGTTCATTTTGCGGTATAGTCTAAGAGCTTATCGATGGAGTCGATGCGGAAATACGCTAAGTGAAGATTGTTGAGCTTGGAGGCATGCCGAACAACTTGCTGTCTTATAGAGTTTAGGAATTTACATTGGATTGTAAATTTTTTTTATGTCTGTAGTCTGGATCTTAAACAAAGTGATTTTTTAAGTTTGGCTGCCCTGAAGTGATTTTTTTCATTGATGGGTATTTTTGGGTTTTTCACTTCATAAACAAATCTTTATCTTATGATTGTGATGTTCATGTTTTACATTTTGTCCATTTAATCGATAATATTGCCTGTTTATTGTGTTTGAGAATATTACTCAATCCAGTATTTTGTCCCCCTCTTTTTTTGTTTTTTTTCTTTGGTTCTTGTTTGTTGATTCTTTCATTTGTTTGCTTGTTTCATTTGCTAGAGAGAGAGGGGGAAAAAAAAAAGAACAAGAAAAAAAAAGGGCAGCAGAGCAAGAATTTTGCAAGAAATGATAAAAAAAAAAACCAAGTGACGTCTCTGTTGGCTTTCAAGTCCATGCCCAGTTACTCATTTCTTATTGATTTGTAATTGCCATCCTATTAAACCACCAAAAAAAAAAAAACCCCTCCATTTTGTTTTTTGTCAAACGAAAGAATTCAAGGAAAACTGGTGGTGTAATTACAATGATGTCATCTGTTTGGATTAAGATGTGTTATTCTTGTCAAATGTACCTTGGGTAGCCTATTGAGAATTTGCCAACTACTTTCCTTGGAATATCTATTGCAACTGGCATGGGTTATACACTAGGGCATAGATTTGAATCTATGCAATGAAGAATTTTCACATATATTTGATTAGTATTAGTCACTTTAATTTTTATTGATGCCATGGTGAGGTTAGGTCGGGTTATAGTTCAGTTAGATTTGAGGGTGCACCTACGGTTTCCACCGTCTAGCTCCTCCTGTGCGGCTCCCAACGGGTAGGTGGCCTACCTTTTTTTTATTTTTAGCATGGGTTATGTTACAAAATTTTGGGATCTTGGAGATCTCTTAAGTGTCTCTTAGAGTCTTATGAATGTGTATACAACTTTTTGAGAATCATCTTCTTATAAGTCAATTTTAAAGGGTAAATTCTACTCAAGAATTGTATAATTAGTATGAGAGCCAACTATTATGTCAAGTATGGGATGAAATGGGTTGTGGCTTTGTGCTTGAGTAATAGAAGGGACAACCTATAGGCTGGATTACAATGGATTAGTACTATGAGCATAGTATTAAGTCATTGAACACTGATAGATGAGTAGAGCTGCCGAAAAAGAAATGGCTACTATTATGTCAATAGCTGCATAGTATTGTGTTACGATCTTAGGTGTTCTATGTGAGTGCCTTGATTGGGGGCCAAGCAAACTTGAATAACCTTATAGCACCCGTCAACAGGATCGCCTCGAAGTTATGTACACGATTTACGCGACTACGTAAAAATTCGAGATAATCATGTCGACAGGTGGCACGAAGTAATTCGATATAAGACATTCCCTTGTAAGGTGATAGAGGGCGGATAGAATATACCTTTTCTATGTCACTCTCTGATGGAGACTTACCACCTCCACCCTTTATACTCTCTTGGTCTACATCTTATCTTTTATCTTTTTGTGTTATTTGTAAGCAATTAATCTGAATCAATGACTTCTTCTCACAGTGCTCCCATGACGATAGTTTGACAAAAATGGAGGTGAACCAGGTAGCAAGCGACCACCTAAACAAAATTACAGGACAGATTTTCATAATTTCTATCTGTTTGTTGTGTGTGAAAAGCAGATAAGATGATGTTGTGCATTAATTAGTCATAAAAACAATCTAATCATTGTTACTTTTTTCCCTTTTCATTATTTTCTTCACCACATTTTGTAATAACTTGATGGCAGAGTTTGGTAATGGACTGAACCGGAGGAAGTGGATTGGTACTGTAACAGATTTGATTGATATGAAAAAAAAGTAAGAATATTTTATATAGAAAAGTGAAATTTTTTGTTTTGTAGTGATTTTTTTATTAAAAAAGTGATTGATGTAATATAAAAAAAATAAAAATATTAGGATTGATTCTGAGAAATTTTTTTTGAAACTTTACAAAGTTCAGTCCGATCTCTTGGCAAATATAGCCATAGATGTTTTTAGACTTGCTTCCTCCTGGATTCCATTTGATGGGCGCAGCGCAGCCTTAATTTGACCACACAGCAATCAATTTGATGGGGAAAGAGAAATAAAAGAAGAAGAAAAAAAAACAGATTTTTGTTGAGGTTTTCGTCATTCTATTATTGGTTGTGGTTTTCAATTGACCGCAACTTGCAAAATCACTTTGATTTGGTTTAAAAACGTACTTTTAAACGAATCTTAAGAAGTGTTTATTTGAAAAAACATAAATTTAGATAAAAATTATGATTTTGTACAACAAATATAAGATAAAAACATATTTTTTAATATATTTTATCAAGCATCTATACGATTTTAAAAATATAATTATTAAAATCGCAATTAAATCCCACCTACGTATATAATTAAAGTTGAATGTTGAAAATATAAATAAAAGAATGCATTGTGCCGAATCAGCAACACGTCATATACTCAAAACTTATAAAAAATACTGGGGGACTAAGACCCATCGTGCAGTGTCCCTGTCAATGCTGTCATGAACAAAAATGATGCAGAATAAGTCCCCGCCACACGTAGAGGACCCATTGCTGTCAACTTTCAGAGTGTCTTGTCTTTCTTGTATCTGAATTTCCAGTAATTTGATCTTTTAATTGTTAGTAAATCAGATAATAAATGAAAACTCATTTAAACTTAGACGAGTTGTTCGGACAAATAAATTATATTAAAATTAAGAGCTCTCTCATATTTACTTTCCGTACTACCACCAATCTGAGTAACAAAATTGTTGAAAATTTTTATCCCGTCTATATTATTGATGGTTAAATAATCATACACACAAATTTGACAGCAGTATTGTGTTGATGTGGTATTTAGGAGATTTTTGCATCCCATAATCTCTTGAGAGGGGTCCGACAACCACAGCATCCAACAGGAAAGGTACGACGGCGTCTTGCCGTAATGAAACCCGTCAAGCAAGAAAATTTGAACAAAACGAATCTCTCACAACAACTGCATGTTTGAAAGGGGGGATGATAAGAATTTTCTGTTTTCCTTTCGTTTTCTTTGTCTTTATGTGTCATTTGTCAAACTAGGATTTAAAGACATGCCCACTTCTTTATACTGACAAATAAGAAGCTAGATCAAGATTATAGATAACTTTGGGTTATGTCACAAAGAGAAAAATTGTTACGAATCCACCCTGTAAAGGCCTAGCCGGCTTATTGGTTAGGCGAATTAGGCAGCCGTCTAAGAGCATGTTTAATTACGTTAGGAAGAATAAAAAGTACTTTTAATATTTAAAACATTAAGTAATTTTTTTGTGAACATAAAACTAATGTATTGACTAAGGGGGATTAGATTAGATTCTCTGCAATTTTAAAGAAATAATAAATTATCAAATTACGCAATTTTAGCTATTTTTAAGCATGGAAACGCTTGAAAGATACTACCTATTAAAATTTAAAAATGTGGCATGTTACAGTTGAGAATTGAATATATTTTCATCAGGTTTTTGCTCTCTTAAAAAAAGTTTCGAACAAAAAATTGTCTTTTGATATTTTGAAGAAGGGTCTCTATAAAAGTGAAGATGAAGCCATTTGGGAGGAATTTTTTATTTTATTTTATTTTTTTTGTTACCTAACATGCCACATTTTCAATTGTGATTTAAAAACGCAGATTTTATACGTTTTCAAATCGCATGTAAAGAAATAGTTTTCTGAAAATGCACAATTTTAAAGGCTAAATTCGCAATTTTAAAGGTCAAATTGTGATTTTGGAAAACGCTTAATTGTATTTGTAAAAAATCACATTTTTATATCGTTATTTTTAAATCACAATCCAAACATATCATAAGTTTGTTCATTAAAATAATGTTCAGAATAAAGTAATTTTTTTTTTTATGCACAAATTAAATTCTACATAAAATCAATTATAGATGTAGATTAACACAATATGTCATACGTTGAAACTTAGAGAGATGAATTCTACATGTTTAGAAAAAATTTGAGAGCAAGAAGCAATAAAAAAATAAAATAAAAAATTTAATAAAAAAGTCTCACTTAAATTTGTTGTCTTAAACCTCAATATCTATCGAGTCGGCGACGCTTAAAGGTTTGCAATTTTTGTTTTGATAAATTAAGTTTTCAGCTTTTCAGCTCCAATATATTAATCTCAAAATAGAGGAGATGATTTAAAATGTGAATATACATAATAAGTTTTCTGAAATATTGTTTACTTTGGGGAAAATTACTAAACTAATTCCGACTTTTATCAAATCAATCCTTAGAGTATAAAAATTATCTTAAAATTCCTCATGATGTGCTCTTTGCTTTATAGTAAGGCAAAAACACTTTTGAATAAAATTTTGTTTTTTTCTTGAAAATATAAAATATTAAAGTTTTATATAGTTTAAAACAATATAAAACAAAAAGATTGTCAATTGATAGAGGAATAGTTCATTTCATATATATATATATATATAAGTTTTGAAAAACTATAAGAAATTTTTGGTTTTGATTTCGGTAATTACTTGATTAATATGGTAAGACTCATTGGATAGAGGGCTCATTAAAAAAAAAATGTTTAGGGTACGTACTACAACTTTTATGTGGCAATTCACTGAACATTTATCATGCTAGCCACTAATTAAATAAATTCACAAGTCAGAACAACACCCATCTCCGCCTCATATTCAACAACACAACCTTAACCCTCTCTTCTATTTTGAGACCTCATCACCGTCAACCTCAACTAAAACCCACCACCCCATGGTCATGCCACCATTGACTGCCACATTTGCATCACCACTGGAATTTGACTACCTCAACGACGTAAGAAAAGGGAGTGAAATTAGAGTTAATACATGAGGAATTTAAGATAGTATGCTACTTGGCTTGGATTAGTTTATTGATTAGGATTATGTAGAGACATTATGTTCCTAGAGATCTCATGAAAAAATATCTATGGTGATCAGGGGTGGAATCGAGATATTTTGTGCGTGGGTCCGAAACTACGTAAATAAATAAGCATATAGATGCATATAATATTTCTATTCGTGTATGTACGTGCACTTACGTAAAATAAAATAGAAAAGTCTTAAAAATTTACTTTCATATTAAGCCGTAATTCATAAAGAAATTTGACATAAGGGTATGGGTATAAGAGTAGAAATCTATCCCCCCCTAGAAACTTTATATTTGACGGGGCTAAAGTATCAAAAGCAATACTTTTGTAAGTATTTTAAAAAAGTTCGGAGTTGCCGAAGAACCCCAAGGTTGATCCTAAGTCCGCCCCGGAAGATGGTGTTATTTGCAAACCACAGCCAACTGAAAAAGAAAGGGTTGATCAACACATTTGTGGATGAAATACTCTGAAGAAAACTTAGTTTACTTAACAGGAAAGCATTACTAAGAAAATAATATGTGGTGAAGAAACAATGAAAAGGGAAAAGTAACAATGATGAGATGTTTTTATGACCAAGGCGCAAGATTATCTTACCTGCGTTTCACACACAACAAACAGAGCATAAGAGGGACTAAAATTAGTTGGGAGGAAAACAAAAAATTATGAAAATCTGTCGTGTAATTTTGTTTTGGTGGTCCTGTCACCTGATTCACCTCCATTTTGCCAAACTTTCGTCATGGGAGCACTGTGAGAAGAAGTCATTAATCCAGATTGCTTACAAATAACACTAAAATATCTAGACGAAGAGAGTAAAGAGTTGAGGTGGGAAGGCTCCATCAGACAGTGACATGGAAAAGATCTATTATCTATCAGCTTACAAGGGAGCGGCTTTATATACATTCACGTGGAACACTTGAAATCGTAACATATTATTGCGTTCTGCAGCCAACATTTACGGAAATCCACTCTATCGACACTAACTCGATAGTAACTATTTCTCTACTAGCGGCTCCACTCGTCTATCAGTATTTAATGACTTAATACTATACTTACAATACCAAGACGTTTTAATCCAGCCTATGAGTTGCCCCCTTCATGAATCGAGCACAAAGTCGCATCCCATTCAATCCCATACTCGACATGGTGGCTAGTTCTGATACCAAATTATACAAGTTTTACATAAAACTCACTCTTAAAAACTGACTTGCAAAAAAAAGTGCTCAAAAACTTAAATGCATATGATTAAGTTTGCACTTAATCCACGTATGACACTTAGTACGATTCGAGATCCCGAAATTTTGTAACATAACCCATCCTAGTTGCAATAGTTATTCCAACTTTCCAAGGAAAGTAGTTGGCAAATTCTCAATGGGCTACAAAGGTACATTTGACAAGAGTAACACATCTTTATCCAAACAGATCACATCATTGTAATTAAGTCCAATTACAAAAAAAAAAATATATTATAAGCAGCTATAAAATAATTTTTGTACCATAGAATGAAGAATCTGATTTATTTTTTAAAGAAAATATGAAAAACATGAAGTTCTATATACTTTTAAAAAAATATAAAACAGAAGGATTGTCATAAAGTTTTCTATTCTTTTTTTTCTTCTTCTTTTAATAAGTTAGGTTTTGATTTCGATTACTTGATTAATATGGTAAGACTCATTGGATAGACTCAATGGAGAGCCCATACATTAAGGAAAAATGGTTAGAATGATACAGCTTTCATGTGGCAGTGTATTTGACATTTACTACATTAGTCGCTAACTAATTAAATTGACATGTCTTTGCCTTATATTCAACCAAACAACCTTAACCCTCTGTTCCATTTTGAGACCTGGCCATCTCCAACCACCACCGAATTAACCCATAATCCCATAATCATTTCACCATCGCCTACCATATTTGCATCACCATAGAAATTCGGCTACCGCATCAACATCATAGAAGGGTGTGAGATCTGAGTTTACGCATGAGGAATTTAAGATAGTACGCTACTTGGCTCAATTGGGTTATTTATTAGGATGATGTAGGATCATCGGGCTCTAGAGATCTCAGAAAAATCATGTATATAGTGATCAGAGGTGGAATCAAGATTTTTAGTGTGGGAGGTCTGAACTTACATAAATAAATAAGCATATATATGTGTGTACGTCCGTGCATTTATGTAAAATAAAAATAGAAATGTCTTAAATTAGAATATCAAAAGCAATACTTTGAAAGTGTTTTTAAAAAGTTTGGGGTTGCCGAAGACCCCATGGTTAATCCTACATCCAACCCGCCCTTGAAGATGAGATTATTTGCAAATCACAGCCAAGGTTATGACCTAGTTAACTTCCTCCAAGACTCCAGTGAAAAAGAAAGGGTTGGCCAACACAGCTGTGGATGAAATTGTTAGAATTGGATCTTGGGCCTAACTCAACCCAAAAGCTAGCTCAAGAGTTAAGGTTTTCCCTTACCCTTATAAATGGCCTATCTCCTTAATACCCAAGCAATGTGGGACTTTCAACACACCCCCTCATGTGTAGCGGGAGGACATTCAAGCCAACACGTGCAACAAATGGGAGATGGTGGGCCACATCCAATTGGGTTTGGCTCTGATACCATATTAGAAATGAGTCTCGGGCCTAACTCAACCCAAAAGTTAGTTCAATAGTTGAGGTTTTTCCTTGCCCTTATAAATGGCCCATCTCCTTAATATCCAAGTAATGTGGGACTTCCAACATAAATACTTAATTGGAAAGCATTACAAGAATGAGAAATCTATGAAAAGAGTTCATTTTTAAAAACTTACACTTACCTTCTAATTGGAACTTGTATAATCCTAATTAAATTCTTATTCTCAAATTGAATAATAATAATAATAATAATTTCCCCCAATATTGAGACAGTTTTCTTCCCTTTTGGTCAAATGATAGGTTTCAATTCATGACGTACACCATTCATATTCATGAACGTGTTAAGAGTGCAAGACTAAGAAGGGAGGACATTGCTCAGCTTGAGAAAACAAGCAAGAAAAGAGAAGGCAAGTGGAGATTTTTTGGTAGATAAAAGAGGCTTAACGTGTGTCCTTGTGGATATAAATTTTTTAGTAACTGGATCGGAAGAATTTCTTTCGATTTACCTACGCTTATATAGTTGAACCCTAACTCAACAAATTTAACTAAACAGATAAAATCCTTCAATTATAACTCTCTAATTTTGTATTGGATTTACGGGTCATGTCAAAAATTGTTAGTTATTATGTTGCATGTTGTATTTGAATCATGTGAAAGTATATATATAAGACTATATAGGTTGACCCTTAACTCGATCTATTTAATTTAACGGGTTATAGTCTTCAACCCTAACATTTTAATTTCGTGTTTAGGTAATAATAATTAGAAACACATGATATGAGAGGTAATAATCATCAGAAACACATTATAGTCTAATCAATAGGAGGTAATAATCCATGAGTTTGCTCTTTCTAATGTGGACCACTCCAAAAAGTATTGCCGCTGTCAACCTTCAAAGTCAAGGGTGAGCTAAGTCCATATTGGCTCTCTACCCAATAGCCTTGGGCCCAAAAATTAAACATAGCCTGGTACAATGTTTTTCTTCTAGAGCATCAAGATTTCCATATATTGTATAGCAAATGAATTTCTCCAGCAAGGAAAAGAAGGGGTGGTCGGTCATCATCAGGTCATAGACATTTTAGTCTTCTGAATTACCAACCCATTTTTGCCCTCCCCCCATATCTTTCTCAATAAATTGCTTGAATCTTGAGCTTTAGAGAGCCAGTTTAGGATCACTTCAATCAAGCTATGGCTTTCAGAAATATCATCACATTTAAAAGCTGCTTCTCACCCACTTGTTGTTTCAAGGCCAAGAACCCTCTACTCTCTGAGCCAAAACTTGCAGCTTCCAAACATAGTTCTTTCCGTAGGTTGTCCATGTCGGATTGGAGCAACTCCTCCTTGTCGGTCATGAGTGATCTATCCATCTCTCTTGTTGGATCAAATCTTCATGTTTTTACTCTCAAGGAGCTCAAGGATATTACACAGAACCTCTCAAAGAGTAACTTTCTTGGAGAAGGTGGGTTCGGACCGGTTTATAAAGGGTTCATTGATGACAAGCTTAGGCCTGGTTTGAAGGCTCGGCCTGTGGCTGTCAAGGTATTGGATTTGGATGGCAAGCAAGGCCACAGGGAGTGGCTGGTAAGCATTTTTACCCATTTCAATATTTTTTCTTGAAACAAAAACTTTCACCAATTTTTTTTTTTTTTTTTTTGGTGTGTGTCGGCGGCTCGAACCAAAGCCTCAACGGTGTTATAC
Source organism: Carpinus fangiana (assembly GCA_006937295.1). Classification (NCBI taxonomy): domain Eukaryota; kingdom Viridiplantae; phylum Streptophyta; class Magnoliopsida; order Fagales; family Betulaceae; genus Carpinus; species Carpinus fangiana. The sequence goes on along the minus strand of CM017321.1, from coordinate 51,317,209 downwards.
CTTGAGGTCTTGTGTTCGAGCCCGGAGTTAACCAATACCTGTGGTTTGCAGACGATTGCAGGTAGAAGTGGGTCCAAAGGACCCTACTTTAGAGAAGTTTAACATTATATAAAAAATGGCTATGTTAGAATCATCTTCATTCTGCAGGCTGAAGTTATATATCTTGGGCAATTAAGGCACTCCCATCTTGTGACCTTGATCGGATACTGCTGTGAAGACGAGCACCGGCTGCTTGTGTACGAATACATGGAGCGTGGCAACTTAGACGACCAACTATTTAGAGGTAAATATGCCTTGGTGTTTGAAATTAATTTGATATATGAACCAATTTTTCCTGATACAAATTTCTGTATATGTTTGTGATTAATGCAGGTTATTCTGCAGCCTTGCCTTGGCTAACAAGAATAAAAATCGCAATTGGGGCTGCAAAAGGCCTATCCTTTCTCCACGAAGAAGAAAAACCAGTCATATATCGAGATTTTAAAGCTTCCAACGTCTTATTAGACTCTGTAATACACTCGATCTTCTTACCATTTTTCACATTTCATATATATGCAAGTTTAAAAGTAAGTGACAATAAATTACTTCTCAGGATTACACTGCTAAGCTCTCTGATTTTGGGCTTGCCACGGATGGACCAGAAGGGGATGAAACTCATGTCACAACCCGTGTCATGGGCACCGAAGGCTATGCAGCTCCTGAATACATCATGACAGGTATAATACAGATAATTTCCGACGAAGCTTTTGAGATGAATATTGATTTAACATGGTATCAAAACAAATGTTGTGAATTCAAACTTTGACTTTACAATTTTAATTAAATATTTCAGGTCATTTGACGACTATGAGCGATGTATTCAGCTATGGAGTGGTCCTTTTGGAGCTACTGACGGGTAAGAGATCCGTGGACAAGAACCGACCAGGTAGAGAGCAGAATTTAGTGGATTGGGCTAGACCTCTTTTGAAGGATCCCCATAAGCTTGAAAGAATAATAGACCGCAGGCTTGAAGGGCAGTACTCGGGCGAAGGGGCTAGAAAGGTGGCCTTATTGGCCTACCAATGCCTGAGCCAGCACCCAAAGTCGAGGCCCACAATGAGCCATGTGGTCAAGACCCTAGAGCCTCTGCTGGACCTGAAAGATATCCCCATTGGACCCTTCGTTTACACTGTGCCAAATGAAGAAAACAGTGAAAAGGAATGCAGCATGGCAAGAAAATCAAGAGACCGTGGAAATGGAAATAAAGATGGAAAGAAAGAAGAGGAGGAAAAGAAGGAGAAGGGGCGTCAGCAGCAGGGGAAAGGTCATAGGTATAATAAACGTCGGATCAAAAAGTCACTGAGATCTCGAGCCGTCTATTCTGATACGGCTTTGTATAAAACTCTTGGGACTAGTTTGTACTCTTCCGTACTGGAGCCTTTGGGCCAAGAGGGCACTGTTAGTAGTAACCCTTAAGCATATTGTACACATTAAAGAAAATTATATTAATTTTGTTGGATATTTTTTCATTGTGAATGGTAAAATTGCAACACTTTCATTGAAATCAAGAGATTACAGCTTGGTTTATATGTACTTTTTTTAGAAATTAGTACGGATATTTTTCCGTCCACACTTATTCGAAAGATTCGTGAATTGCCGTTATCACTAAACAGTAAACCGCTTCTAGAAAATAACCCCATGGTTTAAATTATGGTATTGATGAAACGTGAACTTGCACAAGGACTAAAAGCCTTTGAACCTAAAATTTCCACCACTGCTATCTGTGTAAATGATTACCATCCATATTTTTGGCTGTTTTTGTTCAAAATTTCTGGCTTTCATTGAATTTTATGGAGGCCACGTTGAAAGATGTAATCCTGAATACCCAATTTCCACAATATTGCCTTTTCAGTGAAGATTTCTAAGTCAAAATTCCATGATCATCAGCACTCTAAGCATTGGTGTGGCCAATTCAACGTTGAGAACCAGAAGATGTGACCGACCTTATTTGAGTCCTCAGCGGATTTAACACATTCTATGGAACTAGACTAACATTTCTTTTGGCCTAGACTCTTATTTTCCACCCCCTCCACAAACCCACCAAGTCACTCGATTTTCGAACCCAATTTTGAACCTAAAATCCTTGTATTTGAGACTGGATAAACTGGCACTTGTTGAGCTTACAGTCTGTATTGCCTATGGCTTTTGATAAATCCAAAATGGTACAACAGGATTTCTCACATGTTATTGCTGTACAGTATACAGTAGCCGAATTATTGTCACCATTCATTTGTGTGGGTCATCTTGTTCTTCGTTGGGAGAGTTGGCGTGGTTATTGATTTTGTTGCAAGCCATGGTGTATCACCCTGATCTTATATTGAGAAGATGAGAAGAAGCCTACATATAGTGGATAATTTATAAAAATAGTTATGAGTGCTAAGTCTTACATTGTCTAGTTACTAGATGAAATTGGGCTTTATAATGAATTCTAAGAAAAATTCAAATTAACTAGTCCTTTTGGAGTAATGGTGCATATGTGACTAGCACTTTTTCCCTGGGTCGTGCCTCAGTAGCTGTCTATCCACCCATGGACAGTGGTGCTTGGCCTAGCTCTTCCAACTTCATTATGAACACAAGCTCATCTAAAAGGGCCCCCAACATGTGTTTGTGTATCAGTGTATGTCACATATGCACAAACACAAAGTTGTTGAAAAATAAATGAGCTACGTATGAGCATAATATTTAGTTCGGTGATAATAAGCTCAAGCTCGACTTGTGTTCGAAATAAAATTAAGTGAGCTAAGTTTGAACATTCAAAATACTTGGCTCGACTCATGGTCATGTCCATATTTCATAGTGTGGTTAGGGTGTGTTTGACATTACAATTTCTAGTATAAAAGTATGATTTAAGACCAAATTGAAGAAAATGTATAGTTTGAAAGTGTTATTAAAAAATTGCAATTTAAAAACATAAAAAGTCTCAATTTTAAAATCGCAAGCAATAAGATAAATTTTAAAAAATGCACAATGTTAAAAGTTGAATTACGATTTTATCAAACTCTTAATTATATTTTTTAAAAACACATTTTCAAATACTACTTTTTGAAATCGCAATTCTAATCAAGCATTGATTGAAGGAGTGAGCCCACTAAGCCTAAAAATAGACATGTATAGTGTGCATACGAAATTGGGTATGAAATTTCTTCTTTGGCGCATGGTCCACTGCTGACTTGGTGTCATTATAATAAGAGGGAAATTGGGCATGAAATCAAGCACAAGATCATTTTTTCTTCTTTTTTTTTTACATGTTCGCACAAGGAAAGGAAATGGGTGAGGGGAGGAGAATTTAAACTAGTAATCCCGCTTCGTAAGACATAGTCTTCAGCTAATTGAGTTATCCCTTGAAGACACAAAAGACGGGTTTACTGGAATGCAAAAGTGTACAAAATATAATGCATAAAACAAGAGATACAAACATAGATCACATTGATACCCCCATTAGCATTATGGCAAATTATGAAGCACATGGGAGTAGAGGTAGCATTACAACAGCAGGGCTGATACAGTCTGAAATTACTTACTGTGGTAACTTGAGCATAAACGTACGCCAAAATCAGAGGGAGTAAACATGTTGTGGAAGCCTCGGCTCCACAACAGCAAGAAGTGGGATTTTCTTAGGCGTTGAAAGCCCAAAAATTTCCTCCATGTCCAACCCTTCCTTCTCCATGTTCCCTGGCAAATTCCATGTAAATCCATGCAAGAGATTAGCCAAGCTCGACTGAATCACCTTCAGGCCGAGGCTGTAACCCGGGCACATCCTTCTCCCGGAGCCGAAAGGCAGCAGCTCATAATCATGCCCTTTGACGTCAATGGCCTTTCCGATGAACCTCTCAGGGCAAAACTCATCAGGGTTTTCCCACAANTCTATTTTTGACATGTTCGCACAAGGAAAGGAAATGAGTGAGGAGAGGAGAATTTAAACTAGTAGCCCCGCTTCGTAAGACATAGTCTTCAGCTAATTGAGTTATCCCTTGAAGACACAAAAGACGGGTTTACTGAAATGCAAAAGTGTACAAAATATAATGCATAAAACAAGAGATACAAACATAGATCACATTGATACCCCCATTAGCATTATGGCAAATTATGAAGCATATGGGAGTAGAGGTAGCATTACAACAGCAGGGCTGATACAGTCTGAAATTACCTACTGTGGTAACTTGAGCATAAACGTACGCCAAAATCAGAGGGAGTAAACATGTTGTGGAAGCCTCGGCTCCACAACAGCAAGAAGTGGGATTTTTTTAGGCGTTGAAAGCCCAAAAATTTCCTCCATGTCCAACCCTTCCTTCTCCATGTTCCCTGGCAAATTCCATGTAAATCCATGCAAGAGATTAGCCAAGCTCGACTGAATCACCTTCAGGCCGAGGCTGTAACCCGGGCACATCCTTCTCCCGGAGCCGAAAGGCAGCAGCTCATAATCATGCCCTTTGACGTCAATGGCCTTTCCGATGAACCTCTCAGGGCAAAACTCATCAGGGTTTTCCCACAATGTTGGATCCCTTCCAATGGTCCATACGTTTACAAGCACTCGTGTCCCTTTGGGAATGTCATAGCCAGCAATCTGGCAGTCCTCGCGGGATAGCCGAGGAACCAACATCGGTGCCACCGGGTGCAGCCGCATTGTTTCCTTGGCAATTGCTTCAATGTATGGTAGATTGACAATGTCCTTCTCTTCAACCCATCTATCTCTTCCAATCACCCTGTCCAGCTCTTCTGCAGCCTTCTTGAAAACCTCTGGCTTTTTTAGGAGCTCAGAGATTGCCCATTCCACAGTAACAGCCGAGCTCTCAGTTCCACCAGCTATCAAATCCTGACCATCAATTAGCCAAAGCATAAGTCAGTGATTAATGATCCTATTTTTCAATGGGAAACAAATTTACTGGTAAAAATCAACCAGAGTAGTTAAAATATGTGCAGTATATATAGGATCCACAACATACTTAGGGTCGGTTTGAGATTGCGTTTGAAAAGCTTAAAAATGTTTTTAACACTCAAAAAAGCCCGTTTGAAGAAAAAAGTAGTTGTTTGGTAAAAAAATTAAAAGCGCTTTTAAGGATTCCAAAAGCCTCAAAATGGCCAAAAAAATATTTTTGACAAAAACTTAAAAATGAAGCTTTTGTCCAAAAGCTCTTGTTGACTTAAAAATTATTTCTCAAACGCAATTTCAAACATACTCTTAGGAAAGCAATAATGTAGGGTACATGAATCACCAAGTGCATCTAAAAAAACAAAAGAATTGGGCCACATTTGATAGTCTTTTTCTATAAAAAAAATAAAAAATTTGGGGCTCCACCCTTTCTTCCTTATCTGGTATATAGATCATATATATCTTGTCAGAGAAGCCAATCAAATTAGGTAAAATGAGTGATTGGTAGGACCACTTTGGAGCAGTATAGTGTTTACTGTTTACTCATTAACTCCAATTTACTAAGGCCTTATTTGTTAAACAACATCCCATTACAACTCATTCCCCCATATTCCATTACACTATTTACTTCATTTTTTCCAAAAAATATATATCAAATTANGGGTCTGTTTGGGATTGCGTTTGAAATGCCTAAAAATGTTTTTAACACTCAAAAAAGCTCGTTTGAAGAAAAAAGTAGTTGTTTGGTAAAAAAATTAAAAGCGCTTTTAAGGATTCCAAAAGCCTAAAAATGGCCAAAAAAATACTTTTGGCAAAAGCTTAAAAATGAAGCTTTTGTCCAAAAGCTCTTGTTGACTTAAAAGCTATTTCTCAAACGCAATCTCAAACATACTTAGGAAAGCAATAATGCAGGGTACATGAATCACCAAGTGCATCTAAAAAAACAAAAGAATTGGGCCACATTTGATAGTCTTTTTCTATAAAAAAAAATAAAAAATTTGGGGCTCCACCCTTTCTTCCTTATCTGGTATATAGATCATATATATCTTGTCAGAGAAGCCAATCAAATTAGGTAAAATGAGTGATTGGTAGGACCACTTTGGAGCAGTATAGTGTTTACTGTTTACTCATTAACTCAATTTACTAAGGCCTTATTTGTTAAATAACATCCCATTACAACACATTCCCCCACATTTCACTACACTATTCACTTCATTTTTTTCAAAAAAAATATATCAAATCATTTACTATTCAAATAAAAAAATCACTACAAAACAAATTTTTTCACTTTCCGATACCACTTTTTTATTTTCTCATATCAATCATTTTTCTTTTTAATATGTGAACAGCTCATTGAAAAAGAGACATGGAGGAATGTGTTGTTTGTTAACAAACACCCTCTAATATTTTATAAACCCCAAATCACACTACCATATTACTATGAGTTCAAGTTCTTTCTAGGAAAATTTATTGAGATATAAAAGAAGAGAAAATGAACAATAAATCTAAAGGAGAAATGTTATGGGTTAATATATTTCTCATATTTGGTTCATCTCATTTTATAAATTAACTATTAAATTTTGTGGACCTCAAATAAGTCAATAATAGACCAATCTAATAATTGATGTATTAATTTTATAAAAAAATATTAACCCATAACATTTCTCAATAATTTCAGCATCTTTTATAGAAAATGATAAAATAATGAACCGACAAACGTACTAGCTAGCTTGTGACCAAACGGCATCTTTAGGTTTAACCAGTGGAATGAGAGACAGGTGGAGTGTCGTTTGAGGTTAAGGTCGAAGATATTTATGTCACTAATTCATGTTTAATAGTGACTGCATTGACTGGCTAGTGGGGTTATGAGAAGTTAAAAGGAAGTTTCTAACTAATCAATAATTAATTATATGAACCAAAATTAGTGGGAACACACACAATGAATTTTACGAATTCTATGCAATTAAATATACAGTTAAATTTTTTTTTTTTTTANTTTCTCATATTTGGTTCATCTCATTTTATAAATTAACTATTAAATTTGTGGACCTCAAATAAGTCAATAATAGACCAATCTAATAATTGATATATTAATTTTATAAAAAAATATTAAAAAAAATATATTAACCCATAACATTTCTCAATAATTTGAGCATCTTTTATAGAAAATGATAAAATAATGAACCGACAAACGTACTAGCTAGCTTGTGACCAAACGGCATCTTTAGGTTTAACCAGTGGAATGAGAGACAGGTGGAGTTTGAGGTTAAGGTCGAAGATATTTATGTCACTAATTCATGTTTAATAGTGACTGCATTGACTGGCTAGTGGGGTTATGAGAAGTTAAAAGGAAGTTTCTAACTAATCAATAATTAATTATATGAACCAAAATTAGTGGGAACACACACAATGAATTTTACGAATTCTATGCAATTAAATATACAGTTAATTTTTTTTTTTATTATATATATATAGTTTTAAATGGGCCGACAGCTTTTTAATCAACTTCCAAAAATTAATGTATTAGAGTTTTATATAATCGAATTTTGTTCCATCGGAGTAAACTTAAGTTAACCCATTGAATAAATGAATTAATTCCGAATTAACCTGTCTAATTTGAATTAAAAATATGAATGAATAAAATAAGTAGTAGAGTTAGTACCTGTGTAAATGCCTTGACGCCATGCCTTTCCAGCTTAACATCGAGATTAGGATCCTCGGCAAGGTCCAACAGCAAATCGACCATGTCCTTTGCAGCATCATCCTTGGCTTCTTTCCTGTTTGCAATATGTTCATCCAAAACATGCTCCAAGAATCTATCAAACTTCTTGCTCAACGCCTTCATTCTCTTAATATACCCTTGCAAGTCCAAGAAATCCATCCAAGGTATGGAATCCCCAATATTCAGCACCCCGCTGAGCAAGAAAAGCTCGTCCAACATCTTCTTGAACTCCTCCGGGCTCACAATCGACGCCTCCGATTCGTCGGTGTACTTCTTTCCGAGCACCATCCGGCTTATCACGTTGAGGCTCACCGTCGAAAGGTGGTCTTTCAAGGTGACCACCGTGTTCTTCGACTCGTACAGCCCTCTCAGCAACGAGTTCATCTCCTCCCTGCGTATGTACTCGTACGATTCTAAGCGTTTTGCGCTGAAAAGTTCCATCAAACACATCTTGCGCGCCTGCCGCCAGTATGGGCCATAAGGGGACCACGTGATGTCGGAGTAGTTGTACGTGGTGTACTTGCCGGCGGCGAGTTTGGGGCGGTTGGCGAAGGTGACGTCGTGGGTTTTGAGAAAGATCTTGGCCATTTCCACGGACGATCCGACGACGACTGGGAATGACCCGAACTGGAGCTGCATAATGGGGCCGTATTTTTGGGACAGTGCGTGGATGGATTGGTGGGGGAGTGAGCCTATGAGGTTTAGATTTCCGATGACTGGCCATGGTTTAGGGCCTGGCGGCAACTTTACTTTGCGGCGGCGGAGGTGGCGGGAGAGGAGGATGATGGCTAAGGTTGCTAGCCATGCCGCTGCATATGAAGCCCATGAAGGAGATCCCATTGGCAGTGACACAGTTTTAACGATCACCACAAATGGGTGTGTGTGTGTGTGTGTGTGTGGTGATGGATGTGAAAGTAGTGAACTAGTGTGGGTTATTTATAGCGCAAGGAAGCTACACTTTTAAGTATTTTACTGAAGTCTTCGTGGCTAAACGACATAAGTCTTTATTTATCTTAAAAAATTGACCAAAGTGTTTGGTTTTTTTGGAGAAAAATTATGGAAAATGCACGTTTACAAAAATATTTAATTTTCAAATGATGTGTCTTCTTTTTATGAGATCTATTATTTTTAAAAAAATGTGTCAAGTTATCGAGATAGATATTGACGTATTACTTGAAAACCAACATTTGAAGATCTCTTCAAATTTGGTAAGTATATATACATTTCCCCCATAAGTTATAACTATTTCCTTTCAAATTTTTAATTTAAGTAATGTTTCTACAAAATTATAAAAATAAAAAATAAAAAAAGACTTGTGACCCAGGAAATAGCCACCGTGTTTTTTTTTTTTNTTTTTTTTTTTGGGGTATTGTTTAAGTTGAAAATTTGAAGAATATTACAAATTGGCCATGGTTGGTGAAGGTGTGAATACTTTTTCCTGTTTAAGATATTTATAGTGATGGGTGCTGTTTCTTTACTGTGATTGGATGTGTAATGCAATGTTCCTTTTAAATGGACTTTGTCCTGAGCTTCCTTGTGTGACTGTTTCTCTATGATTACTGGTTTTTTTTTTTCTTGTTGTGGACAGATGGGTACATATATTTTTATAAAATTCTCTAAATTTATTTTGTATTTTATTTATTAACTTTTTTTAAAAAAACTTATATTCGATTATTCAAATTAAACATTTACTTTCATTGTTTTATTTAAATATTATTTATTTAAAATTTTCTATATATATATATATAAAAGTGAGTGAATGGGTACATCATCATGGTTGTTGAGATTAAATTGAGCACAACTTGACTACGTACAGACTTGCCTTTATGAAAAGCTTTTATTCCCAAACTTCCTCAATTTCCTGGAAAATTTATTGATGGAGATAGAAAGCAATTCATACTTTATGAACAGACTTAGGTCAATGCACCCGGTTGTTGTAAGCCCATATTAGGTGAAAGGTATCAATAAAATAAGCGACGTCATGGGATATTTCCTTGAATCTACATGTTAGTTTTGAGATATTAGCTCAAAGAGTATACTGAGAACGGTGAAATTTTATAAAGTTTCTTTTGATTTGTATATTGGAGGGCTTGACTATCGACGGGTTCTTGGAAGGTCGTCCACCGAAATTGTAAAGAAACTCGGTGACTTATAGCCAAAGGACTTAAAAAGCCTAGTAGCCTAAATAGCTAGTAAGGATTCCAGTAGAGGGGCAAGAGACGAAGGCTTAAAAAGATAGTGGGAGAGTGTTCGTTTAGTATGCTTAATTAACCCTAGTATTATTGTACTAACATTTTTTTTATATTTTTTTTTACTCACTAAACTGACTTGAGCATCATAGTGGTATTTGACTCTTTGTTATAAACCTAATCTTAAATGTGGAGTAATTTGGTCATAGAGAATTAGGGGAAAATATAGAGAAGTAGAGCCATTGTTTAGGGGGGTGTCAACTTAGAAAATTATTTTCCCATCTTCCGACAAGAAAATAAAGCAAGACTAGAAAAATATGGAAAATGTTCACGCGAATAGCGAGGAATCTTTAAGAAAAGGATAATAATTGTTTGTGGAAATTGGATCATTTTCTTGGAAACTCCAAGGAAAACGTACAGCAAGATCCTGGTAGTTGGCTTCATTCGAGATAGTCTTTTTTTTTAAAAAAAATATATATATATATATATAATAATTGTACCAGTAGTCTTCCGTTCTTTCTTCCCCTTATTATAATATAGGGTAAAATGGTAATTTTACTTTTTATTCGGACAAATTTGTCATATGAATGGCTCCTCTCTAGATTCAAGAAATGGTTGTAATCGGATCGAGCTGCTTCACTATTCAAATGTCTCAAATTTGACGGTCTCTTTCTTGCAATTGATGGTCACTAGGAAGTTTTTCATTATTTTGTTCGTTAGAAATTAGACCCGAGAATGGCTTGGCTATGGTACCAACCGCCAATCAAGATAGTGAAAGCAATAGAATACAGAAGTGTCCGTCTCTCTTCTTTTATTAAAAATAACTCAATAAAAATTCAATTATTCTATAAATAAAAGAAGATTCGGTTTAAGCTTTTATATAGACTTCAAATTTTAACCAAATAGAAATCCTAAAGTTATCAGGAAAATTATAATATATTAAAAGACAAAAAAAAAAAAGAAAAAGAAAGAAGCTAACCTACCCCTAAATAAAAACGAACTTATCGATTTGACTCTCAAAAGTAAGGAAAGAAAATATAATAACTACCTATTGAAAATTGAGGGATAATTTATCCTACATAAAAAGGGAAAGAATTAGATGAAATTGATAATTGATGTCAATTTTAGTTCAGATTTTAAAAACAGGCACATTTGTCCAACCCTTAACTTGTTTAAATATAATAATAGAAACTCATGTCCCTCATTTGGTGTATATGTCAAATAAAGCATGGTATTAGTAAATCTCGTCTTCATCTCAAGAGATAATTCAATCGACTGTGAGTTACATCTCATAAAACGAAGGTTACAAATTTGGATTTTCGTCCTCCTTTCCCTTCCTTTGTGCAAACATGTCAAAATATATATATTAATAAATCAGGTAAATCAATATCAATAAATCCCACATTAAACTCTCAATTGCCTTGCTTATTTTATTAAAGGAAAAATAGCTTGTTAGAATAATTCAATAATATATATGTTCTTTCTCTGTAGCATGTATAGACCAAATATGAGAATTGCATACCTCTATAGATCACGATACAAGCTTCCAATATATGCCTGATAAATCTCTTATAACTGCCCTTAAAAAAAACAAAAAGAAAAGTGTTATGGGTATAGAGAGACCATGACTCTCAAGTCTCAACCTTAGTTTTCGCATATTGACCGAATGAAGTTTAGTAGGCTAACTTCACTTATATAAAAGGTGAGAGTAAATTTCTTTCTCATGTGTCTACAAAAATTGGCACATCTCATTATGGACCAAAAACTAAATAAATGACTATATTAATCCACCCAAAAGAATAAATACAAATTATACAATATAGCTTTGCACAGAAACTAAAGAAAAACTAGAGAAAAGAAAGCATTGGGCCCAACATGTCATGGTTTTAAAGGACAGAAGGAAAAGTAGAATTTGTAGAAATCATTCGACTTTTGAATGTTAGGCCTAAACAAAAACCATTTGGGCTTTTACATAATCAAACAACTTTTAGCAACCACATAATTTGGCTCCACTTATGATAATGTAAACAAGGTGAGGAAACCCCTAATTAATCACATTGCTGACATCAAATTTCATGTAATTAAATAATGTGTGTGACGCACATTACTTACCTTATAATCAATAAGGAATTGAATACTTTTTTAATCCATGATGTTTTGCTGGTCTTGGTCAATAAGGATTAAATTATTTTTCCCTGGAAATATGGCTAGACTTGGAGCAAGTGGGAAAAGCCCATCTATCTATTCACATTGCAATTGTGACATCAAAGCTACCTAATCCTCAACTTGGACTAATTATTTTTTTGGGGAAAATTCAGTTTAGCCCCCTGAAGTTTCAGGGGATTTTCAATTTGAACCCCAAAGTTTCAAAAGTGGCAGTTTACCCCCCTGAAGTTTCAAAAAGTGGCAAAATAAACCTTTTGTTAATTTTTCCGTCAAATTAGACGGAAATTTTTTTAAAAAAAGCCTGAGGGCATTTATGTCTTTTCATCATTTTCCGTCTAATTTGACAGAAAAGTCAACGGGGGGTTCACTTTGCCACTTTTTGAAACTTCGGGGGGTAAACTGCCAACTTTGAAACTTTGTGGTTCAAATTGAAAATTCACTGAAACTTCAAGGGGCTAAACTGAATTTTCCCCTATTTTTTTTAACCCATTCACATTAGACTTTTGTTTATTTTAGGATTAAAAATCCTAGTCCTTTTTTTTCATATGATTCCTATTCTCTCTTTATTTGTGAAATCCTAGTTTCTTTAAGAATAATAGTTTGATGTTTTATATTTATGATTGATGCTAGTGAAAGAAAAAATGTTCTTGTTGATTATAAATCCAGACAATTTTGCCAAACAGTGGCGGAGTCGCATGGAGGCCAGAAGGCAATTGAAAAAATAAATCTATCTTTGAGGAGCTCATCCGATGCAAGAGCTAATGGGCCCTTGACAAATTTTGTTTACTTTTCAAAATTGCCCCATATACAAAAGTTCTCAAAACTTGGTATGTTTCCTTGTGTCAAACACGTGTTCTCTAATGACCCACTTCTTTTCTTTTCTGTTTTTTAATTGATAGGGTAAAAGAAAAAGAGTCTTACAACTTCCTTATCTCCCAATTAAATGATAAGAGTAGTGATAGAAATTACGCTGGCACGTGAGTGAATAGTATTCACGTCAGTTTAATTTTAATATCTTTTAATGTTAAAATATTATTAAAAAATAAATAGTAATTACATAATATTTTAATATTAAAATCAAGCTAGCGTGAGTACTGGTCACTCACATTAGCCCGATCTCTATCACTACTCAAATGATAAATGACTTTTTTTAAAAAAAATAAATAAAATTATTTGCTCTTGGTGCATTGCGTGAACAAGATTCATATCTTGAATTTTCATTCGTGTAGTTTCCATGACTAACTCATATTTTATGTGGAAGTTGTAGAGAGACTTAGACGGTGAGAATAGTAAACGCTCTACCAAATTCAATTAAAATTATATATTTTGGTAAACACGTATGCATATTGGACAATCTACACGTGATTGCTGCTGAAGAGCCCAAGCAAAGTGGTGGGACAGGAGGAGGACCCATTTGTTGCTACAGGATTTGCCAATCATACAATATGTTTTACAATAGTTTTCCTCAATANTGGTCACTCACATCAGCCCGATCTCTATCACTACTCAAATGATAAATGACTTTTTTTTTAAAAATAAAAATAAAAAATATTTGCTCTTGGTGCATTGCGTGAACAAGATTCATATCTTGAATTTTCATTCGTGTAGTTTCCATGGCTAACTCATATTTTATGTGGAAGTTGTAGAGAGACTTAGACGGTGAGAATAGTAAACGCTTTACCAAATTCAATTAAAATTATATATTTTGGTAAACACGTATGCATATTGGACAATCTACACGTGATTGCTGCTGAAGAGCCCAAGCAAAGTGGTGGGACAGGAGGAGGACCCATTTGTTGCTACAGGATTTGCCAATCATACAATATGTTTTACAATAGTTTTCCTCAATATATAATATTGAAAACAATTACGGAATTAATCTTTGAAGGTTAATTTTGTATCAAATCCATCCCACTATTATAACTTCTTGTGGGTAAGTTCCTTTCATCCAATTGTGTAAAAAAATTGGTTTGGTTTTTTTTACCAAACCCTTATAAAATTACAATTCTATCCTAAATAAAAAAGAGGGGTGGAGGTTGTGAATTGTGATGGGAGCCTGCCCTGCCCCTGGTAGTGAGGTAATTAGCCACTCCTTATATTTCCATATTGGCATCTTTCATGAAGGGTGGCCATCTATCATTTTAGGGGGAACATGATTCTATCCATTTTAAATGAATTAGATAATATTCAGTTAGTTATAATATATGGGTATTTTTATCTTTTCACTTTTTGATGAGATAAAAATACATTTTCACTATAACTAATTGGATATTATCCGGTTCATTTGAAATTGAGAGGATCCTAATTCATTTTAAGAAGGGTGGCTATTTCTTGTTGGTGAAGGCTGCCATTATACGGAGGCCACAACCCCTTTTTTCAACAAAAAAGAAGTTAGAGGTAGAATTTCAATTTTATAAAGATTGTAAAAACATGAATGACATTTTGTATGTAGGAGCTTAAAAAAGCTTTAGGATGATTTGTATACATTAAAAATTGATTTGATACAAACTTAAACTTTAAGGATGAATTCAGTAATTTTCTTTGTAACATTTTCATTGAAAGGTAAGATTGACAATTTTTTATATGACTTGAAACCAACTGAATTGAAAGGGTTATGATTGAGGAGTTTGACACGTTTAATTAATAGTCTTACAAACATGTCTCGACGCAACCTAAATCTAACACACAAACACAAATTGCAAGCCCTATTAAAGGGTGAGAACTGTATTTGCTGCAAGGATCTCCATAAAGCATGAATTATTAAATACCCAAGTATATCTGCACATGAATTTTGTAAAATTTTACCAAACAAGGTCATATTTTAGAGGTGTGAGACTTCTATCCTCCTTTTATCACCAAAATGTGATTTGATTTTTTAAAATTATTATTGAATTTAGAATTATCACTATTAAATTTTAATCTAATAATAATTTTCTCAACCCGATCCTAGGAATTAAAACCATCTATCTGATTGATGAACAAGTTAATTCAAGATTCAAAAGAAAATTAATTGTCTATTGATGGGACCAAAAGAATAAAAATACAAGAATCTTGAAGATTTAAAAAATAACTTTATTTATTTATTTAAATTAAAGTTGTGCTAATGAGCAATGAGCTTTATTTATAGCATACAAAACCCTAACTTAAAAAAAGTGCACACAATATTCTACATACAAATTCTTGTAAACCGTCTTGTGCACCTCAAAAATTTGATAGGCTATATCTAAGTCGATCAAATGTGACCAATTCCTAGTTTCCTTCATATTGACACACTATTTGGAACCCCTCTACATGTTACACCAGGCCCTGAGCTCGGCGCAAGGAGCTCATATGGCAACACCCCGGCTCCACATCGATTCCTACAGCGAGTGTCATGGTTCCTTTTCTCGATCTCTTTCTCTATCCGCCCGATCTCTGCCGAGAACTCGTAAAATGCCTCAACAATTTGGGCGTCACCGGTCCAAATCGACGGTTGTTGTCTCTCCCCTAGGTACTCCTCGTCGGGTGAGTGGGTTGAGAGAGTGTCAACAACCGCCATGAACTTGGTTGTTTGTAGTACACTAGGCAACGCTGAGAGAAAATATTTTTGTGGGTCAGCAAAGAAATTAGCATGCTCGGGGTCATTTTGTTCGGGTATTAATCTCCGCATTAGGGGCGGACGGTTTGGCACGTATCCGCCATATGGGTACTGCCCAAAATTAAGTGCAGCATGCTGTGCTGATGCTAGCCAGATGAGGGTGGTGAGGACTGAGACTAGATCATTAGCGTTGGCCAATGTCGGCCACCAGCTTTCGTGGCAAAGATCGCCATGGCCAACTTTGACGGACTCAGAGTACCAAGCTTGTAGCTCTCTGTCGTTGCAAATCAAGCTCGAATTCGGGTAGTAGTGGTTCACATAAGTGCGGACCCAGTTCTCAATTGCAGACCAGATTAGGAGCCCATCAGTGGCATACGGGTAGTCTTCAATTAGCAGCTTTAGACCATGTGGCTGCGTTGGGTCAGGCACCGCCATACCCCTATACAAAGAAATGGAAGAACTCTCATTAATTAGATTCATACACCAAAATGAAGCAAACATATAGATAGATAGATAGATAGATAGTGTTCCATAAAACTATATATACCTGCGAATAAGATCGGCTGGAAGGTTTTCCATGTCAAAGCGCCAATGGCTTGTATATGCTGCGGCACTTATCTCCATGGCATATCGGCCAGGAGTGAAGCAAGACTCGATGACACCATCAGCATTGATTAGGCTTTGGCGGGCCAAGGCGTTGATCTCTAATGTATATCGCATGTGAGGGTCTAAAAGCTTGAATATGGGGTGCATCGCACTCATTTGCCTGTGTGCAGCCAATATGAAGGGTTCCAGACAAGCGTGGGTACGCAACCTATATACAATAAGAGCGTGTGTTAAAGTAATGATTAAATTTATAGTTAATTTTTAAGATTAGTAGTGATTTAACACTTACCAGTGGTTAACGAGCTGGTGCACCCCAGCATCATTGGAGCAGACGTGAGCCTTGGCAAGCTGCCACATCCAATTAGTAGTAGCATCCACTGCAGGCGTAACTACGCGCTTTGATCGAGACGTTGGTCCTGAGAGTGGAAGGCTAAGTTCTATGGCAATGGGCTTAAGAGTCCCAAGAGGGGTCAAAAAAAATATGGTCCGAGTTGCATAAGCCTTTCGGCCATCAAGAGCATTTATCCTGTCGAGAAATGGAAGGTAAGCATCATGGTGATCCACTATAAACAGCTTATTTTCCTCCAATGCCTGCTGTACTGTCATGCCATTGATATAGCCCAAAATATGTTCTTCTTTCAGTGCAGACTCCTGGGGACCATAGATTTCAGGATCAAGGTTGCTCACAGGAGGGAACACCTTAAGCCTCTCAATACTCACTGGATTGATCCCCGCAATTGCTTGTCGGCCAAATTCATCGTCTCGCAGCCACGCAAACTTGTCCTCTGCACATGAGAATTAAATTTCAGTTCTCTAAACATAATAATAGCTTTTCCATGAACTCCTTTTGGCTATTGTTTCCAAGACAAGAAATCTCTATAATGCTATGCACTTCGCAAGTGAAAGGGATTCTTCTTTTTGGTTGTAGGGTCAAATAATAAAGACCTAGTTGCCTAGCTGCATTTACATATACAATTAGCGCAGGAGGGTTCAGAAGATTTCGTTATACGACTGTACAATTGGGATCGATGACGTTACAATCATATAACATTACTCTTATTCCTTAGTCTGGCTTCCAACAGACAAGCCATTGAAGGGGAAATGAGATGGTATGAATTTTGAGTACCCAAAAAAGTGAAAATTCATAATAAATAAAGAAAATAAGAAGGTAATACTCACTGGAAAGTATCTTGGGGGTGTCATATTTAATAAGACCCCTATTGGACTCTTGGATATTGCTGACAACCTTAGGCAAAGGGAGCTTCTTTAGGAGTTCATCTTGTAAGCCTAATTTAAGGAGGACACCTTCACTGTAGAGGTTGTCAATCTCTGAGAATCCCTTGAACTCGTGGTTATCAGCCGAGATGCTAGCCTTCAAGGATGGTATTAAGTTGTGAAGCACTGCTTTAAGCCTCCCAGCAGAAAATGTGTCTTGCTTTGACTCCTCAAATTGTTCATCTCTAGGCACGTACATTGGCAATGGCTTCTCAACCCTGCTTTCTGCCTTCATATCTGTGGCACATGCAACATAAAACTACTTTAGTATAATTCAAACACTAAACTTATTTATTATTATAGTCGTATAACAATTTACTAAATAATGTTTTTTATATATATTACACTAACCGGTATCAGTAGGATGGCGGCCAGTGCGACACCGTCTAGGATATGGGATCTTTGCACCTCCAAGTGTTGGGCGAGCAAACTCAATTCCCCTATCTGGATTTCCCAAATCATTGTACACATCAAAGTCGTATATCCTGTCACACAACTTTCTGGCTCCTTCGCCATCGCCCCTTATTTCTCTAAGCTCATTTTCTCTTAATGATCTAAGCCCTGCTGGCGTTTCGTTTGGTAGATATGGCTGCTCAAATAAAAAATATATATCAAATTAAGAGTTAATGGTATACACACACCAAAATATATATATATATAATAACAATATTGCTCTCTTGGTCGTTAGTAGGATCAATTTTTGGGCCCATAGCCCGCCCATGAACAATGCAAACAGACTGATTCATTTGGATATAGTCCACTCGGCCCAAGAAAGAAAGATTTGGATTGGGTCAACAGAAATAATCCCAGTTAATTAAGATTTAAGAGTTTTTTTTTTTTTTTTTTTTTCATTTTACAATTATTATTATTTTTTTTTTATGTCCACATCATAGGGGAAGGAAAAATTTGAACTAGTGACCTCGATTTTTTATTAGGAGTGATCCCAGCCGGTTGAACTTGTGGACCAATTATTCATTTTCTGGTTGGCTTAGATCTTCAAAACAAATAAGGGCCCACACCAACGCTACCATAGTACCATGGGAACCAATTTTTTTTTATCGGATTAGAAATGAGATTGAAATTAGATATATAAGAATTATCAGCTTGCCATGAATTATTCAACTTTCTTAGCCCCTGCAAAGATTCAAAAGCCAAAAGTGCAGAATTCAACAAAAGATTTGTTTTTTTCTGCTTTTGCTAAGTGGAAAGAATCAGCGAAAGAAAAAGTCAGAAAAAGGAAATCTACCTTATTGGAGAAGAGTATCCTCTTTCCAGGATGATCTTTCCTAGATTGTACCCACGAGTTGCAGAAGAAGTGGAATGGACCACAAGCAAACCCTTCAATGGTGATCGTCTCCAAGAAGAATTCCATTTGGTGGTTGTTCGTCACTGTGATCGCTCCAGGCACACCAAAACTAGAGTTGACCATAAATTCTGCAGTGTAATTAACCCTCTCTGCTTTCACATTTGATTTCTTTGACCAGTCCCTTAGCACAGCTTCTTTGCTTCTCTTTGGAGCCTTTGTTTCTGCAGCACAGAAAACACAACCATTAATTAATTCAGTGAAAATTGATCTCAAATTTGATGACCCAGAAGAGGAAAATAAACAGAAATCACATCCCACATGAGAATTTTTTTATTTTTTTATTTTTTTGTAAATTTTGGGTAGCAAAATCAGAAACAAATTAAATTACTCAGAAGAAAAGAGAAATAGGCATACTTGGATCAATTTCAGTGCTGACAAGCTGTAGAACAACATTCCTTCCAATCTTGTCCGTGAAAGCATCCAAATGCTTCACAAGTGAATCCTTAAAATCCTCCTTGCTCTTATTCCTGACCGTCACCACGGCTCTCACCTTGAACTTCTCTGCCTTGTCTGCAGGCAGAGGCAGGACCTTCTTAACCAACTCCTCGCTGATAGCCGCGGTAGGACCCCTCACAACCTTTCTCAAAGGCACCGACCTCCTCTTCTCCAAAGGCACCAAAAATGGGCTCACCAAGAACTGGCTCTGCTTCCTCAGAAATGAAGACCGGTCGATCAGAGAAGCACCCATGATTTCTTTAGCCATTGACATCTTGTATTCTCTCTCTGAAACTGAAAACTCTTTAACAGTTCCAAGCGCCTGGCTTTGTGATCGAAGGAGGAGGAGGGAGGAAACTGGTGTGCGTTGGGTTTGAGGAGCAAAGGCATCTTGCTTTTATTATGTCGGGAAACAAAAAGAGGAAAGGTCAAAAAAAAGGTAGGCATTATGGAGCTGAGCTCATCAGTCATCACCGTCCACACACGTTTTCCGAAATTTCTCCTCGTGAAACACTGGGTTAATTTAAGTGTACGAAGAAGATAGTTTCTTCCTTCAATTTTCGGAGTTTCAACGGCTGCCGAGTCAAAACGAGTCTCTGAGTTCCAAGTAAACAACGCGGTGTCGAGGAAGCCGTAGCGAAGGTGGGATATGTTTTGGGACCGACACGACATTTATCCCCGTGCTTATGAAACTCTTATCAATTTCCTTCTTATTTATTATTTTTTTTTTTAATTTTATACATGTCCACATAAAAAGGGAATAAAATTTAATAAAACTAATAACTTTATGCTTTATTAAGCATAATTTACATTAGGTGTACTCTCAGCTGATTAAACTGGGATTGCGATAAAAAGTTTTTGCTCCTCCTTAACTGAGATTTGAGGAGGGAAGTTCTTTTTTTTTTTTTTTTTTTAAATTTTTAATTTTTGAAAACTTCACTCTAATTCTCTTGAACTTTTATCACTTTTATAATGTATCTCTCTAAATTTTAAAATCTCTTAATATAGTATATCGAATTTTTAATTTTTTTTATAATAACACTCCCACCGTTAGGGTTAAATCAAACGGTCAAAGGGTAAATTGGGTAAAATGACCCTTATGCCCATGTAAACTTTCTAAATTTACAAAAATTACCCTTAAATTTCAATTTTTTTTAACCAAAAAAAAAATTATTTTGAAAATTTCTCTCATTTGCTAGGATTTTATGCGACGAGTAGGGGTGGGCAAATTAACCGGTTACCAATTAACCGACCGATTATCGACATTAACCGAACCGATATAACCGTAACCGAGAGTTATCGGTTAAAAAATTTATACCGATAAGCTTATCGGTCGATAATCGGTCGGTCAAAAATTTATTATCAGTTAACCAATATGACCGATAATTATTTTTAATTTTATATTTTTTACTCTTTTGATTTTATTTTATAATATAAAAAAGATGTAGTGGATCAATATAAAAAAAAGATTCAATAAGCTATTTTAGCCATATATATATTTAGGCTCCCAAAAGGGTCAAAACATCTAATTTTTAATAAGTTATTTTAGGCTTTAACCCAACAAAAAGTATTTGAACTCTCAAAATAACTAATTTTTTGCCCAATTAGCAACTAGTAAAAAGCTCAATAAAAAGTTAACAAAAACCGGTTTAACCGATTACCGATATGACCGATTAACTGATAGCTTATCGGTCGATAATCGGTCAAGAATCGATTAACCGATAGCTTATCGGTCAATAACCGATAACCCTATTAACCGGATCGATATGACCAATACCCAACCCTAACGACGAGATTGTAAATTTTTTAAAGTCTGAGAGTTTTTGACTTTGATGAAGGGATTATAAAGTGATGAAAATCTAGAAGGGTTAAGTGATTTTCTCTTTTCTTTTTCTTTTTTTCTAGAGAGAGAGAGTTCTCCCAAGTGTTATCTCTACCCATCTTCCATCTTGGACAGGAATGGAAATATGATTTATAGAATTTTTAAGGAACATAAAATGTTTTAATATTGTTGTGGTTCCAAATAACTTCTCATATAGAACTTTCGACTTAGAACAATGTCATTATTTAATCTACAAGATAGATAATATTTATATATTTCACATTCGTAATCCTAATTGTAGATTTAAGATCATTTTAGAACTTAATAATGAAACACAATACACAAAGTAGGTTCTTTATTAATATAATTATATCAAATCCAGTCTAAACATGACACGAAGGTGTATATTAAATGCTTCAATAGACTTGTAGAGGAACCCAGTTGTGTGACAGGCAGGGATACCTAAAGTTCCATTGGTCGTGTGCTTTTTGTTAAATAAATGAACGGATAGAAGTTGCAATGAAGCTTGCAAGTAGGATATAGACCATCAATATTCAAGGGTGATAGTTTAATGGTATAACGAAATTCTTAAAGTGGTTAGGCATGTAGTAGGACGTGAGTTTGAATCTCTGTAATGAAGAATTCTCACATATGTTTAGTTAGTATTAGTCACATTAGTTTTCATTGATGCCTTGGTAGAGTTAGGTCAGGCTATGGTTCAGTTAGACTTGAGAGAGTATATGCAATTCTCATTATCTATGCCCTTCCTATGTGACTCCAAGTAGATATGTACTATTATGATCACGCCCAAGTAAAATAGCCAATATTTTTTTGCTAAAAAAAAAAAATGTAGGTTATGGATCACATGAGATGCAAACCCAACTTTAAGTCACCTTTCTTGCTCTTATAAAAGCAAAAGCAAAAGTTAATACTCTTTATTACTTTGAAATTGGGTTGTCTCTCCTATTTAACTTAGATGCAGCTTGGCCAAGGTGATGGCCCCCCATGTCAATGCCAAGTGCAATATTGCAACTTTTCAGAAGTTCTCACTTCCATTTACATACACTTGTAACTTTTTATAAAATTGGGAGAATTTCAGTAAACTTTCCAAGTGCCATGATCTTTAATTGTTATGACTAACTTCAAATTATTAAAAGTTTGTAATATCAGTATCTCATTTTTAGTCTATTTTAATTTTATGCATCTGTTAAGATTTTTAATATTCTAACCGAGGATATCAAAATATTTAAAATACCCTCGATTTTACAATTTTATAAAATTTTACAAAACAATAAAAAATATATATATTTTACCTGTTTGCCTTTTGATTTAACTATAAACCCTAAGAGCATTTTTTGCAGCCTCACCAAAACAATTTTTTAGTTATTTTGGTGAGGTAATTTGGTGAAAGTGGCTAAAATCTTCCATTTTTAGCCTCACCATTTTAACCCAAAATAAATGGTGAGTGGACAATACTCACTATTATTTTTTTTGACATGAATACTCACTATTAATAGTGAGTACTATTCACTCACCAATTGAATAAAAAAATAGTTTATCTATTTTCCTTTAATAGTTAAAGAAGAGTAAGTCCTTGAAAAATAATATATAAATGGAATAGTGAAAGTGGACTGTTAAAATAGTTAGACTCTTGGAGTTACTTTTTTTTTTTAAAAAAAAAAAAATGAGTAGTTAAAATAGAGAAAAATGTACTTTTGGTTAATTTGGTGAGTAAAATTTGATGA
Organism: Carpinus fangiana; assembly: GCA_006937295.1. Lineage (NCBI taxonomy): Eukaryota > Viridiplantae > Streptophyta > Magnoliopsida > Fagales > Betulaceae > Carpinus > Carpinus fangiana. Next base: position 51,294,397 of record CM017321.1, on the reverse strand, counting down.
GGTTGCTAATAATGCACTAACGGTAGTGGTATTAAAAAATACGGTTGAAAAACGAAATACACATAGTAACTTTTGCTAATTCGAAGTTCACATCACAAAGATCATAAGACTTTATCCTGTAAAATATTTATTTAAAATGAGAAGTGAACCGTAAACAATGGTCCGCACTTATAATACAATAATATATGCTTATAGGCATCATTAGGGTTGGAAACCTCAAAATAAAGCACTTCAAAGTAGACCCAATACGATTATAACAAAGGGGAAGATTGATAGAGATGTAATTGTCGTCATAGTGAAGTGGAGGGTATGCTGGTTTGGCTGCATTTTGCGGTGGTGAGGTAAAATATTATGCAAATTTAAAGTGTGCTTGAATTATTTTGTAAGCCAAAAAATAAAATAAAAAATATGCAAAGCTGACATCATAGCTCAAATGCCGCCACTTTGGTACCCAAAAGCTCTTCAATAAGTGGTTTCCTCCTTTAGCTTTAGGGGAAAGAAGGGGGAAAAAAAAAAAAACGTGCCTTTTTTTTTTTTTTTGGCACCCATAAACTTCAAAAAACATTTGATTGTAGGCATGAACTTTTGGTGGCCTCGCGATGGCCGCTAAAAATGTATGGTTGTCTTGCGATGGCTGCTAACTCTCAATAACCTTAAGTGGCCGTCATAAATTTATAAGGATTGTTCAATGACTTTCATAAATTTATATAGTCTTGTGGTAGTTATTTTTTTTTTTGTTGAAAAATTCAAGTCTCATTCATGAATCAAGAGCAAAGCGTCTTGTGGTAGTTATTAGTAACTGTCAACCACTCTAAAGCGACTCGTCACATATAAAGTGACAGTTAGGCTACACTTGACTGCTAATGGATTCTATTCCATTCAATGAATCAAAATTAGAATCGAATTAAGACATAACAAATGCAAAAACGACTTAATGCAACCACCAAAATTGTGGGCTCCATGAATTTGGGACCGACCATAGTTTGTATGTTGCATTCAAATGGACCAACTACCCTCAAATCTACGTGGGACAATCACAAAACCAAATAGATCTCAATGCAACAATATATATGTTGGGTCACGAATCAACCCCACAAAACCATCCGACCTGTACTAAGCCCAAGGAAGGCCCAGGTTCTCAAAGCCCAAGAGCATCTCGAGCCTCGAGAGCCCAAGAGCATCTCGAGCCTCGGGAGCCCAGGCAAGCCTCAATCACCTGAGAACACCTCGAACAGACAAGAAGGCCTCAGGCCTCGACCGTCCGAGAACCGCTTCGGGCCTCGATCACAATAGATCACGGATATTCTGAGCTTAAGGCCTCCGAAGCCCGAAAAGCTAGGGATCAAGAGATCAAAATAAAAAATCCTATCTTATCCGTTTCATTCAAATACCAAATACTCAAAAGTACAAGATCAGATATATTATCTACAAGCATTCAAAATTTAAAGTGCCACAACAACCAAATCCTATCTTGATCCCATCAGGTCTTGATACGGATAACTACCTAAATCCCTGGTAACAAACTGCCTCGCAGAGAATCAGGGAAGAGTCAGTCATTGACAAGGGAACAATCACTCTATACCTATATAATACGAGTCACCTCCACAAGTTCTGGTAACGCAACTCTAGCACTCTGAAAGCTTTTGTTGTTTCCTCATTATTTCAAAAGCATACACTGACTTAGGCATCGGAGTATCCCCGCCGGCTCACCCCCGGTCTCTTCGATCCTATTCTTTTCTCTACTGTGCAGGAAAGGTCAAGCTTGAATCATTCGTCAAGAAGTCAACAAGCGTGCCACGTCACCAATCGGGAAACTGTGTATCAACAATATATATCACTTACCATATTACCAATTGTTCTTGAGGCGTGTAGGAACCATATTTACCTACACTGGCCCATGGGCCATCTAAGAACCAAGCCCAAAGCATGGGCCTGTCAAGCGCTAGTCTTAAACAAAGTCCGGTCCAAGATCTCAGGATTCCTCGGAAATCATGATTATAAGTCTGCCAGCGAGGTGCCTACTATTAGATCCTCGGGTAAATTCGAGGATAGTTTTGCCAGCAAGGCAGCTATTATTAGATCCTTGGTTTGGCCGAGGATCACTCTGCCAGCAAGGCAGCCACCACTAGATACCTATAAAAAGAGAGCCCTACCTTCATTTTGCAGGTATCCAACAATTCTTCCAGTTCATTATCCTTTTGAGTTCTTTAATCTAATTGAAGTTTATATCACTGACTTAGGCATCGGAGCTATTCTTACCGGCTCACCTCTGGCTGCTCTTATCATATTTTTCTTATTTTGGAGCAAAGCTAATCTATACACATATCCCAGACCATCGAAGCAAACTAATAGAAGGCAGCCATGTCATCCTCGGAAAACTGTGTTCTAACGAGGCGTAATGTCATGTTACATGTAGAATATTCAACTACCCAACAACTTGAATTTGAATAAAAGCTTGATGGCAGCAGCAAAAAGAATAAGGATTTGACAAAAGAAAAGGGGAATTTTGAATAAACAGAAGAAGGATTTGACAAAAGAAGGGTTGAAGGAAACCATGGAATATGTCTTATATATATACATATACCTTGATCACCCTTTTGACTGCCATAGTCAAAGCTGCATATTGGCCACTCCCACCCCAATCAAAAGTGAAGAGAAAAATAATAGAACGAAATGGGTTTTACACAGTTCAACAAGTTTCTCGAGTGATCCAGTAGGGTCAAAGAAAGGCAAAATCCATTTTTTATTTTAAGTTTTTTGTTCACCCTCAACCTCTTATTGAGGTTGAGTATTTGAATGGAAAAAAATAGTTTGTACATATGTGACCATGGACCTGTGTGCCCGGCTTTCCCTGGTTTTACTTTCACATATATTCTCTGCAAATGGTCGTTTCCCCATCATTCAACACAAGTTTGGAAACTCTTTTGGATCACCAAACTTCTCTCTCTTTAGCACTACATATTTGACTTTAGCAAAAGAATATGGCAAATAAAAAATAATGAGATATTCCGTCACTTATTTACATAATTCGCAAATTCGATACTAATTAAATACAAAATTAGTAGGATAAAGAGATAAAAGAATCTGATCCGTTTAATTAAATTGCTTATACTATGTTATATTCATGTATCAATTTGACACGGCTGCTTTGCGCCAAATATTAGACTCTTTCACCCCTCCGACCATTTCAGGTTTTTGTAGCGGGGAAAGTCAAACATTTTTCCGAACAAGAAGCACCGGCCACGAAAGCAAGCGCACACGTACGTGTGATCGCTGCCACAAAATTTGGAAGTATCGAAAATGCCCTTGTCCACCCGCAATCTGATGTGGGATGGTCCAGGGACCAGGCTTGTGTAGTAGACATCCACCGGCCTAGAGACTAGTAGAGTTTTTATGTAGGTGGGTGTACGTGTGTGGGTGTGTGGGGGAGATTGGGAGGGGGGGGGACCCACAGAGATTTGGTAGGAACCACTGCAATTGATGAAGAGATGCTCCACTGATCATCTCAACGCACTGCCATCCGTCCAGTTGGTGGTGGCGAGCGAGAGACGTCATTATTGGGTGGGTGGGCCCAGTACAGCTACTCATTGAGCGTGACTGCCCAGTGCCCGGTCCGGCCCCTCTTGTTTCTCTTGCATTTTTGCATTTTCTTGGGGCTGAAAAAACTTTTTCGATGACTTTTTTTATTTTACGTGAATTTAAGGTTACATTCGGAGATTAATTTTCAAAAGTATTTGCCAACCTTTGACTTGTACATAAAATATGAATGAACACGAAAAATAGCCAAAGACGACTTTCGAAAACCTTTAGCAGAGGTTCGGAGGAAGCTCCAACCAACTCTGCCAATGGTTTAGGGTCGTTCACTGTTTGAGAATCAAAAACTCAAATTTTATATATATATATATATATATATGAGAGCTCCTTAGGTCAAGACAATCTACAAAAGACACTTTTTACAACATCCAATTAAAATCTGTCACATCATATAACTACACAAACTCAAATACAGTGAGTAACACCAGATCCTTCAAAAATCAAAAAAATCAACTCTCCCAACTTAGTTTCGTTTGTCTCTGGAGAACTTCCATGCCGCCAACCTTCAACTTCACTGCCCAGCGTCCCCGGCCACCCCAAAGTCGCCATCTAGCCCAACGTCACTGTCCACTGCCCAAAGTCGACGTCCACTGCCCAACGTTGCCGTCTACTGCTGTTTTCAGCGTCTTCGCCGGACGTCTTTGTCCATTGCCCAACCAGCCAAAGTGCACTGTCAAGACCAAAGCAGACCACCAAGGTGCAACACCGATCTCTAACCTACTTAAGATCCCAACGCACGCCCCACACACACCTGCCGGAGACCCAAAGGCCAAAAGCTCACGCACGAAGGCCCACTGTCGGAACCTCCAAACACGCACCCAGATCGAACGGTCGGAGCAAGCCCAGCACGACCGCCGGAGCTCCAGTCACATCACCTCCGATTTATCACCGCCGACCCCCTCAACGGTCCTACCGAAGATCTAAACGCACCTACAGATTCTCGGACCCGCAACTTGATGTTCTCCGTTCAGATCACCGGAGCCGCTTCATGACCAGACCCGCAGCACTGTTGGCCTGGGTCTCACGGGCCAGCCGTGACCCGCCGAAATCCGCTTTAAACCTCGATTCTAATGCCCCAAACCTCTATTCTAATGCTCCAAATCCGTTTCTAATGTCTCAAAACTCGTTTCTAATGCCTCAAAATTCTTTTTGGGATTCAAATGTAAAACCTAGAAGTATAAAGTTAACCCATTAGGGATTTTATCACCTTAACTGTCAGAAATCGACGCCAGAGAGAGATGACTCACGGCGAAACCCACGCCGTGGGTCTGGCCAAGTTCAAGAAGGGGTCTACCCTTCGGCCTTCACCGAATCACCATTTCTTTCATTTTTTTTTTTCCTCCTCACATAAATCCAATGCATTAGGATTTATGTTATTATGGTGCATTTTTTTAGTTTTTCTTAGGTGTCAGTTAGATATTGGGTGCTATAAAAGTAATGTTTTGCAGACATGACCTGATTCAAGGTTTTCTTTATATATATATATATATATGTATGTTAGTGATTAGCAGTTTTTTTAAATGCCTTCAAAAGCGGTTAAACAATTAATGATTAGTGGTTAGGACAGATAACAATTAGAAAAATTGACATATTTCAGTATTTTGTTCTCACTCATTTTTTTAGGGTAAAGTCTACATACTCTCCTCAAATTACCATTTAATTGACAATGTCTTCTAAAACTTTCAATTATGACAAAGTCCTCCCAAAACTATCGAAACATTGTCAATATCCCACTAAAGCTAGCAAAAAGATAAAAATATCTTTATATATTTCTCAATAAGACAAAACTACTCCTATAATTTCCCAAAATATATTTTTTCCTTCTAAATGAAAAATTTTAATATGAAAAGAACAATTTTCTTAAGAAAAAATATATTTTTAAAACGAAAATTTTTATTTTCTTAAATGAAAATTGTTAATTTTTTATTTAAAAAAGTGTTATAAAACAAAACAAAAATTTTCTATTTTTATAACAAAACAAAAAAGAGAAATTTTTTAATTTTTTCTTATAAAAAGGATTTTTTTTTTAATTTAAAATTTGCCACCCTTTGAATTTTATTTTATTTAGTTTTAGTTTTTTTTTAGAAGTTTTAGTATTTTTTATTTTTATTTTACTAAGGGTAGTTTCATCATTAGGAGAAGCATTGACAAGTTTTAATAGTTTGAAAATGACATTGTTAACTAGGTAGTAGTTTGAGAGAGAATATGTGGACTTTCTCCTATTTTTTACATAAATAATACTAGTGCATCTATTGTTGTCCTTATATATATATATATATATATATATATGAAAGGCCACGATTCATGAGACGACGAATGGCTCATTGCTGCATTGTGTTCAAACTCAAACTCCTGATTGATTCACATTTTCTAAGCCTTTTTCTTACACGTGGCCGTAGGAGTGAAAAAAAAAAAAAAAAAAAAAAAAAAAAACGACAAGTTAAAATATTGCAACATCCAAATTAAAATTTCCAAAAGGTCCTAATAATTACTTTGGACTCTTTGGTTAAATAAGTTATAATTAAGACTCACTAAACGTGAATCATTCCATGCATTTAGTCCAAATACAAGTTTCTGTTTCTTAGCAATCTCTTTAATTAATTAGTAGCAAGATTCACGTTTTCAACCACACGAGAAATTTATACCTCTTCTTTTTCTCCTAATGAAATTAGGCCATGAAAAATGTGATTAAGGTGAACCAGCAGGCAACCCATAACGGGACAGTTCCGAAAATAACGACAATCCAAAATGCTTGGAAGAAGTCAATTTAATCATTTAATTAATATTTTAATAATAACAAACCACACGAAATTCTAGGAAAAGAAACTAGAAGATTTGCTCAAGTTATAAAGCTTTTACACTAAAAGACAAATGGATCGTCTTTAGCATAATATTTATTCATTTAATCAATATTTTAACATAATAATAATTTATTATTATTATATGTTCGTAAGTGATTCTTTTGTTACATGTGAATTTCATTCCATTTCCTTGTCCCTGCTTTTTCATGGTGGGGTTTCCACCCGGATTTGTAAATGATTTATAAGTGACCATTATCTTCGCAACAGAACACCCATGAAACCTTTTTTTTTTTTTTCCCTTAGTAATTATAACATGGAAGAACCCTAGAAATATGATTTTTTTTTTTTTTTTTAAGTAATTATACTTTATTGAGCTTAATTAGGACATGTGGGTCACTAAGCTCTTCTCGACATATTTTTTTTTTTTTTTTTTGGTTAATTTAAAACACAAGTAATATATTGAAGTAATTAAGTGACTAAAATTTACATTTTATTTATTTATTTAAGGAATCACGTTTTTTCTCGTTTGATTCTTTATTTATTTTATTTTATTTTTAAGGAATCTCCTTTATGCTCTTGCAATTTTATGTTGTGTCACTGTTTGGATACATGACAAGAAGAAGTTGGAATAATATTTTGGTAATGGATTAACATGTGCATTATGGTTTGTTTGGCCTTGTCCTTGTCTCTCTACTTTCTCTGAGATTTCTTTTTCTAAGGAAATTAAAGCAGATGGGATGGATGTCCCAGACTCCCTCTTATTTTGTTTTTTTTTTTTGCATAATGTTAAATATTGGACCAGCAAAAGAATGTTGCATACCAGCCTGGCATTCGATTCAGATTTTTCAAGCAGGAAGAGGAGCTAGCCATGGATATGAATAATGAGAATCACTTATTTCAAAATTTTAAGTCTATAAAAATTAGTTAATTTAAAGTGTGTTTGACATTGCAATTTTGCAGTTCAAACGTGTGATTTTAAATCAAAATTACAAAAAATAGTGTTTATAAATCATAGACCGTAAATAGACTCTTAGTCAATACTTTAACAATTCTCTTCACCCGTGAGTCCAACATGTAAAAAGATTTAATTGAAATGAGAAGTTAGCATTTTGAACCTAAAAGTAGAGGTGTACATGCGGACGGATATTAATCACTTGCATGGCTGCATCTACTATTTGTAATTATTTGTTATCTGCATATGCAAATGCGATTAGCAAAAGTCATTATTTGTATATGCGGATGCGAATAACAGTTTTAGGGCATGCGGATATTAACAGCATCCACCTACCTTTTATTTAAAATATATTTTATAGATAAATATATTTTAAAAACATTAGGGCTTTAAAAAAAAAAAATGTCCAAACACTATATCCACATTTTGGGGATGCTGCTGAAAATAATCGCATCTGCATGAACACTGCTACCNCGGACGGATATTAATCGCTTGCATGGCTGCATCTTCTATTTGTAATTATTTGTTATCCGCATATGCAAATGCGATTAGCAAAAGTCATTATTTGTATATGCGGATGCGAATAACAGTTTTAGGGCATGCGGATATTAACAGCATCCACCTACCTTTTATTTAAAATATATTTTATAGATAAATATATTTTAAAAACATTAGGGCTTTAAAAAAAAAAAATGTCCAAACACTATATCCACATTTTGGGGATGCTGCTGAAAATAATCGCATCTGCATGAACACTGCTACCTAAAAGAATGATCATTTCGTGTACGGAATTTGCCCTAAATTGTGGGCTCTACGTTATGGAACTCGAGTGTGCAAGGGTATTACACTTGTAGGCAAATTGGGTAAGCAATATCATTTTGGGACAACTTCTGCCGAGGCAAATAATTTCAAGCAGTATGGCCCAAAATGGTAGGCAATGGCCATGAAACCAACAACCTCGGCCTGTCATTTAACTTTGTTCGGCCCAAAATCTGGGCCCGACTGGTTTGGTCCGTGAAATAGACAACATCGATGCAGACGAAATTCTGACCCCCCACCCCAAAAAAAAAAAAGAAAAAAGAAAATGAAAAGCAAGAAAATAGCAGTACTATTTATATCACTGAATAATATAGCAATAAAGATCTTAAATAATGAAATTTATTTATAAGGACACATTTAGATTCAGAAATACAGAGTAATAGTTTTTTTTTTTTTTAAAGCAAATAAGGAAATGGTTATAGGGAAGGATGTTTCTCACTTCTGATCCAAATGGAAGAAAAAGTGAGACATCCTAAAAACGAAAGTGGGGTGGGCTCCCCAACAATAAACCCAAAACATAAAGGGAGGGCGCCCCAACAACAGAGCTCAAATGATAAAATACAGTGTAAATATAAGAACAATATCTGGATCCGGTCCAAAATGACCGAACAGCAGGCAATGATAATCACCAATAATTCAAAGAGAACTATAAGTAAGCCGGGCCTATTCCAGGGCCGCACAAGGCGGTGTAAAATGCAAAGAAACTCTATGAAGAGTCTCATGCGAGTAAAACAACCATCACTATAAAGTAATAGTTGCAAGGTAGGCACTGCAAAGAACCAAATGAGAACTAAAGTCTCCGCTGCAAATATAAGCCCTAAAACCAGATGGAGACCACAACCCAAACAAAACAACAGTAAAATAAAACTAACAAAATACAATAGAAAAATACATAAAAACATAGAAATAAAGATATAAACGGAAAAACATCAAAGAACCACAAAACCAGTCGTGACTGTCATGAAGGTGGAGGAACGGCCGAAGGGGTGGACAGTCCAGGGGAAGGGGATGCAAGAGGCGGCTACTGTCCGGAGCGTGGGGTACACGCGCCGGCGCGTGGAGCTCACGTTCTAGCGCGTGCAGTGCAGGTGGCGGATCGGGAGGCATCGATGGAGCACTGAGAGGCCAGTGGTGACGGTGGAGTGGTGCGCGTAGGCCCAAATCGACATGAGATAAGTAGATCGGAGATTGAAAGAACCCCATCTAAGAACCAAGGAAGATCCGGGCTGCTTCAAGGAGGACGATGAACGGCGAGCGATGAACGGCCAAAGGGGGAAAGAGGCGAACAACCCAGGGTAGCAGCACAGTTGGCAGAGGAGGATGGAGCGACATGAAGACGACAGGTACCAAAAAAAGAACAGCAACAAGAAAAGAGAAACCAAAAACGAAGAAGAAGAAAAGGAAGGGGGGAGGAGGAAAAGGATCCCTCCTCCCCGGAAAACCACACTGACGGTGGTGGAGGACCTCACAAGGAGGTGGTGTGTTTCTCTACCTAAANAGGCCCAAATCGACCTGAGATAAGTAGATCGGAGATTGAAAGAACCCCATCTAAGAACCAAGGAAGATCCGGGCTGCTTCAAGGAGGACGATGAACAGCGAGCGATGAACGGCCAAAGGGGGAAAGAGGCGAACAACCCAGGGTAGCAGCACAGTTGGCAGAGGAGGATGGAGCGACATGAAGACGACAGGTACCAAAAAAAGAACAGCAACAAGAAAAGAGAAACCAAAAACGAAGAAGAAGAAAAGGAAGGGGGGAGGAGGAAAAGGATCCCTCCTCCCCGGAAAACCACACTGACGGTGGTGGAGGACCTCACAAGGAGGTGGTGTGTTTCTCTACCTAAAGAGAAGGAGGAGCTTCTCTCACTAAAATGAGAGAAGCTGGTTGTTAATACAGAGTAATAGTTATTATCACATTATAGTTTATATGAATAACTTAATTGGCAAATTCTTAAAGTGGTTAGGCATGTATTAGGATGTAAGTTTGAATCTCCGCAATGAAAAATCTTTACATATACTTGATTAATATTAGTCATCTTGGTTCTCATTGATGTCCTGGTGGGACTGGGTTATGCTATGGCTTAGTTAAACTTGAAGGAGTGCTTGCAGTTCCTACCGTCTAGGCCCCTCTTGTGCGACTTCCAATGGGTAGGTGCTACTATAGTCACGTCCAAGTAGAATAATTACAATTGGTCTCTCCGACCTACCCTTTTAATTAGAAAATAATAATAATAATAATAACTTAATTGGCCATTCTGTTTGGTCCATTTGTGATGTATACAATCACCAAATTATTCTTGGCATTGATTAATTAGCTGGCCGGTTGGGAAAACTTAAGTTATGATCAAAATACATTGACCGTGTTTGTCAATTGTCATCGAGGTTTGATATTGAAGAGATACGTATGTAGGGTTCATATATAAGATCGACTGATAATGAAATTGATTTATTTGTTTTCTTCATTCCTTGAATAAACCGTACCTGTAATGGTTTTCAAATCGAGCTTTAGCTTGAGGTCGATCAAATCCCATTTTGTATACGTTTTCGAAATGTTTTAATATTCAAAATTATTGTTTTATAGGGTGGAGATGAAGCTTAAAGGAATTTTCAATTAGCATGCGCGCATCACTGATGACTTAACAAGAATGATGAACTTGTATAAATTATGCTCATACCATGATCTCACATGCATGAGGTTAGGCATTAACTACATTTAATATATATATTTTCGATTAATTTACTTAACCCATTATTGTTTTATTATGTTTATGACTCATAGTTCGCTGTCCTTATTATTCCAATTATTAAAAAAATGATAGGGACAATAACTGGTAAAAGAGATCAGTAGATACATAGAAAAATATAGGAAGTTACCTTTGAGGAATTCTATTTGTATGAGAAGTGATACGGTTCTTCTTGGTGTTCTTCTCATTCTATGTGGATATTGTTTATATCCTCATAGGATGAAAAGAACATCACGAAAAACCGTAGTACTACCCGATTTGTATAATGACCAAATTAAGAGCACCAAATAATATAAATTCAAAGTTGTGGATGTAATTTTGGAATACTATATCTATATGATATGATAGAGTTCGGTCATATATTGTAATACCCCAAAAATAAATTAAGTATGCACTAATTATAATGCTAGAGTTGGTTCTCATTTGGTAAGGTAAAGTGTAAGATATTGGACTTTTTAAGATTTTACTGTTACACCGAATGTTCAATAGAGGTACCGAATGTTTAATGCCTGCAATACTGAAGAATCGGCTTATACATAGTAATCAAATGGAATGATTAGAATTAATGAGTATGTGATCAATTACAGTGTAAAGATTAAGGAATAATTCCTAAAAGATGAGAAAGCATTGAAAACACTGTGTTTTAAAAATAAAAATCTTAGATTTTCAAATTCCAAGAAGATACTCAAAAATATTAGAATGGATGCCATGATGTTTGGCTCAGAGAGAGCTGTCCGGAATGGGATCGCATGCGCAATTATGAGACTTGTAGCAAAAGCTTTGCATGTTAATTATCAATAAACTAATTTACGGGGCATTACATTTATAGTGTTAACAGTTGTAATGCATTTTTTTCGCATTGTTTGATTGGTGCCAATTTTCGTCTATAATTTTGTCCTTATGTACTATTTGCCTATAAAGTCAAGGAAAAGTATAAAGTATCCATATCCCATCACCTTATGTTTTTGATTATTAAAGCAATAGGTCACATGGATGACGAAACATTATTTTAGAACCAAAGTTTAATAATAATAAAAATCTAGTATTAATATTTGTAGTTTTTTTTTTTTTTTTTTTCAAATCAAATACGAGAAAAGGTTATAAGGGAGGATCGTTGCCACTTTTGATCCGAATGAAAGAGAGAGTGACAGATCCTTTGGGAATGCTTCCAAATACGAAATTAGAAACAACCCACTTAACAAATCAATGTGCCCTAAAATTAGTACAACAATAATGTTTAACTAGTATTTCTAGTTAAACAAAGTAAAAAGTGAAGCAACTTTAGGTCGACGCAAAATCATTGGAATTAAGTACTTAATGTGATCCTTATCCCTTCCATCAACAAAAGTGTTGTTGCTTGTACTGGATTAAGATCTACACCAATTCATCGTTCAAATTGCTAACAACCTACCTAGCGTATTATGAGAGAGTTCACTTAGAATCCACTTATATCAATAAATTTTAAGATGTTGAATCACCTACTCAAAAACGTGAATTATGTGAATTGTCAATAAATTAGTGTTGACTTCAAAAATCAGTTTCGGCCAACTTCAAGCCAACTAGTTCTGTACTATGGCATCCCAAATTAGTAAATGTACTTGCCCCACCAAATTAATTTGTGAGTTTTTTTTTTTTTTGGTAACTTTACTTGGTTCACAGGAAATATTGTGCAATTTGTAAACACATTTTTAATATTTAAAGTCTTTTATTTTGGTGTATTAAATTTGCATGTCATTTCAGTTATCTCACTTCAATTAGATATTGGGATTAAATGAGACAGTAAAGATGGTAAAAAAATATTTATATCTCTAAAATTTCACACTCATTTGTTAAGATTTAATAGAAAATTCTAATAAATGTGGTAACTGAAATAAAATAAAAATTAAATATACCAAAGTGAGAGACTTTTTTTTTTTTTTTTTGAAAAAATCATAATATTATTAAGTCATAACTTGGGTTTGTTTCACACTTACAATTTCCTGCACAGACGGAGGAAAATTATCGAACCAAATACAATCCAACCCACCCGATAAAGCTAACTTAGCTAGACTATGAGCAGCCTCATTTGCCCCCTGTTGACATGAGTAACCTTCCATGTGTTGAAGCTCTGAAAAAGAGTCTTAATGTCATTCAAAATTGGTCTGTCGCACCCCAAACTGTGACTGGCGCAGTTGATTCATTGGACCACCTCCTTTGCATCTCATTCCACTTCCAAATAGATTACTCCCAGTTGAACACCTAGGACCACAGCCTTCCAAGCAGCTAGTGTTTCCGCCATTGTCGGGTTATATATGTGTTTGCAAATTGAGTCATGTATAGCTAGAACTCGTCCCTCATGGTCCCTTGCAATAGTGCCAAGGCCGACATTGCCAGTGCTTTCATCTACAGCAGCGTCCCAGTTTAATTTGACAACTCCCACTGGCGGCTTCTTCCAGCTAACTTGTATTCGGTTGCAGGTATTGCCCACGGTAAGTTCCTCCTTGTCCTTCGAAGCCGTTGCTTGGTCATATTGCTCCATTTGGAGTTGGGCAACTTGGACGAGTTTCTCAGGGGGCCTGAATTCGCCACTGAAGACAAAATCATTCCGACGGAACCATATTTGTCGTGCACATAAACCATAAGCCGTAGTTCATCCTCTGGCAAACGCTCCGCTAACCGCACGAATATGGCTGAAAATTCATCTTCGTCACCTAGACTTTTCTAGATCCCAAAGTGAGAGACTTTAAACATTGAAAAAGTATTTACAAAAGACTACGTAAAGTTACTTTCTTTTTGTAAAAAATATATATATATTTTAAACAATTAATTTGTGAGTTGTACGTTGTACGTAACTGATGTTCAGTTGCATTCCTAGACGAGATTCCTGGCACTCTGGCAGCCGGCAAGTTGAATTGGTATTCTCTTCTTTTTTATTTTTTTCCGGATTTTAAGCTCTAAGATCAATTATTCTGAAAATTGAAGCATATATTATGATATTACCGCATCAACTAACTTGGATCTGCACTAAAAATAATGTCCCCATACTTCACGTATATGCTAAATAATTGTTGCTTATATATATATATATATATATATGTCGCACACCTGGCCCGGAGTAGGGTTGGAAATCAAGAATTATTATTATTTTTTTCATTAGTTTAAATTTATGTAAATAAATAAATACATAAACACAAATAGAAATAGAGTTGAGAGTTAAATCATCTTGCCATTTAAGAAATGGCGAAAAAATTATCATTAACAAGGCCATTGATATAGAAAACATTATTTTTATAAAAGTTTTAAAAATAATTGGAATTGCCAAAGACCCCAAACTTAGAGGTAAGGCCGCCCTTGATTACGAGAGCCGGTGAAGGTTATAAGCTTAGATGGCCAACTTGTTTGGTTAAATACCACGAGATTAATTGCTCGAGTTTTCACTTAATCCATACACAGGATACTTTCCGGCCATGGCCCTATATATCTAAAATTCTCCAAATTGATATATATATATATAGACGTGCATACAAACTAGAATATAATGCTGTGGGAATATAAATATAATTGCTTGGAAATATATTATTATACATGTTCGATCATTTCACTTTCTTACAGATTCATTCAAATGATTTAAATAAAGGGAGAAACAAAAAGGAAAAAACAAGCACGGTGGTGGTAGAGGTGTAGAGCAAGAAAAGGATGCAGATGAAACATTACGAAGAAAAGGAAGACAAGGACTTCTACATGATGATGATGAGGGTTCATCGAGGGCGGGCTGACCCGGAAACAGACGGATAGTTATTGAAAGAAACGCCCAAGACCGGAACGGCTAGAGAGGCCTCCATCAGAACCCTTTGGTGGAAAGTCTCCAGCGTTGCGCCGGCGTCCACCATATCTTTAACCAAATTCCGATAATACTCCCTCAGCTTCTTCAGCATGCACGTGTACTGCAACTTCAGCCATCTTAGCCTTAACCTCCTAAAAACTCTCGCTAGCGTAAAGCCTCTCCGGGGCTTCTTCCCTCCGAGCCGGACTGTCGGCAGTTTGCGCCGGCGGAGGGAGATCTGGAGGCGTGTTGTTGGGCCCCGGACGGCCGGGATGATGGGGGTTTCGGTCGGATTTGGGTGGTGGGGTTGTTGATCCGGAGCCATGTGATGTGAGAGTATGTGGGTGCGTATGAAATTGAGGGAGAGATTAAAGGAGAGGAAGTTACAACTTCCGAGAGAGAGTTACGTTGACTAAATAAAAGGAATGCATCTTTGGGTAGGTGGGCCCAAGATGGGATCGAGATACGTAGTCCACGTGAATGTGATGTTCTTTTGTGCGAAATACTTTACAAGTACGTAGACCCGTGACCCGCATATGTGGAAAATGATTCTCTCCGCTTCAAATTCTATTTCATTTCTTTTCGGTTAATACATTTCAAAGGATAGTGTAAAAAATTTAGACAACACTTCCTTCTAGATATACTAACGGAGTCTTTAAGGATAACTCAATCGATTATGGATTATACTTTTAGTTCTAACTAAAGAAGATGGAAAGATTTGAAATGAAGATCATCGATTTTTCATATATATGCGTGAATAGAAGAGAAAGGAAAATGTTATTTAGTATTTTTAAGAGTTTATTTTTTATTAGATTTTGTTTATATGGCAAAATTATATATTTTTTTTAATAAAAAAAAAAAAGAGAAAAAATAACAATGAGAATTCTATATGATAAACAGTTGAGAATGCTTAATTAATTAGTAGTATTTTTCGAAGAAAGAAAAAATGTTAAAATCATTAAAAATGCTACAGGTACTAATGAGTAAGTTCTAAATCATTTTAGTATCAATTTCCTTAAGATGTGTATTGAGAAGTACCTAAAACCCTGAATTAGTATTCTCTTCATTTCGTTTGAACTGGATAATATCTCGTTAGTTATAGTATAGAGTATTTTTGTCCCTTTAAAAAGTGAAAAGACAAAAATATATTTTCACTATAACTAACTGAATATTATCCCGTTCATTTGAACCAGAAAAGATCCCGTTTCTAAAACCCTAGGCAAAAAAGAAAATAGCATTCTTTTTAATAAAAGATATATATATATAGATAAAAGAGAAAATAGCATTAGGTGCATCCAATAAAGCTGATAATCTTGGGCTTGGTGTGGGCTTAGTAACTGAGCCTGATCCTAAGATCATCTTAAACCTGTTAGTATTTTAATACGGTTATCGAAGTGTAAAGAGAGACATTTTGAATGTTTTCCATGTTCACATAATCACACCCACTGATCATATAGTGTACGGAATATGTTACTTTTATTTTTAATAAAAAAAAAGCTTTTATTTTTATTTTCATTTTAAGAACACTTGTAATAAATATATTAATAACCTGAAAGTTGGAGGTGCTCCTAATTAACCAGCTCACCAGGTTGATATTCATGTGGAACATAATGAAAATTAAAAGAATCAACTTTTTTAATAAACTCCACGCCTCCCCTCTCTTGCTCGCATCTGGATGGCCGTAGAAAGCAGTAAACTTCCAGAACTGATCCTCCACTGAGTTCTTAACAATTGCATGGATATGTCGGCGACTATAATTTTGAATCTCTAATCCCACCTCTTCTTTCCACAAAAGAGCTAGCCCACCACTTTTTCCAACACAATCCACAACAAACAGATTACTGAACCCCAAAGAACACCTGATTTTTTCCATTTTTGCATGCCTCATTTTTGTCTCCATGAGAAAGACCACCGTGGGACACTTCACCTTCACCAACCGGCGTAGGTCTCTGACTGTCTGAGGGTTCCCAAGCCCTCGACAGTTCCAGCTGAGGGCGATCATTGCGGTCGGCAGTGCTGCCACGCAGCCACCGCCATCCCCGATCCACAGGAGTCAGCACACATGTTATCCGTCCTACCCTGTTTGCCTTGAGTCCCATTTCCTTCCTCACTGTCCTCACCTCTTCTTTTGTTCCCTCTATCCCTTACAACATCCCGAATTGGTAAGTTAGGACATACTCTGGCTCTTCGTTTCCATTTAGTGCTCATCTTCCGAGCCATGGTCGTTGCTTCCCCTGTTCTAACTTCAGCGTGAGAGTTTGTTGGGGGGAGAACCGGATTAGAGGAACCCGGTTCAGTAGTTTCAGTGGGTACTTGAGAACCCTTCTTTCTAAGGGGTGGGCCAGTAACACCCATATCCACGTGGGCATCTTTATTACTTTCCATAAAGTCTCTTTTTGTTTCCTTCCTTAACTGAAAATTCTCCTCAGTTACGATATTTCTTTTGTTGCCCAGGATGTTTCCTCTACTTGACGCCACTTCCCCAGCAGGAGGTTTCCCAAAATCGCAAACTTCCATGCATTTCGTTCCATTAGCTGCTTCCGTACCCATCACCTGCTCCATCTCCTCCATACCATATTTATTACAGCCCACAAAGTCTGAATCCCCATCTTTACGCAAGAAAGCTCCTTCACTAGTTCCTTCATCTCTTTTATTGTTAGATAAGATGTTGCCTTTATTTAATGTCAGACTCCCTGCAGAAGCTTTTCCAGACTCATTAATGCAATCCAAGCTCTCGCTCTCCCTCGTGGTACCCTGGTTCACGTCGCAAGTTTTATGACTGCCACTGCCACGTGTCGTCGTATATCCGTTAACATTGATCACACAGTTCTCCGGCGGATTCAGCTGATCTCCGTCATCTATCCCCACCTGTGATTGTTTTTCCCCTTGAGTTGAGCTAGCATTACAACTAGAATAAGCATCTGACGAGAATTTTCTTCCAACAGCATCTCGCTTATCTTGCTGGAGAGGAGAACTTCGCCCACTCCATGAGCTGTGAATATTCCCGAAACGGCGGATCGGGGAGGGAACCCTCAACCATGGCCCGTACTCAGACTCCCCTTTCTTCACTGTTAAAGTCGTTCTTTTGAGGCACCCTCCTTTCCCATGCTTAATGACACCACACACAAAACAAAACCGGGGGAGTTGTTCATACTGAAATCGGACCCATGTTGGTTTTCCTTGAATCTTCAGTCTCCTTCCTCTTAACAGAGGTTTGGTCAGGTCCACTTTGATTCGGGCTCTAAGAAACTCTCCCCATGCAGCTCCTCTCTCATCTGTATCTACCATCTCTACTTCTCCAATAGAGGCTCCTATTTGTCTTCCAACTTCCTTTTCCATGCAAGCCAATGGGAGGTCGAAAATCCTCACCCAAAAAGCCACTTTGTCAAAGGCCATTTCAGACGGTGGAGTTGTTCCATCAAAAGCCTCCACTGCAAAAAGAGTGCTTCTTTCGAATACCCAAGGTCTACCTTCCAACACTCTAATCCTATCACATTCATATTCAAACTCCAATAGGAACAAATTTATTTTTTGCAGACGACAGCTTACTCTTTTGTAGGGCAAGCATTGACCAATGGAATAAGCTGTCCACTATCTTGAGAGACTATGAAAAAGCATCTGGACAGCAGCTGAATAAGGAGAAAACTGGAATTTTTTTCAGTAGGAACACACCTCCAGAAACCAGACAAAAAATCTTGGACATAGCTCGGATCCCGTCCTCGCAGCGTTATGATACCTATCTTGGATTACCTGCTTTGGTTGGAAAATCCAGGTCTACGGCCTTCCATGGCATAAAGGATAGAGTGTGGAAAAGACTCCAAGATTGGAAACTCAATTTTCTCTCTCAGGCGGGGAAGGAGGTGCTACTTAAGGCTGTTATTCAGGCGATACCTACGTATAGCATGAGTGTCTTTCTTTTACCAAAGGCACTATGCTCTGAAATCAATTCCTTAATGCAGAAATTTTGGTGGGGCCATAAAAAAAAGGAAAATGGCATCCCTTGGATGAGTTGGAGTAGAATGGGCGTGCCAAAATCCCGTGGGGGAATGGGCTTCCGGGATTTACACTTCTTCAACAAAGCCCTCCTTGCAAAACAATTTTGGAGACTTTGGAAATCGGAGGACAGCCTTACAGCAAAAATAATGAAAGCGAAGTATTACCCCAATGGATCTATCCTAGAAGCCAATCTAGGTAATAAGCCCTCTTTTATTTGGAGGAGTATTCACAATTCTAAAGAGCTGATTCAAGAGGGGCTTTTTTGGAGGATTGGGGATGGCTACAAGGTGCATATTTGGGGAGACAAATGGCTGCCAATACCATCTACCTACCGTATCCAATCTCCACCGAGGGGCCTAGCTATTGACGCTTTGGTTAGTGAGCTTATTGATCACCGAGTTGGTGGATGGAAGCTTTCTTTGCTCCATCAGATTTTTAACAAAGAAGAAGTGGAGGCCATCCAGTCCATCCCAATTAGTTTTACTAATCAGCCGGACAAGCAAATTTGGAGGGGAACTATGAAGGGAGATTTTTCAGTCGGCAGTGCATATCACATGGCAAAGGAACTTGAGGCATCTCGCAAAGCTGGGGGCTCTAGCAGGAGTGAGGAAAAAATCTGGAAAGGTATATGGAACTCTCAAATTCCAAACATCGCCAAGACTTTTATGTGGAGGGCTTGCCAAAATCTGCTTCCAACAAGGGAAAATCTTGTTAAACGGAAGATTATTTCTGATCCTTCTTGCCCAATTTGCGGACTGGAACCTGAATCTACTGAGCATATTCTTTGGGAGTGCAGCTCTTCCTCTGATGTGTGGTGTGCTAGTCTGAAATGTTTCCAAAAAAGTCCTCGTTTCTCTGCAAAAACTTTCAGGCAAATTGCTGAATTTTTCCTTGAAGAAGGTACGGCAGAAGAGTTTGAAATCTTCTCGGTTACAGCTAGGAAGATCTGGCTAAGAAGAAATGAATGGATCCATGAGGGGTGTCTTGCCCATCCAAGCACTCTAGCCCTTAGTGCCCAACAATGCCAAACAGATTTCCATTGGATCAATAAGAAGGAAAGAGGAGTCCCACATCAAGAGCAAGTTATTCGTTGGCATTGTCCTCCAGAGGGGTGCTTCAAGGTGAACTGTGATGCGGCTCTGGATATGAAGGGTGGACGTGTGGGTATGGGAATTATTTTAAGAAACCATGTAGGGCAAGTTAGGGCAGCTTGGAGCTTTTCTAAGCCTGGTTTATTGGATCCTGCTGCTGCTGAAGCCGCTGCTATGTTTCACGGGGCAATTTTCTGCAAGGAGCTGGGCATAATAAATTTAATTCTGGAAGGGGACGCACAAGTTGTCATTTCAGCTATTCAAAAGCGAGATGCTTCCAGCAGTAGAATTGGCCATCTGATTGATGATATCGTGAAGGTCTGGTGTTCTTCACCTTGCTGGCAGTTTGTGCATGTGAGGAGAGACTCCAACCGTGCGGCTCACGGACTAGCTAAGGCTGCTTTAAAAAATATTATTGATAAAAGCTGGATGCATTCTACCCCGGAATGTATTGGCGATATAGTTTTGGCGGATTCAACGTTGGCTTGCTGATAGTTGCGACTCTATTGCTACAGGTTTTTGGTTATTCTCAGTTTCGTCAGGGAGGCTCTGCCCTCTGAAGGCTTTCGGGTCTGCCTGTAGGATTCCCTTTGTATTCCTATTCCTTTTCTTCTGAGCTTTATGCTCTGGATGTACTGAGCTTGGGCTCTTCTTTTCTCTTAATGAAAGGTCTTGTTCGTCAAAAAAAAAAGAATCAACTTTTGGTGTATCAAAAACTAAATCCACATAGTCCAACTTGCTCATTTCCTAAAAAAACACTCAATTTTCAAAGATTACCTGAGGAGGTATATATAAGAATGTCTGCATCTCCTTTTTTTTCAAAATAAAATAAAATTATAAAGCAAAGAATAACAATCGAAGAGGAAAATATAACTTAGTGGCCGGTGAGAGTTTGTGAGAGCAGCTGGAATGGCTAATTAAAATAAGGGTTAATTATTTATTAATTTTTATGGTTTAAATGCAAAATAAACAGACTTTTCAATTTAGAAAAACTATCACATATGGTACTTGGCTTCATTTAACGGCATGCCACGTCAAGTCACTTACAAATAATGTAACATTTTAGTGTTTTCTTGAACCACATCAACCCCACTTTCGTTAAAAAATTTTCCCAATCGGTTTACCATTTCTCCCACAAATTTGTTAAATGCACGAATTATCTTGGGATGAGTTTTTAATATTTTTTTTTTAAAAAAATATTAACCATAATCGTCTTTTCACTCCAAATGGTAACCATAATTTCCTTTGGTTGGTTTCACTTCAAAGTTTGAATGGTTGTTTTTGACCTCGTATAGGCCTTGTTCCGCTCCAACTCTTCATTCCCCTCACATTCTCCAACATTCCATCATACTATTTACTTTATTTTTCTTTAAAAAAAAACATATCAAATCACTACAAAATAAATTTTTTTACTTTTTAATACTACTTTTTTATTTTTTCATATCAATTATTAATTTTTTTTTTTAAAAAAATGATAAACAGTAAAAACTACAGTTCCGTGAACTACAGTGCCGTATTTCCCATGTAGTTTGCCGAACACCACCATAGATGGTTTGCTTGTGCTTGGGATGAGATTGAAGGACAATTAACATTATTGAATTCCTCTTTCCAATCTAATCAACTTTCGTAATCTCACATGTGTACGACAATTGTCAAATGTTTATCCTGTCGTTTTCGTTTTATGATTACATCCTTAAATGAACCAGTGCACGACGAAGACATACGAACTTGCTCTATACAATGATATATATATATATAGATTGGATGCTGACAATTTATTTTCTTCTTCCCATATTTTTAAAAGAAAATATAAAAATACCCCCAAAGAGGGCAATAATAGTTGTGGGTTGGGTGACGGGTGGCTGAATCTTAGCCTCACTGATGATGGCAGATCTGATTCAGTCGGTCTCCAACTATTCTGAATAACAAAACCAACCTCTATCTTGACACGTGGACGGCCAACATCTTCTTCCATTTCTTGGAAGTGAGGAATCCCAGCAAAATTATAACACGTCGCCTGAGAGATTCGAACTCTCGCGGGGAAACCCCATGTACTTAGCAGGCACACGCCTTAACCACTCGGCCAAAGCGACGCTGTTTGAGAGTTCCTGTTATTAACTGCTTTTAATAGTTACAGATCTTCAGTTCCAACCTCTATTCTTTCCTCGGCCTCTGTATGCTAGCCAAATAGCCATTAATCTATTTTAATTTAATTTGCTTCTTCATAAAGCTACATGGTTTTATAGCTTTGATCTCCAAATTTCACAAGAGAATTACTGCATCATATTGCCAATATTCATTGCTTTTAATTGAAAGAGAGTGTTACAATATAAATTAACGAAAAATGCTATATAACGTCTGCTATTGTCTTTCTGGGCTGAACTAGCATAATCAACCATTTTCATGGTGCCAACTGAGAACTTGGTAAAATGAAAGGCAAGCCAAGAATCTTCCATTTTGTTTATGTACATGAGGCTGATAGATTTTACAAATATAACAGAAAACAAAGAGCGCGAGCAGGAATTATGCTAAACAAGCGCCCACACACCCAAAACCCCCAATCCATCTCACATGGAAGCTGCGAACCCACTGCTCCACCTCACAGCAATCGGGCTCCTCACAATGTGAGTTCCTTCGCTCCACTCAATTGACCCATACGCATCAGCACCGCCGGCGGCGGCGGAAAATTTAATCTCATATGTTTGGGTCTGATTTTCCGCGTCGAACACAAGTTTAACCGGCGAGACACTGATTTCGACACCCGCAGGAGCATTCACTTTCACCTCATAAACCGCATCAACCGAACTTCCAACGTTTGTTACAGCTCTCTTGTATTTTACCAAATTTTGGCCGGGGTTGAAAACCACCGAGAATGATGGGTAATTCAAATCGCCCGGAGTAGCCAATTTTCTTGCGCATATATCCGAACTAATCTTCTCCCCCACGAAAACTGCAATGCGCTTGGAATCATACCCAATGCCACAAAGGAATGCAACATAGTCGTCCACATTTGTGTCGTACACCAACCCAGGATTAAGAGCTCCGTTCGGATCAACATGACCCGCCCCGTGAATGAACGGCGTTGATTCTTTCCCGGTAGCAAGATCTCCGATGTTTTTCCCCGAATTGTCCACGTTATAAGCCGTGGTCATTATCGCCGATTTGATCGCAGCTGTTGACCAGCTCGGAAAAGCCTGACGAAGCAAGGCGGCTATGCCGCTAACATGAGGGCAAGACATGGAAGTACCCGAAATTATATTGAACTCCACGCGCCTGGGATCAATGTCCAAGTCGGTTGGACCTGTGAAGCCAGTCCAGCCAGCCAAAATGTTTACTCCCGGAGCTATAACATCGGGCTTGAGAATCTCCGCTGTCAGATGGTTCGGACCGCGGCTCGAAAAGGCTGCAACCTTCGGAGCCGATGGTGAAGTCCCAACCACCGTTCCGCGGAACACAATCGTGGCAGTTGGGAATTGGCCCGATCTCATGTAATCCTTTATCTGATCACCGGCAATCTGACCCACCATAGTCGCCGGTAGAAGATGCGAATCAGCGATGAGCTCTTCGCCGCTGTCGGCGGTATTAGAGAGAATCATTCCGAGACCACCGGCAAGCTTCACCGCGCTTCCTTTCTCAACCCTTGCGTTTCCTCCGCGATCGCACACTACGATCTTTCCGGTGACTTTAGAAGATTCAAGACTCCCCCTATAGCAATACCTACTTCCACAGTCGGCGGCATAGACCAATGGAAGCTTGACATCAACAGGAGAGTCACCTGAGTACAGCGACACGCCGCCGAAAACCCTGCCATCTCCGAGAACCACATCGGCCGGAAACTCTCGGTCAATGGTAGAAGCACCGACTGTCAGAATCCAAGGAGCAATGTTCACCGCCGTATATGGGCCAGGGCCAGAGTTTCCTGCTGAACACGAAACGAGAACCCCATGCTGGGCTGCACCGAACGACCCGATCGCTATTGAGTCGAGATCGTACGGAGGAGCCCAACCGGTTGCTCCCACAGAAAGAGAGATTACGTGAACCCCATCGGCGATGGCTTGATCCATGGCGGCGAGGATATCGGAATCGTAACAGCCCGACTTCCAGCAGATCTTGTAGGCGGCGATTCGGGCTTTGGTGGCCATGCCTCTGGCTTCACCGTAAGCGTATATTTCATAGAAGCTAGCATTGGCGACCGCAGATCCCGCGGCCGTCGACGCCGTGTGAGTGCCATGGCCTTCGGTGTCTCTCGGAGACTTCGATTCCACCGACTCATCCATGGGTCTCTCCAAGAAAGATTCGTATCCTTTGTGAAAAGCTCTCGCGCCGATGATCTTTCGGTTACAAGCGGAGGCTGGGAAGTCGTGCCCTGTCTCGCAGACGCCTTTCCAGCCGGTCGGCACAGAGGATAGGCCCGTGTCCGAGAAACTCAGGCGTTCCGGCCATATGCCGGTGTCGAGAACTCCGATTATGACGTCCTCGGCATACTCCGAGTTCGGCCAGATACCGGAATTGTCGGCTAGGCCTAGGAATTGAGGCGTGCGAGTCGTGTGGAGCTGACGCGCTTGATCGGGTATGACGGAGAGAACGCCAGGCACGCGGGCGAGCTGGACCGCTTGAGTCGGCGTGAGGCGGACCGAAAAACCATTGACGGCGCGGTCGTAGGAGTAGAGGATCTTTTTGGTGGCGGTGCCGTGAGGGGAGGGAGGGAGGGATCGGAGGATGGAGGCGTACCAGTGGTGGTGGGAGGTGAAGAGCGAGGGCTTCTGTGATTTGGACACGTAGACGATGAAGGTCTCGGGACGCTCCGATGAGATTGTAAGGGGGACGACGACGGTGAGTATGAGACACAGGTAGAGCAAGATTGAGGAGGAAAAAGCCATCTGTTCTCTCTTCTTCCCAGGGAAAAAACTAGAGAGGCGGAAGCGTGTTTGTGAATCCTTAGATTCTTCTGAGGATAAACGAGGAAGCTGAATGAAGCCTGAGGGGAAGATGGCAGGAGGATATCCTATCCAATGGGAGATTAATATAAAGACCTCGTGGGTCCAACGTCGTCAGAAAATAATTATATGTTTTCTTTTCTTGTATGATTTCATTTATGAATAGAATAAGGGCAAATGGGACCTACATCAATCAGCAACCAATGAGTGGGAGACACGTAGAGGTTTATTGCAGAAAAGGTCTATGGGGGATCAATTGGTCCGTACCCACACAACAAGATAAGATTGTCTTATGGCCATTTTTATGATTTATTGACTAAACGACAAGATCCATTTAATTAGAAAGAAGCTAATATCTGTATTTTTGCATATTGGGCGGCCGTGCTTAATTACAATGTGCAGGTAGCTTAATTTGCAAGAGAAATTAGCCAATGAAATCATTTTCTTAAGTTCCAAGATTTCAGTTTTTCTTTAGAATGCGTGAATTATGATACTCTTTAATTCATTTTTTAAAAAAAAAAAATAATATTCAATTAGTTACAGTAAAAATATATTATTATCTTTTTAAAAATTTAAAAAATAAAAATATGTTTTAATTATAACTAATTAAATATTATTATATTTAAATGAATTAAAGATGATTATGTTCCATGTTCTTAAATATGCAACTCTAAAAAGAGGTTTTACCACTTCTTTCATGAAAATCAAATTTTAATTTCATAATTATTTATAAAAGATTGATCTAAAATTTAATTGAGACTGTCTCATCGCGTGACCCGAAAAGAAAAATGAAGCAGAAATAGAAACACACAGCGTGCACCTTTTGTATAACCCTCCACAAGTTGTGTACATGAGCCCAAAAGAAAAATCACATAGCGTGCACCTTTTGTATAATGCCCCCATCCATACCATACCCCAACAAAGGCCATAAACTAATAGTAGACCAAATAGTTAGCTTAATTCGTACATTTTGAAACAGCAGCTGCACGTGGGTCGGCATGAAGAATCTACGAAATTACAAAACTTCTGACAACTCTTCTTCTTTGAGCAGCTGCAGCCAGGCCATTGGAAGTTGGAAGACTTGCAGCTGGTGCAGCAGTTCGGCATTTCTAGACGAATTGCACAGCCGCTAGAGCTGAAAATCCATGGGAGATTGACACCAAATCTGGCCCTGCTCGATCACCAATACTATAAGTAAATTACAATGTTGTTTGATTTTGTACAAGAATGATTTCTTATTGAATAAGAGATTTCATAAAGTAGAAGGAAGAGAAGACCATGGAAATTAAAGGTACCAGGAGCGATGGGACTTGTGCATCTTCTGATTCCTGTTTGAGAGAGAGAGAGAGAGAGAGAGAGGGATGATGCAAATTTAGAAATGTCATATAATTATATTAAGGTAAAGAAAGGTTAATGATCAAGAGTCGAACGTTGTTATAAAAGGATCTGGTTTGGCCCCTACAAAGGTTTCAAGCCTGTCAATATATATATAGAAAGTTAAAAAGAGGCCAAACAGGATGATAGTGCAACAATGAATGCATGAATAATAGATAGTNGCACCTTTTGTATAATGCCCCCATCCATACCATACCCCAACGAAGGCCATAAACTAATAGTAGACCAAATAGTTAGCTTAATTCGTACATTTTGAAACAGCAGCTGCACGTGGGTCGGCATGAAGAATCTAGGAAATTACAAAACTTCTGACAACTCTTCTTCTTTGAGCAGCTGCAGCCTGGCCATTGGAAGTTGGATGACTTGCAGTTTGGCATTTCTAGACGAATTGAACAGCCGCTACAGCTGAAAATCCATGGGAGATTGACACCAAATCTGGACCTGCTCGATCACCAATACTACAAATAAATTACAATATTGTTTGATTTTGTACAAGAATGATTTCTTATTGAATAAGAGATTTCATGAAGTAGAAGGAAGAGAAGACCATGGAAATTAAAGGTACCAGGAGCGATGGGACTTGTGCATCTTCTGATTCCTGTTTGAGAGAGAGAGAGAGGGATGATGCAAATTTAGAAATGTCATATAATTATATTAAGGTAAAGAAAGGTTAATGATCAAGAGTCGAACGTTGTTATAAAAGGATCTGGTTTGGCCCCTACAAAGGTTTCAAGCCTGTCAATATATATATAGAAAGTTAAAAAGAGGCCAAACAGGATGATAGTGCAACAATGAATGCATGAATAATAGATAGTGCAACACTAAGGCTCTGTTTGGATTGTACGAAAAATTGTTGACGACTTCCGAGAAGCTCAAGCAACTCATGGATAAAGAATCGGAGCCTAAATGCATGGATAATATATAAGCATCAAGTCAATAAAGAATCCAGACATACTCTTTGCAGCTCCTGGAAGAAGGTTGAAGGCCTTCGAGTGATTTTAACTCCTCCTGCTTGCCAATGAAATCTATGGTAAGCATAATGACAGCTCTGTTAATAAAATATATATTAAAAAAGAAATAGGCTACTTACTGTTGAGAGAGCAGATTTTTTCACTTCGGTTTAGGGGAAAATTTGTCAAAAATAAGTTGAAAACATATTTAAATAGCTGATTAGCTAACAATTCAACTATTGCTTACAAGAAGCAACACCCTATTCATTTGTGCCCAAAATACATTCTCGTATTATACTTTTATCCTACAATTAGTCAACATTACAATTGTTCAACAATTTTGACGTAACATTCCTAATCAAGCATTGAATCTTTTTTTAATTTAACAAGGATTAGTTTAAGAGAAGCGTCACATTAGCTTTGTTAAATGAATGTTGGATAGAAATATCTTACGAGAAATTATTGTGGTCAATATATTTTTTTATTCATATTTTTTCATCTCATTTTGCAAATCAACCATTAGGTTTGTAGACTTATGTGTACCTTATAAATCTAATGGTTGATCTATTGAAGTTATAAAATAATATGAAAAAAAATATATGAGCAAAATATTAATATCAATCATTTCTCATATAGTATTTAACATGTCTTATTGGAATATACACTTGTGAATAGTCATATCTTAAAAGCAAAATCTGTTTATTCATCAAATTATAATTTTTTTTTTTCCCCTTAGAGTACAAAAGAACACTTAAATAGACACTAACAACAACCCAAAACCTAATTTTACTAACATTGCAGGGGGCCAAGCCCATTTATTAAATTACAATATTAGCAACTCTTAAAATTAAAATAAAATATAAAATTAGATACCAATAACCCAATTAATTAATAAAAAAAATTGAATAAAACTAAAAGACCCCATTATTATTATTATTATTATTATTATTATTACTTTGGTATATAGGTAATATTCTGGTAGATCGACTTGGTTAGTATATGAAATGGATATTAGTTTCCATATATATATATATATAACAGATAAAATCAAGTAGTTTATTCGGATTCCTCTCTTTTTGCATCAGAAAAAAGATACAGAAAAAGGCAGCATTAATTCAATTTGTTGAATGAAGAATGAAGATATATACATAGATGGTAATGACAGAAATCTATTTTTCTATAATAAATGCAATAAGAATGAAATCACAAAGCCTGAAAGAATTAAAACCCAGCATTAGCATTATAAATCTATAATGCAGATAAAGAAAGCCTGAAAGAAAATTAAATAAATAAATAAATAAAAAGCTGACCTGAAGCAAACCAATCTCTCTTTCCAAGACCTGAACCTTGAGCATCTGCCTTCGCTTCCCAAACGAATCTAAACGCCCAGGCGGCGGCGGCGGCGACTTTGGATTCATAGTCTCCACAGCTGAAGAACCAAATTAATTATGACGACGAAGAATGACACCACCCTGCACAGAGCTCCTTATAATGGTGATGCTAACGATCGACGTCGTTAGTTCAATAGAGAGAGAGAGAGACGCCGAAGCCGAACCTTTTTGTTTTTATATAATTCTGTTTGCACAGAAAGGGCAAAGACAAAAAGGGTGAGTGTCCTCGAGATTGCCAAACGACAAGACCTTACAAGCGATGAATCCGCTCCTACGCACGTCTTTGCTGACGTTTGAACTGTCGGAGTAGCATGTTCGGAGTTGTACGACGACTCCCAATCCATGAAGAGAAAGACAATCCAATCCAATCCAATCCAATCCATCAACATCTCTCATCACAGTTGACTCCATCGTGCATCGTCAGGACAATTCCACGTGTTTTTCTGCGAATACAGCACACGTACGATGCTCACAGAAAGAAAGAGCAAACGCTAGATCCCGACCGAACGAATTGTATCAGATTATCTTTTTCTTTCTCTAGAAAAAAAAATAAAATAGCTGGGTCTTCAGGATCAAAGCCGTTGCCTGCAGAGCAGAGAAGACCACCTCGTTGAACATGTATATATATATATAGCTGTAGGTATTCAAAAACTGAAGAGATAATGGTATCAAGCAAAAGAAGCCAGAACCAGAAGGAGTTGTTATATATTTCGAGTTTTGGATATGAACAGTTAAAGAATTAACAGAACAATGAAGCCAACAGATGGAGACACCAAATATAAAGAGCAAGCAAATTGCATTTGATAAAATCATAAAACAAGGTAACATGTTCTCTTCTCTGTTTCTGATTCTTCTGAAGAAAGAAATGTCAAATACAGGTTAGTTACTAAGGCCCTCTAACCCCCCCTTTTTAGGTAATGAATGAGTTACTTTTGGAGATACAAAGCCCATTGAGGCTTGTCAAATTACAGGCCCATAAAATAGTAGCGGAGTCAAGAATTGATTTTAGTAAACGCAACGTTAAAATAATAAAATAATATTTTTATTTTCTTATATATTGATAAATACAATTTAAAATAAAAATAAAATAAAAGTAACTCACAAGACGCAATGAAGCCCAAATGTTATTCAAGAAAGCAGTTTCTAGAGTAACAAGAAAAACCTTAGAATACTAGCCGTCGCTTAACTTAGAGAATAAAACTATTTTTTTATTCTTAATGCAAATATATTTCACAATAATTTTTTTTACATTTTCATATACCATTAAAATCTAATTTCTTTATAAAATACAAGCTCCTTATCTACTTACACTTTTTTCACAAAATTCAAACACAATATCTAATTAAAGACAAAAAGATAAAAGAAAAGAGTAAAGAAAAATGTTTATATTAAAATAATATAGGGGAAAAAAGTATGTGAGATTATGTCTTTGTGTATGATTGATATTTTGGACACATTTAATGGTTAAAGATCATTTGGATGTTCAGATTTTTCAATGAATTCCAAGAATCTCCCAAGCCTTCTATCGAGGCTCTTAGGTTTTTGTATGGAGCCGTGATAAATAATGCTATAAGTCTTTCTTGTGTCCTTACAAAGATTATGTGGCTCTTAAAATTACCATTAGACTTGTGATTAATCATTATTGAATTTTAATCAAATGGTGATTTTAAAAATCACCTCATTTTTTGAGGGGCACAATAGTAATACGAAAGGGACTTCTAGAATTATTTGGTCATGATGCACCGTCTCGGTTTGCCGAGCCTCATGTAGTCGGCTATTTATTTTTTTTTCAAAATAAATGAGAGCTCCTCAATTGCTCCGATGTGAAGTGCAAAGTGCGCCCATTGCCCTTGCATGTGTCGCATGACACGAGCGGCTTTACCACTGCTAGGTGGCTAGCTCTCTGCTCCATCACTTCATTTTATTATTAAAGTGAGTAGAATTCTTTATAAAGTTTCTGATATCTTTGCATCTAGCCAATAAGAGACAATTTTTTCTTCATAGACTTCAAAATTTTAGTTTTTCCTCTAAAACTTCGGGTCGTCATCTTTCAAATTAAATACACCTTTACACATAAAACTTTTATATATGAATAGATTTCATAAGTATTTGAAATACTCAAAATAGATAATTTATTTATTTATATTAATTAAATCTATATATCAAGAGCATCGGTCAAAAAATAATTTGTCCATTCTATAAAGTTTTTTTTTTTTAATTATTTATTTTATTTTTTTCCTTTCTCATTTAAAATTGACATTTTTTTTCTAAGCCAAAAAAATAAAATAAAAAATAGTTTGACAATCTCGAGTCATCCTCAGCCACATACACAAACCACGTGATCGAAGGCAGCATTTTTTTCCAAATGTGCATACAAGGCATTGAAAAATTGCATCAAAAGGGGTTCCTTAGCACCTTGAAACTTTTTTATTTATTAATTTTTATTTTTTAAGATTTGTTTTAGATGAGTGATCTGCATGTCTATATATAATAATATATGGCATGTGGCTACAACCTACAAAAAAAATTTCATATTAATTAATTACAACTTACAGAAGTCACATCCAATAATTGGTTATCCCACTTGGCTTTAAGCACTTAAAATAATGTGATGATGCTTAATTAGAACTTACAAGAAGATTAAAAATAATGAATCATGTGGTCAGCTTTTGTGTGTATATCTATTAATTAATGAAGCGCTTGATTAACAATAATTAATGAGAAATGTTAAGCATGTTTGTCTTATATGGGGATTAGGTAAACTCCCACTCACGGAAGGCAGGAAAAAAGATGCCTTGCGATAAAGAAGAGTGTGGATGCTTGTAGGCGTAGGGATGGTTTGAATTTAGTTTTTACAGGAAACTAATCACCCTACCGTTTTCGAAGACCATGACAAATTACTGTTCCAGGTGATTGCTTCACTTAGAGAACAAGCGATCAGATTTTGACAAGCTGCACTCCCACGTATAATAAACCCCAAAATAAATAAGCTAAATTGACAATTATCATTCATATTTACTTTCAAATAATTTGTTACTATCGGGTACAGCGGTATAAATCAGTCATTTTACAGCATCTAATCATCATGTGACATATCATCAATTTAAGAAAAATACAAAAAATAAAAATAAGAACAATTACACCAAATCTGAGAAAAAAAAGTCTCGTAACTACCGAGACCCAAGCCATGGGTTTGGCCGGCCATGACCCACCTCAAAACCCGTTTATAATGCTCCAAAACGCGTTTCTAATACTTCAAAATCCGTTTTTAATACTTCAAAACTTGCTTTTGAATTCAAAACTAAAACATAAAGGTGAAAAGTTAACATTTTAGAATTTTATCACCCTAAGATTTAATGTATTTTTGTCCAAGTTATTTTTGTGCATTTTTTTATGTTTTGTTAAGTGTCAGTTATTGATTGGAAGCTGTAAAAATGAGATTTTAAAAGGCTTATCATAATATAAGTTAAACTTTATTTTTAATATCATCTAATTAGTCCCCAAGAGGTAGCTTAATCGGCTGGGACCATGCCTAATGAAGCGGATATCATTAGTTCGAATCCCCCTTTTCCCTGTTGTGCAGACATGTAAACAAAAAAAAAATCATCTAATTACTACCATTAAATCGTTGCTTATTTAAAAAAAAAAAAATTATTTCAAAATTAAAACTTATTTTTGGATTCAAAACTAAAATTTTGAAGTAAAAGGTCAACCCTTCAGGAATTTTATCACCTTCAAATTTAACGTATTTTTGTCCAAGTTATTTTTGTGCATTTTTTATGTTTTTCTTATGTGTATGTTATTGATTGTGAGCTATAAAAATGAGGTTTTAAGGTTCATCCTGATATAAGTTAAACTCTATTTTTAATATCATCTAATTAGTACCATTACATCATTACTTATTCTAAAAACTTAAACCGATAAAAAAAGGTTGCCCACGGGTGCAAAATTTATACAAAATCTCCGGCAGTGCACCATAGAATATTGGGCAGCTCAACCAATTTGTCTCATCTTTGGCAAAGGATTAATTTATGCAACTCTAGAAAAGAGAACCCAAAATTAAGTGAACAGAACAGGACACGCAAGTTCTCTACAATTTTTCTTTTATTTGATGAGAATTTTCACCAAATCTCAAGCAAAAAAATGAAGTATATTAATTAATCCACTATTTGATGAGAATTCCATACTTCTTGGCTAGCTAATTACTATCTGCAAAATTCCACTCTCTGGAAATTGGAATAGAGTCAGCACCAGTCAGTTAGCTTAGCAATCCGGTCTATCGCCTTAACAGTGAGCATATTCAGAGAAGACAGAGCAACACATGTACTTTTTTGGATGAAAATTTTGAGAAAGAAAGTTATATATTTGATAACTACAACAATTATTTTTCCTTTCTTTTTTTTTTTTAATTTATTTTGCAGCAAATTAAACGTATATTCCCCATGTTCATCTCTATTTTTAATCTTCAGGGACCAGACAGACTGGGAATACAACTGCCGGACCTGGTAAGACCCGGGCGGTGAATTTCCTGGTCGCTTTTCACCGGACTGGTCGGCGTAGACCTTAGTCCCCTCGGAGAATCTAAGCTGCGTCTAAGAATCTGTCTCATGGCCGCAATCAAATGCACTGTGGGGTCGGGAGGCGGCTCTGAGGACTTGAATTTTTTAAAGAAGTTCATGTGCTTGGCCATTGCTTCTTCGGTGCTAATTAGCCTTTCGGACCTTATAATCTCGTCCTTTATGGCCTCAGAGCATAGCCCGCATATCCATTTGCCGTGGTAGCGCTCCCGGATGCGCGCTATGTAGGCCGGCGTGCACTCCTCTGTTAGCCCGCAGCAGTCGCATGTGGCGGATTCGACTTCGCTTTGGTTGATGAGTTTGGTAGCTGCTGCTGATTGTGTTTCCGGCGCTGATATTAGCATTGGGTCGCTCACTATTGTTGCAGACATTGTCTATAGCCCCTGTAAACAACACTAAACGATAAGCATGTGCACAAACATCTTCCTTTTTCCTTTTTTGTTCTGCTAAATGTTTGGCTGATGAGAAAACAGAGTAACACAAAGAAAGAGATTTTTTTTTTGCGTGGTTTTCACAAAACCAACAACAGAAAGGATTTTTTTTTTTTTCACAAAATAGCCTGGTTTCTATAAGAAGTTTTTCCAAATTTCTCTGTTAATGAAACATAAAAGACGAATACTCGACAAAATTTTTCTGAAATTTTGAAAACATGCAATTGGGAATGAAATCTAACATACCCAAAAATGAACAATCAAAATCTACAAGAAAACATCATAGAACAATCGACAAGTTTTTATTCATCAAATTCATAAATAAAATAAAAAACCAAGTATTCAACGATATATATATAGAGAGAGAGAAAATTACCAGCAGACCAAAAAGGCCGAATCCTTTTTTTCTTTTTCTCTCTCTACTTGTGCCACTCTGGCCTTGTATGTGCTATCTCTCTTTCTCCCACTTTCCTTCAACCTTCTCTTCTTCAGCCAAGAAAATCTCAGACATCAAAACCATTTCAAGAGAAACCTTCGCAACCCAAACAAGAACTTTTCTCTTCAATGATCTCCCTGAGAACTCAAGATCACAATTTTCTCTCTTTCTTTTTTTGTTTTTCGATAACTTTCAAAGAAACCCAAATCATATATGAGCAAAACAAGGAGATTGCTTTTTGTTTCTCCTCCACAAAATCCTCCCACTCAACTAGATGTGAATCAAAGAAGCAATAGTGGAGAGCTTTTAAGGGAGAGATAATCGCCTTCTTCTTCGTGAGAGAGAGAACTTTTGGAGAGAGAGGAACCCAATGATTGAGGTTTTAAGGGTGAATTGCGGTATCATCCACGTCAGCGACATTTGCTGTCGATGAATTCTGGCCGTTGATTGTTGGATTGCCAGCTAAGCATTGTCGTGTTTTGACACTAATCTTAGCCAATATGTGCTGTTTAAAGGATTTCTTCCTCTTTTTATTATTATTTTTTTGGCTTATGAGCAATCTGTGGTTGCCACGTGTAGCACACCAAAACGTATAAGCTACACCCTAGAAGCCTAGAAGGTCTCTATAAATCAGGATTTATTAATTTGAATTAATTTTTTACTTTAAAAATTTAATCACCACTAATTATGGCTTCAATGGCCTGATTATAATTAACCATGGTAACAGTTTGCTTTTCTTAAACAAATGTTCAAAAAATGACAGTGTAGTAAGTAACATTTTACTTTCAAAAATAATGTTATATACCATATTACTATCTTATTATGTTAATGTGACAATGTCAATCCACCATTTGATTAGTCATTCTTAATTCAAACAATCAATATTTTTTTGTCAATCACTATAAAAAAAATCATGTTTTATGTATGCTCAAAAAAAAAAAAAAATCATGTTTTTTAATAGGATATTTTTAACAAAACTACCCCCACCATAAGTCATTTTAATAATAAAACGACCCTTTTAAGAAAGAGAGGTCGGTTTACTGTAGCAACATCCCCAATTAATACTCATCTTACGAACACAAAATATTACTTAATTAAGTTGTTTTCATAATAGGGCCATATACATTATTACTCTTGTGTATTAGGGTTGCGCAATCTTTATGACCATGACAGGGCCTATGACCGCAGACATGACTTCTGGACCAGCCAATTAACTAAGGTGCACTCAGCTTGACAAAACTAATGGATCTCGCCTTCTCAACGTCTTTCAATGGGTTGCCCTTTCATATCTAATGTCGGTACCGTGCTGCATTGCTATGAATTCTTGGGCCAAAATTAACGGCACCTGGTCCTCACATTAACGGCACCTGGTCCTCGAAAAACGTTTATAATATTTTAGCATTAAAAATGTTATTAGAAACGTGACATTTTAAGAGGAAAAGGGTGTCCAAGGAGAGGACCAGGTGGCGTAATCATGGCATATTGAGGCTTGATGTTGCAAAGCAGTGCATCCTACGCAACTGCACTCTCCCCACCACCACCACCACCACCGGTCCACCACCCCTACCCCCACCCTTAGGCCCTCCCTCCATTATTTCTTCAAGCACGACTCGTTGCCCGAGTCATCAATCCTGAATATTGATCAGATTTGGAGATCAAAGATCGACCAGTCACTGTCAAATAAATATAATAATAATAATAATAAATTTGGTAAATGAATAAATAAGAAAAAAGAAGAGGTGGGCAAGGGAAAACGAAGAGGGGCCGGGCGAAATTATTGCACATATCGATTATGAAAGGGACGTGCACTAAATAAACCAGAGGTTGCCAGAATACAGAAAGAAAGAGGAAGTCATGAGGAAGAGGACAACCCACCCATAAAATCCTCCGATGTATTTTCCTCTCCCCACCTCCATTTTAAATGATACCAATTAATTAATTAATCAATTTCGACATCACAAAAACATGTCTGCATTGCCTGCATATATAACATATGCATATGTATGTTGCTCTCATCGATCACTTGGAAACCTGCGCAACCATTTCACATGCCAATCATATCCCAAAATTCACACTCATCAATCATCATGCATGTGCCAAGTGCCAAGTGCCAAGTGGGGACATATATACATACATACATGTATCATGTATGTGTGCGTGTTTCTAGCTAGCTATGAATTGCGAGCACGCAGCAAATATGTTGTTTTCTACTAGATACTCTTTGAACATCATGGGATATCAATCTTCTTATATATACCATATATACCTAACATGCTCAAACGACACACCAATCCCGACTTTTAAAATTATTATTAGATTTTGATTTAATATTAGTAATTTTAAGAATCACATTAATTTTGGAAGGACTTGAGTAAGATATTGTATTGTCTTCCTTTTTTAGCACTCCTACAGTCCTACTCATATATTTAGTCCCCAAAATATTAAATTTTGCCATTTTTTTTTTCTTGGGAAAAGTACTTATACATTCTCAAACCGATTGAGATCCCCTAAGATTTTTTAAAAATTCGAAATTCTCAAATTTATAAATCTCATCTAAACATTTAAAACTAATCTCGAATTTAATAAGCCATGTTTCCTTATTA
Source organism: Carpinus fangiana (assembly GCA_006937295.1). Taxonomy (NCBI): domain Eukaryota; kingdom Viridiplantae; phylum Streptophyta; class Magnoliopsida; order Fagales; family Betulaceae; genus Carpinus; species Carpinus fangiana. Next base: position 51,257,881 of record CM017321.1, on the reverse strand, counting down.
AATGTTGAAACATGAACTTATTTTAGATACTTAGATAAGATGAACGACTGATATTTATGAATTTAAAAATCTCAAAATTTTTTAAAAAAAATTAGGAAATCTCAATCCATTTTGCTATTGATGCAACTTGGATTGACATCTCCTAATTTATTTTTTTTTGGAGGAGGAGCTATTGATGCAACGACTTAATGGTCATGGTGTAATGTGAATCTATTTATGTAAGTGGGGACGGGCATAGTTGAGGTCAAGCAATTAGCCAACTTGCATTCATTCAAACAAGAGTGTAGACGGTGACATGGCAATCAATTAAAAATAAATGTGACATGGCATTATGATGGGGGCCAATGTGTGTGTCACATGGCGTTTATTGTAATAATTTAATTAAGCAAATGGGGTCGGAAATAATTATTGTTATTACTTGGATGTCAATGCTGGCGTCCGTTGTAAAAAACCAAGTGCAAGTAGTATTCAATGCTTCGAAGGGATTTCTTGTTGATATTGTTTGGAAATTTTCTTTTGTTTTTTTCTTCATTCTCTCGGCTTTCTTTGTCTTCCGCCTAAATTCTAGAGGTGTGAGAGAGAGAGAGAGGAGGGATTGATAGCTACCGACCACGTATAATAAATCCAAACAGGAATGAGAAGTGGCTTTTTTTAATTAAAGGCCCAACTATAGGACTCAACTTTGAACAAATTTTTATCTTATTTTTTAATAAATAAATAAATAAAATGAAAATGAAAAAAAAAAAAGTGTGAAGCAATAATATTTTTTAAAAAATTGCATTATTATGAAGAAAAATACTATTTTTTATTTTTTTTAAAAAATACCAAATAAAAGAAGAACAAAAAAAATTATTACTGCTTCACACATTTTTTTTTTCTTCATTTTTTTTATATATATTTTTTAAATTAAAAAATAAGACAAAAGTTAACCCAAAATTGAGTCCATAGTTGAGTGACTTGAGTCTTATCATCCCTCCTCCAGAAACTTCTTTTACGCTTGCTTTCAACCACTATCTGACGTGTCCTTTTACAAAAGTTTAAAAGGTCAAGTGTGTTCTTTCTTTTCTTTTTTCTTTTTATTTTTTATTTTTATTTTTATTTTTAAATGAAAAAAAAAAAAAAAAGGGGCCAAGTAGTCTAGAAAATGCATGTGCTTTTGTTTTGAAGTCTAGAAAACGACGTTTGTTGTTTATTTAATATTTAGGCACATAGGTGTCCCAATTATTGGAAGACAATTTGCGCTACCTTATGCCTTTTATTTAATATATTCAATTAAATATGTCAAATTTTTTAACTCTAATTTGTTAAATAAAAAATTATCAATTTTTTTAATATTACATGTGAAATTCAGATCATATAGACACGTAAATATATAATTATATATATTTAATTTAATTTAATTCTTTTAATTAAATGAATTAAACTCTTATAAAATAATCACAAATTTTATAGCAAATTCATTAATAAAAATATGTCTCTCAGTCCTACTATACCCCAAAAGAGCATTTAATGAGTATTATTGGTAGCCATCGAGAATGGAAGACAAAGTTAGGTACTGATTTATCTATTGAAAAGACAAAATAATTTTTTGTTTAGAAAAAAAAAATAAAAAAATCCCATAATCCATGATTGAGACCGTCTAACCACTAAAAAAAAAAGAAAAATGTTAGGGGTTCTTTCTATAGTGTTCTCCTAGCGTTATCCCAGTCTTACGTAGAATATAATTTTAAAAAAAAAAAAAAAATTGTAGTGACCTCCACCACCGTTTTTTTATGCATTAGTACTAAATTTGAGTTATTAGTACCAAAATTGAGGCATTAGCACTAAATTTATGATGATCAAATTCATTTTTGGTGATACTATTCCTAAATGATTAACCTTCCACCCTTACGTTTTAGTTTTGAATCCAAAAACAAGTTTTAAAACATTAGAACCTAAATATTAACTCAATAAAATTAATCTGTTAGCAAAAAAACCGATGGTGGGGGTCACTACAATTTTATTTTTTCTTAAATCATGTTCTACGTAGGACTGAAAGAACGCTGGAAGAATACAATAGAAAGAACCCCTAGCAAACCCCTCCAAAAAAAAGGAAGAGGGAGAGACTTCGACCCAAATTTATTATCTTGAAACATTTCGAAAATCCATTGTTGATTTATGTTGTTATTTTCCATGATTTTCTTTTATATTGTCCAATTTGTTTTTATTTCCAAAATAAGAATAATGCTGATGTTTCAGCTTCGAACAATCTTTAATTTTTATTTTTTATTTTTAACGATAACTAATATAAAGGTTAGTTAAAATTATCACATTAACACCGAGATAATTATAAAATAAAAATTTAATTCCTAGTATTACTTTTTAAAGTCGTGATCACTTGAAGCGATTGGTTTTATCTCTTAAATTCTTTATTATGGACCCTCTCTCTAGTATGAGAAATAATAGATTTAATGGACATAATTTTCTTCCAAACCTTCCTCCCACCTAATTTATAAAATGACATGTGTCTTTTATGTGTGCATGTGAGAAGCATATACTTTTTTTAATTATAAAGACAAAGTTATAATAAATTTTATTAAAAAATTATGTGATTCTCACATGTTATTTAAAAAGAAAATGATAAAGGCACAACTTAGGTCCAACTTTTCTGTTAAGTTAAAAAAAAAACATGTATTTCTACATAAAAATCGACACATGTTATTTTTATAGAATATGATGAAGTTTCCAGTTTAAAAGAAAACTCTTTCCATTAAGGTTATTATACATGCGTGATAGAGTTTTCCTTCAAGCTGGGTTGGAAGAATTTTCTCAACTCAATTTATAAAAATGACATGTGTCATTTGAACATGTGAGAAGCACATATTTTTTAATAGGGGTTTGCTAGGGGTTCTCCCCGTAGTATTCTCCTGGCGTTCTCACAGTCTTACGTAGAATATGATTTAAAAAAAAAAAAATTTAGTACCTTTTTTTGCTAATAGATTAATTTTTATGAGTTAATAGTTAGGTTCTAATGCTTTAAAACTTGTTTTTGGATTCAAAACTAAAACATAAGGGTAGAAGGTTAACCCTTTAGGAATGGTATCACCCAAAATGGATTTGATCATCCTAAATTTGGTGCTAATGCCTCAATTTTGGTTCTAATGCCTCACAAATTTGGTGTTAATGCCTCAAATTTGATGCTAATGCCTAAAAAAATCGGTAGTGGAGGCCACTGCAATTTTATTTTTTTTTAAATCATGGGAGAACGTCAAGAGAACCCCTAGCATTTTCCTTTTTAATAATATGGACAAAGTTTGAATAAATTTTACTAAAAACTCATGTGCATCTCACATGCTATTAAAAAAATAGACACATGTCATTTTTATATATTAGGTTGAAGAAAATTTTTTCAACCCAGTTTGGTGGAAAACTCTGTCCACATACCCAATAAGATGTTTATTTCTTTTCTTAAAACAAAAACAATAACAAACAACTTAAACACAAAACGCTCATAAAAATACAAAAATAATTTTTTAAACTTTATGTCACATCTGAACATTTAAAAAAAAAAAAAAACACCTCAAAGCACATTGACACCATATATTTTGAGTCAGAAACACCATCCAATGTTTTTTTGTCACATATCAAACTAGTTTTTAAATCACTTTGGACTGCTGGAGTGAATATCTAAAATTACAACCTTAATAACAATATATTCTGCTCAAGAGAGAGAGAGAAAAAAAAAATCTGCAGAATAAGATACACATACATCTTATATAATATAAGACAGCTGGTAACCATATATAAACTTTCATTTCGTAAATTTTAAGTTTTCATAAATGAAGAAAATATCTTAGTGATGTGTGCTCGAGAGACGACCCATCGAGTTGTTATTTAATAAAATGAGATCAATCAAATGAAAAATAAATAAATAAAAGAAACTAAATTTGATGTTACGTTTTGGTAACTGTCACTCTCACATATACTTAACAATTAAAATAGGACATTGTAGCTCTTTTTTTATTATTTATTTTTTAATATCTGCAAGAGACATTTATAATATTACAAATTGCCTTGCAAATTGACTTACTCTATAATCAAGTAATATTCATCGTTATTTACTAAATAATCCTCATATTTTTTAGTTAGATTCTTATGATTTACGAGTCGTATCAAAAATTATGAAGCTTAAATGCATTTAGTGCTTTTATGGCAATCTGGAACGTTATCTCATTAGGCACAATACATTAGGACCACTGATGTCATTTAAACAAGATTTGCAAAAGATCTCTTTCTCAGTCAATATTCAACAACTACCATGATTAAACGAATTATAATGCTATTAAAGCCAACATCTATCTTGTTAGGCACAGCACATTAGGGCCACTGATGTCATTGAAACAAGAATTGTAGATGATCTCTTTTTCAATCAACATTCTAACAACTATCCTGATTGAACGAATTATAATGCTATTAAAGCAACATTTGCAGTGAGGTTTCCATTCTGCCACTTAAGCACATATAGATGTTTGGTTTAGAAACTTCAACACTAAGTGAGAAATATAAGGTCTTGTTTGATACGTGGAATAAACCCCTGAAATGAAATGATTTTTTTCTATGAAATAGCTATTTTTTTTGTTTGATTTTATACCATTTTTAAGAATAGCTACTCCCATAGAATACATATTCCTGCATTACAAAAATCCTCTTATGGGTGGCTGGCTACCAATTCTCATTTATCTGATAATAGGATTTTTGTTGATGTTCTTTCTTCGTGAATCAAATTTGTTCTTGAACTTTCACGTTTGAATAGCTATTCCACCTTGCATTGTGAGTGAAGCATTTTTTTTTGCGCTTAATAATTCATTCAAAGAGTTGCTTGGTATGAATTTCTTTGAAACTTACTTGTCTGGCGTGAGAATTTGAATATGACCTGGAGAGAATCCGGTTCCATTGAATATATGATGAATCATGTTAAGGCTGCGCACATGAAAGAAGAAAACTTTATGGGGGAGGAACTCATCTTTTTACAAGAGAAACTCTAGCTATGTCATGGGGGGACAATTTTTCTTTGGGGGCTCGGGTGGTTCTGCCATGACGGACCAAAGAATTTTTATTATTATTATTTTTTTAAATATTATGATTATTTTATTTCATTATATATATTGGGTAGTTTAATAATTTGGTATAATTCATGTTTTTTTTTTTTTTTTTGGCATGTCCACACAAGAGGAGGGAGGGGGATTCGAACTAATGACTTCTGCTTCATTAGACGTGATCCAAGTCGATTGAGTTATCTCTTGGAGACGGTATAATTCATGTTAAAAGATATTCGTTGTCATCAAACTAAAAAACTAGGGGTAATTACTTTTTGCCCCCATGAACTACAGCGCTTTGACATTTTTTTTTGTATGAACTACCAACTATGACACTTGACCCCATCAAACTACCATCTTATGACACTTTCCCCCTTCTGTCAATCAAAGGGATGGTCAATGGAGAGAGAACATTTTTTCCCATTTTCACCCCAACTTTAGGAGGATATAAGTGTCATTTTAGTGATTTGAAGTGGGGGCAAAAATGAAAAAAAAAATTCTCTCTCCATTGACCGTTAGTTTTAACCTTTTTGACTGATGGAAATGAGTAAAGTGTCATAAAATGATAGTTTGATGAGATTAAATGTCATAATTAGTAGTTCATAGAGGGAAAGTATTAAGGTGCTGTAGTTCATTGGGAGCAAAAAGTAATTACCCCAAAAAACTACATTATTTTCATTCTTAATAATAGCTATTTTTTTTTCCTAATAAAATAATTACTCTGCGTACCAAAAGAGCCTCGAATCTTGCTTCGGGAGGAAAAACTTTGAAAAGGAGAATAATTCTAATCTGGATGATTAGGAATCTTTACTTTCTACTTCTTGGCTTTGCTTTCTGACCCGTCATCTACAGAGCTTTTCAGATTGCAACAACACGAAATAAGTATATTACTAGTTGTGTATACTTCATATCACCCTGAAATAATAATAATAATTACCAGGTCCAAATCATGGCCTAAAAAGTATACAAATTAATATCAAGCACGACAAGTGGGTCGACCATTTACAGAAAATATTTCATTAAAATTAGAGCAGGGATTTTATATCATCAATGTCTTTGTACGCAGCTGACGACTAAATCCTAGTCCACATACCAATTACCAGGTATATAGGAACCTCTAGAAGGCGATAACTATGATAACGACAAAGCAATCAACACGCTATCCCAAACAAGGCACAACAACCAAAAAACACAAGATAGTAGATACAATCATCAAAACGAAAGTTGCACGAGTAGGTAAATTCACAATGACAGAAAGTAGAAACACTAAATCAACCCGATCAATTGAGAACAAAAGAATGAATTTGAACTCAAAATTCTACTAAATTACACAACTACGATTTTGGTTAACTGTATACATCCCTGGGATGACTTTCCAACATCATTTTTCCAGAGACACTTCGATCCATTTTGTTCCTAGGTTTCAGCAGTTAGGGCATCAAACTGGTGCCTCCCATCATAATCCTTCCCGATTGCAGCAAAGCAATGGACTGATCTTTCTAGGCAGCCTGGCTTCGAAATCAATGGGGTAAACAACCAGGGTTTTGTGCTTATTAACAAGTATTGGTTGAAAGAATCCCTTTTCCTATAAAATTACCTCTCCAGTTTTATGGTCATTATTAAGGCCTTCTTCCTCCTCAAAATCTTTTATTAGTCTTTCAATTTGCCTTCTATAGACCGGCATGAAATGATCACTAACCATGGTTTGTGACAACCGCAGTTTGCTGTACAGTGATCTTGGAGTGAGAAAAATCCCAACCTTAGTCTCTTCTGGCTGGCCATTCTCTGAGCCACTGGTGGTAGGGCTACCATCACTTTCACTCTCTGCATCATCACAGAGAAGGGTAACAATATGCATAATCTTCCCTGGAGGGTAAAATCTGCGTACTTCATTTATTTCTCGTGTAGAGCTCTCTGGCTGGTCCTCACTTACCTCTGCAATGGCTGCTGCCTCCTCTTCTCTTATTTCCTTCACCACATCAGCCTCCTCGCCATCCGTCCTATCATAAAGCCCATGCTCAAGTTGCTGCCATAATTCAACTTCAGTCATGCAGTCTTCATGACTATTATGGCTAATGAGATCTTCTACACCATTGAGATCAGCAATCCCATCAACATTTGGACCTATTTCATCAGAATAACATTCCATTTCTGGAGTCCATTCCATTCCTACAGATGAAGATACAGCAACTTCAATGGTTTCGATTGCAGTTGTGGTTGCAGTGTCCTGGGAGGATGACAGAAGCTCGTCAGAAGCTTCTACATTGGTAGCAGAAGAGTCGGGAGAACTTCCCTCCTCTTTTGAGGTTGCACGAGCAGCTGTGGCCCGATGACGGGGACCCATGCATGACCAAGAAGACAAGCGGAGACCAGGGCGTGTCCATGCTGCCTGAGCCATGCTCTGAGCTCTCTTCATCACAACCTGTACACGCCAGAAATGCAATATACTGGTTAAATGGAATCTTGTATCGAAGTTAAACAAATCAAGTAAACTGGTACTCTTGACACAGTAGATAAATCAACCACCAATTATAAAAGAAACAATATGACCAGGTCAATAAACTTTGGGTACTCTTGACAAAGTAGATAAATCAACCACCAATTATAAAAGAAACAATGACCAGGTCAAGAACTGTTTTAGCCAAGTTAATTGTCGCATGACCATTAGTATCTCAGCACTTACCAAGGGGATGCCTAACTTACAAAAAGGCCCAATACATCAGATCAGGCAGGAGAGCAGGGGAAAAGATCAAATAATAGCTACTTATTTGAACATTTATGTCCTAATAGAGCACGATTGAACCTCCGCAAATTCCAAACCCCAACCCTCCCTCCGAGATCAACAAACAAACCTTATACCAGCTTACTAGGTGATATTTAAATTCTCCACCTAGCCCGCCCAATAAAAATCATGTTGAAGCTTCTCAATACAATTTGAAACACTCGCAAGAAGAGGAAGGAGTTGGAAAGTATGCTCTTAACCCTTCCACCCTTAGACAAATACATAATTTTCCAACTAGCCGACTGACATTCTATCTTCTCAATAACATCTTCGCAAGCATACATAGGTTGACAGAAGAGGGAGAAGTACACAGGGAAATTGATTGCTATAAAAGAATGGAGTTTACCTGTGTACCGTTGGATACTGGACGCAAAATTGCTCCGGCCCCAGCAACTTTTGCTCTAGCACTAGCGATAGATGGAAGACGAGAACCCAGTGCTGAAGCAGAACGATAGACAGTACTAAGAATTCTTGTATGCTCAATTTGATTCCTCAGATCATTTAGCCAAGCAGAGGCCGTCACCTGTAAAAGGAAATATTTTTGAAATATATATACATAAAAATGAAGCATGTAGTTGAGAATATGAAATATGACCGAACAACCAAAAGCATACATAATAATATAATATATCAACAAGTGACACTTACAAATATATAATAGAGACACACACACATAGAGAGAGAGAGAAAGAGAGAGAGAGTCAGAGAGAAAAATATCAACAAGTATCAACAGTTTCAAGCATATTAATCTTGTCAAGCACCACGTAGCCAGACCACCCAAGCCCTGCTGTAGTTTGTGTGAATGTGGATGAGACTTAGATAGAATTCACACGGTGTCATAATCATTTCAAGTGAATAGATAAAATGAAGAGTAAGATAAGTTGGGTTCAGAAAGAGCTACAGGATAGAATTTTAGTTTTTGGATTTTGCTTCATTGTGATATTCTTTTTTGATAAGTTGCTTCATTGTGATATTCTAACCATCACGAGGCAAGAAATCAAGAACGAAGTAGAAATGTATGGAGTTTCCAACATACTCAATAAACAGCCTTTATTGGCACAAACACTGCTACAAGTAGAGTTTAAATTTGTCCTCTACAATTAAAATTCCATTTAATATCACCCTATTCCCAGACTATTCCATATGACCATCATCAGAATAATATATAAATGCCAATAAGATACAAGGGAAATCTACCAACAGACTTCAAATCTCAACTTCTTAAAGACAAGACAATATTTGAACAAATTTCAGAGCTCAAGAATAGAACCTCAACACGCAAGTCATCCACCGAAGCAGCTGAGAATGTAGGCACCAAGTCAGCTCCATTTATAACAGAAGTAATAAAAGCATTGCCAGATTCTGCCAATTCCCATGTCATACAAGCAGCTGCATGTAATATACTTGGTCAGTGCTCTAGGTATGCTAGTAAAGCAACATACACATTTAGAAAATCTCATTTAACAAACACTATAAAAATATAACACAGGACACGGCACAAATTGTTATAAGTGGGATACAAAGAGAGATCAGAACCTGAAGTTGTTGAAGTATGATAATATCAGAAAATGGTGTATAGCACCCACAAACCTGGAGCAAAAGTAACACAGCTCGTTGTCGAAAATTCTTTCTGCTCTCGCAGTATATATGTCAGAAGTGCTGCAGTGCCTCCACCTAAAGAGTGCCCTACGATCTGTGAGAATCCAAGTGAATACATTTCGTATTAAAAACTTAATCGTTACAGGAAAAAACCCACAAAAAGAGAAACTTTATGAATTTACTTTTAAACGCATCTAATTTCATTGCAGGTACTTGGAACTATTCAAACTTTAGGAGCATAAATACTAAACTGATATAGGTAGAAGGCGCAGAACAAGAGGAAGAAAAAACACCACTAATTCAACAACCAATTTATGGAGCCTCGTAGACAAATTGTTGTGGTAAACTGGCTACAGAAAATATATGATAAATGGAAAAGTTACTATGATTAAACAGGAATATTTGGAGCTAAAAAATTTCAAATGGAACCATATTTTATTTCCGGAAGCTACAGCAACACATAACAACATTGACTCCCTTGATAGAAATGGAAAGGAGAACGCAAAAATGTTTCATGAACCAATAGCTAAATTAAGCATTTTCGTGTATGTTGTGGCAATGCCCACAAAACAATTTAGAGTAGAAGCATTAGAATAACTAACTACACATCACGGCTTTACCTTAATTTTATAACCAGGATATTGGCCAAGTGCTTTAATAAGACAAGGAGTAGCAAGCTTCGCAATCCATCTAGCAGCTGCAACCATCCCACAATGTGCATAACCTAAAACCAAATTGCTGACTCCTCCCTCATGCACAACACTGTGATGGAATGGTACAACAGCTCCAGTCGCAGCAGTCAGAGTATCCTTAATACTATGCGTCCCACGAATCAATAAGAGAAAACATTCTGCACCATGGTCAACTAGAATTGTAAAAGCTGGCTTTAAAATCTGCAGAACAAAAAAATTAAGATAATTCAGATCACCATACGTAAGCAGCATATATCATGCTTAAAAGTTGTAAACAAGTAAATACTGCCATATCATTTTTTTGATAAGTAATAAATACTGCCATATCATGGTTCTAGCACATAAAAACAACTTGCCCATCCCAAAAACACCCACTGTATTCCATGCTAAAGTGTCCGTGACTATTTAGGTCAATTTGCTTCCCGCCAAAAAAAAAAAACAAAAAATAACAGAAGAAGAAGAAAAGGTCGCAAGTATACCAGAATTCAAGTTCAAACATGACTTACTCCTGCTTTGGGTTCCTGAAGAAGAACATTCTCTTTGGAATAGCCAGTCTCCTCTAAAAACAAAGGAAATGGCTTTTTTGAAAAATGCCAACATAGCGTCAACAAGTTTAAGAGGTATCTGAGTTCAGCAATTATATCTGGTCCTTTGAGCAATAAACTGTCTTTACCACCAAATACACTGCCAACATGCAAGTTTCCCTGCAAAGTCGTGAAACAGTCAGAAGCTTGGCCAGATACACAAGTGTTACTGGCAACATTCTATTCAAAGCCATTTTGCCATGAAGAAGGCCATTGTTCCTTATAAACATGACAAGAACGTATTTGGTAACCTTGTAACCCATAAAAAAAAATAATAATAATACTACTAAAAAGAAAAGTCTTTTACATCACATATTCAGTGCATAATGTCACCAAATATCAGTGCCTGTACATATAAACCAACATAGAAACTGCAATTTGACCTGGACTCATATGTTTATATATGTGTGAAAATCCTTTGCATTAATATTTCAGTACATATTCAAAAACGAATTCCATCTATCTATTAAGTATATTATGCAAACAAAACTATTCCTTCAATGATGCACAGAAAACACATAATTATTTTGTGTATCACATTTCAAGTTAAAGTAAAGCAACTACAGCCATCAAGTATCTTACCTGCCTCTTTAGAAGAAAGCTGATCCCAAATGCCAAATCCCCAATAGGCCACTTCCCCAGAGTCTCAGAGTAAGTAAACCTAAGAGTTTCCGACAAAGTCGAAATTGTGTCTAACCATGTCGCCGGGGCTTGAATTAGTCTATGCGAAACACGGTCATTAACCAAAGGAGTATGATCAGGCGCATCACTATCATTTCCATCATCATCCCCATGAGACCTTCTCGATTGTAATTTTTGGTTCAAAGTGTAGTACAAAAGAGCAGCTGCACCGGCTGCTGTGGCCATAGTTGCAGTTGCCATGACTATACGATCCCTAAAACAATTAAAAAATGTATTAAACGAGATAATGAAGTCAGTCAAATCAAATTTTCCAAAACTGTACTCAATGTCCAATTCCTAAATCAAACCAACAGGTATTTTATATGAAGCCATTCAACTTCAATGACTTACAAACCCAAAATTCTAAACCGTATGTAATGTCTGGAAATGCAATAGTTCCATACATAGAAGGGGAAAAAAATCACTTGTATCAAAATCTAATTCTCTGCTTGGTTGCCGAGAAAACTCGGGAAGAAGAGACGAAAAAAAATGGTACTCTGTACCTTAATTTTAAGATAGCTTTGATTTTCCAGATAATAAAAATCTATAAATTAGTGAAAGCACGCACATTTCAGGGGCTCCTTATCCTTTCCAACATATTCTCAACCAAACAGAACTGTAGCAAAAAAAATCGATTCGATCTCCAACGAGAGAAAAAAAATAAAAAAATAAAAAATAAATAAAACACAACCCTTTGATCTCCCAAACACAATTCACGGCCAAAAAAAAACAGAAAGAAATCTGAACAAAATGAACGAATCGAAGGCAAAGAATTGGAAACCTGAAAGACATGGCCAAGGGTCGAGCACAGAAACCCTAAAAATCTGAGAGAGAATTAAGGAGACAAACCTTAAAAAGCTTTTGATTTTTTTGGAAGTATTTTGAATTTTATCTTCGTCGCCAAGGCATCAAAATAGCATCTCTCTCTCTCTCTCCCTCTCTCTGTGAGATTACCCTTTTCTTTCCTTCATTCTTTTTTTCTTTTTTTCTTCGGGGTTAAAATGATTTCGAACGAAGAAAAACGCGAACTCCTGCCTTTTATATTAGTAGACACGTGGCGGTCTGATAGGGACACGCTGTTGCAACCGACCTAAACTGAAACCGGTTGAGGTTTATCAATGCAAGAGATTTAAAAGAAAAAAATAAAAAATAAAAACAGAGAACGCGCTATCAAATATCAATTCTAGAAACATAGGATGTCGTCTCAAGTGGTAGTTTCATCGGTTGTGAATCACGTCTTATGAAGTAGAGGTCACAAGTTCAAATCCTCCTACACCCTACCCTTGTGTGGACATGTAAAATAAAAAATGAAAATAAAATGTCACCTGCCTGTACACCAGTAAACCTGCCCAGGTTGGGTCACGTGGGGCCCCTTGGCATGCATGGAAAGCACGAGATTAATTACGTGGACGGTTAATTAGCAATCGGATGTTATTATTTTTCCCATTAATCATTTGATTCGATTTGAGAGGCAAATAGCTATCATAAAACCACCCTTTTCGTGCGAGGAAAAGGGATTAATGATGAGGAGTAAATCATTAATCCAAGAAGAAAGGTATACCAGATGCAAGTTGTTGGCATCGATAAGGACCCAGTAACTTAATGACCCATCGTATCATAGCATAATTACCATTACATATTTAGATGTGGTGAGGATTGAGGAACAATTTGGTGGGCTGTTCGATTCAAACACAAATTATGAAAGCATAATGTCAGATCAGTAAATCAGAATACAATAAAGTCGTGACTCGTGAGCTCAGCCAAAATCCTTTTGAGCACATGTTTCTTGATCTTAAATATAACATGAAAAGAGAAAAAGCATCATCCTGCAGTAAATCAATCTAGGTATTGTTCCGGATGGATTCCGCTATTGCTCCGTCTCAGTCACGCTCACTTATGGCAGTCAGGTGCTCGTCGATCTCCTCCATTGACAAAACTCTAAAGACCGGGTTCTCCTTCCCCACCACTCCAACCTATAAGAATTATAAAGTTTATCAAAATGATGGTCGTAATCCTCATCAAGAGTTCAAGGAAGTGGTATGGTTATTCAGTACCTCAATCTCATTGGCTTTGAAATCCTCCTGTAGAACTGATTGCAGGGCTGAAATTGCAGTCTATAAATGAAACCAACAGGCCACATTAGATGTTGAATAAGAATCAGCCGTCAAACACATTAATATGTCTGTGTTTGCCAAAGGATCATAAAATTCTTAAGAAAGAATTCTGCCCAAATTATTAAGGGATAACATTTTTCACAAAATTGTTATAGCATAAAGATAAGCTAATAACCCATTTTCCAAAAGTCAAATGTTGTTTATCAAGTAAAGATGAAAAAAAAAAGTCTATTCTATAGCACCTTTTACAATTAAGAATGTAAGAAAATTCAAATCTGTGTAGGATAGTTTCTCGTGAAAGAAAATATGGAATTTCCAATCAATTTATGATAAGGCTTCTGTTAATAATCGGATTAATTGCACCAAACTGTAATTCATGTCATTACTGACCTGAATCAAACAAGTGACCATTAAAAAAAATCGGCACTAATTGGGATCCATGGAAAGGTACCATTTTTGATACCCAATTTGACTCTCAAAATGGAAGGAAGGGAGAGAAAAACATATGGAATGGTGTTTGAGTCATCTTATGATTAAAAGTCCTGATCATTAAAAAGAAGGCATCACATTTACCTGCACTGTCTCCTCGTAGGTAAATGCAGGATCATTCTTCATTTTCTTCTCCAAGAAATTAATTGCCTCCTGCTCTTTCAATCCAGCACTGGTGGCCTAAACAAAGTATATCATGAGGAACTCACAGGACTGAAACTCAATCACATACTAATGATGAACAAAGAAAAGATGACTTGTACGTCCAATTGAAACAAAGACAGGAATGTGATGCAGAAATAATTATATCTGTTAGGTTTATCCCTGATAAAGAACGTAGTAAAAAAGTAATCAGAGGTGGTTGCCGGTGTAAAACTTAGGTGGACAGTGTAGGAAAGTTCTCGTGGTGTTCCATAAATCTTAGGCACTTTATTCTCTTGTTGAGCAATGCAAGAACAAACACCCCTCAGAGAGAGAATGAAAATTTTTCTAGGATAAGTTTTGCCAATACCTTGTGACCAAAGAAATGGCCTGCTGGGTCACATTTGTAGAGTCGAGGTCCAAATTCATCATCAATACCCAAAACCATAGCAACTTCCAAAAGCAGAGAAATGAAATCACAGAAGGGATAAAAAAAAAAATCAGCAATAAAGCTCATATATATTTAACAAATCCATTGGTGAAAAAGGAATACTAAGTTTAATTAACACAAAACGGCAGGAGAGGAAAATCTTTGACACTGGAAAAGACCAGAAACAAACCTACTCCAAGTGGTCTCATATAAGCATGTTGAGTATAGACTTGCGATTTGTCAGCAATCCTGAAATGCAAACAATTCCAAACATTAGTTAAACTAACTTTGACCTTGCATTTTTTCTTCTGGGCTAACTCTGACCTGATATAGAATGACATACAATCTTCTGATTGCAATGTTATGAACATAAGCAAATGTTTATTAAATGGCAAGAACACAAGAGTTTACACATACTCAAGTATTTGAAGAAGCATAAGTATTGACATATTTTAGAAACAGCGGTGTTTGTCACATACAGTGGCATGTCATATATGAAGAATTTGATGTCCTGGACTAACAAATACTATCGGTGAAACTCCTTCTGGATGCTGCTATGAGCACTCCTGTGTATTGTCCCCAAGACATCGAGTAGTAAATCGATTATGGTCCGAGTCTAACATTTGAATGAACTAGCATCTTCTTAATCAAGGAGGTGAAGTTTATTGACTCCAAAAGGTCACAACCTCAAGAATATATGATTCATGCAATAATTATGCTTCCTAGTGTATTGCATAAATCTAAGAGAAAAATATCCCTGGCCACCAAGCTGCAAAATTTTCCTAACATCAAGGTTCCTGAATTCAGGAATAGTCTGAAAACAGAACACTGTGTTCTTGTGTAATCCTCAATTCATCATACTCATCTTCTACTTTCCTTACCATATTTCACCTAACTGTGGGTATCAAGGTGGGCTACGTTAAATTAAACCTAGGCAACAGGACTATATCTCCTTGGAAAGAGAACAAACTATACATTTAATTCAACCTAAATATCAAAGAAACAATATCATTGTACAATCTAAAACAAGATATCAAACTATGTATTTATTTAAACCCAATAATAAAGTGCACGTACTATTACATGAGAGAGAGAGAGCAATAAAAACAAGTAATGCACAGATATCCACATAATAAGAGACAAAGGGAGTGATATGCTACGAAACTAGTAATTCCTCTTTTCCAGTCAAATGCACTAATATGAGTTCACTATCTTTGTAGTCTATTTGGAGGAAAAGCAACAATTTTTAATTTTTCCACTCAACAAATGTGTGTGTGTGTGTGTGTGTGTGTTTTTTTAACTTAAAACATATAGCAAGAATAGTTTAGCAGTTGATAAACTAAAAATAAATTGCAAGCTACACAATTAAAGAGTAGCCGAATTTGACAACGCAAGAATAAGGATATACCATTTTGCCAATACATCAACAGGCATCTCATATCCATATCTGAAGCGAAACTCAGCTGCTTCATTTCTCGCTTGTTGAACCAAGGTTCTTGCATCAGCTGTTAAATGGCATGGAACATTATCAAAGTTCTACTCATTTAAAAGAACTTAATAGAAAATCATATCTTCATGTTGTAACCATAGAGGATGATGCATATGTGAACTTGAGACCAATAACAAATGGACGATTAAGTTATACTCTCTGAAAGCAACGCATTCGTGTAATTGATGCTATCATCTTAAATTCTAGTCCAAATGCGCTTGAGGACTTCCATATATGGATCTTCATCATGCAAAAAGAAGAAAAAAATAAAAGTTCCGTGGACTTTTGTCATGCAACATGTTACATAATTATGTACAAGGTGCTCTTGCATCAAAAGTACAAATGGAACATATCATCCCTGCTCAGTTTTAATAATAACAGTTATATTTACTAATAGAGTAATGTGGGACACATACTTGATAACAGCAGAAAACATGCTCGGACATGTTACCATCTTGAACTTTTTCAATAACCAAATTTGCAATTTGATACGGACAGGCTGTTTTAAGTTTTATGAAACTTTCTTAAAACTAAAATGAAAAGGCTTAAATAGAAACTTGCTGCCTCACCTGTCATGCCAGTTGCCAACAACCCAAGATACTTTGTGATGGGGAAAAGATGTGACACACTTGTCTGATCCAAAAGCTTGTCCTATGTCAAATTTCACGATTTGTACAACCCAAGTCAATTCAAACTGCAGGTAAAACGAATTTTCAGTATGATGAGAAACTGATACTCACTGGGACCTTCTTCTGGGTCACAACACAAACTGAATCCTTTCCTCGAACACCAATCGAGGTGATTCCAGCAGCCTTAACAGCCTTAAAAGCATACTCTGTTCATTCATTTATGCCCAAACATATTAGATATCACAGACTAAAAAGACATATTAGCAAATACATTTAACTCATTTCAAGCCTGCAGTTTCTGAAGTAACTACAATTTAGATCTTACACCCCATAAGGTGCCATGAAAATGTACAAAAAATGACACTTCTGTAATTGAGAAAACAAAGACATTCACATATCTAAGACTGATGCTACTACTTTAAATTAGAATAACTGGGTTTTTCATATGTCGATAACCAAAATGAGACTCAAAGATATTTCTTTCTTTTCCTATTTATCAGATGTCACAGCGACCAAACAAAGGGTCAAGTTAGACCATCACAAAAGGATTTTTAGTTCAATTATTTTCTTTGAGCTACAGGAGCTGTGATTTAAATTTTTGGATAACAGAACTAGATTCAAAACCTGGACTCTCACGTACAGACAATAAGGGTCATATTAAATTTATTCTTAGTTCCACGACTCTGAAACCAAGCTCAGTTGAACTATCGTCGCAGGTAAATTGCTAAAGTTATATCTTTCAAAATTTGAGTAACTAAAATAAGGTTCAAGATCGTGATTTCTCGCTGTTTTCCTCGGATTTCTCGGCAACCAAACAAAGGGCGAAATAAACCACCATAAATTCTAATTGGGTTTCTAATCAATGGCCCTGAAAACCCAAAAACAGCTCCACTAATTTATTCCTTTGATATTCATACCTAACTGCGACAAATATTACCACGAATAACAATTCATTTCAACGATCAATCCTACATCTACATAACCCATTAAAAAAAAAGCATTCAGAAATTCAAAAATGGATTCCTGGAAACATCAATGGAGGTGCTGCGTGTGATCGAAATACATCTAAAGGAGTAAAAGAGATATGTCACCACATAGCACATACCCACTTGAAAGAGGCGGCCTTCGGGAGAGAAAATCGTGATGTGGCGGTCGTAGCCACCTCCGCTTCCACGACTCATTGCTTTCGACTTGTTTAGATTTGCTCTGAACTGATTCGGGTTTTGAGGGTTTCTTTTTGTGTACTGAGATGGGGAAGACGCAAGAAAGAAAAATAAACACCCAAGGCTTTCTTTCTTCCCAAGCACACTCAAAAGTAGAAAATAAAAGGTTTCTGAACAGCCGTAAACGATGTCGTTTGCTAGTGCCTAGTTAACCGGCAATGGGCCGCTTTTTTTTTGTTTTTTGTTTTTTAGGTAATTGGGCCGGCTATTGTTGCTTTTAGGAATAGGATTTAACGGAGATGATCTATTTTATATGGGCTAGATTTAATAATTTATATAGTGTTTTTGTTATATTATTTAAAAATTTTAAAACAATGTAATAATAGGTGATAATATATTAATATATACCTTATTAAATTTTTAAATTTTAGGAAAACGTATTAAAATGAACTCAAAGGTTGTTAGGGTATGCCATCAGCACTAATAAATTGATGACACGTGTCACTCTTAATTACAAAAATATATAGTATTATATTATTTAAAATAATGTAATAATAAGTGATAATATGTATTATATTATTTTAAATTATGAAATGATATGAGATCCCAGTCCATGGCTTTTGGGTTTATTTTGTTGTTTCTTGAAGGCCCATTAAAACTTATGGGCTGCACAGCTAAAAAAGAGACCAATCCGCATTCCTTTGTGCCGTTGTGCGAGTATATTTGATTTCAACCCTTTTGCTTGATGCAAAGCAATGGATGACGAGACAATTCTAGTTAAATTGATTGATCCATAATTTTTTTCTTTCTTCTTAAATCATATGTTTAACACTAATATATAAGTAAGTTCGGGTCGACTTATATTAACTTGTTTACTACGTCAAACTCACTTAACCCATAGGTAACTCATATAAATTATAAAACAAAACCTTTAAAAGGCTAAAACTCATTTCTATATAAAATTCATATATTCATATAAATTAAAATCAATTTTTTTCATTTAAATCATATACATGTCGAAAATGGTCAAACAAATCATGTCTGGGTTAATCCAACACAACTTGTTTATTAAATGGATTATGGGGCTCAAGTTGGGTCAACCCAGCACATCATTTTATTAAATGGGTTATGCTAATTGGGTTGTGCCGCTCACTTATTTAAATGAGTCATCTCATTGTTGATAAGTTTGATCTATTTAACTAAATTGGGCGTGATCAAGTTGACCCGTGAGTCAACTTGACATGCCAACACTAATTGCCAGCTATAAATTATATCATAAACCAATATCTCACAAGTATCTTAGTATGTTAACGTCGTAGTGCTAATACACCATCGATCTTATAAAAAAAAAAAAAAGGGGGTAGATTGTCACTATTACTCATTGTTTTAGTTTAGGGGCTAAAGTGACCAATGCAACCATGTATGAATGATGGCAACGCCCTATGGCATCTCTAATCTTTAGATCACCTGAAGTTGGACTTAGTCGGACCACTTGTGATGGCTAGCTATTGTACCTCACCAAGGCAATGGTATTGTATCTTAAGTCCCACAAGAACCACCAAGGTGGTAATCGAGTTAGTAAAGCAGCTAGAGATAGGGTTCAATTCCCCTCCTCCTTT
This sequence comes from Carpinus fangiana, assembly GCA_006937295.1. Classification (NCBI taxonomy): domain Eukaryota; kingdom Viridiplantae; phylum Streptophyta; class Magnoliopsida; order Fagales; family Betulaceae; genus Carpinus; species Carpinus fangiana. The sequence goes on along the minus strand of CM017321.1, from coordinate 51,238,394 downwards.
CTTCCTAGTGGTCATGAGTTCGAACCCGTTTGCAGTAATAGTCCGCGAACCAGATGCTACTAAAAAGGGGTTTTACCAACTTGTACTTTGGTGGAGCTGTGGTGACAGACTCGCCTTCCCAGACAATAGTTATGGTTCAAACTGAACATTCCACAGTGGGTGGGAATCCCGATGATCACGCCCAAGGGGAAAAATTACACTGATTGCCCCTTCCCGCCTTTTTGCTTAAAAATAATTTTTTTTTTTTTTTTTTAAAAAAAAGTCCCACAAGATTTGTAAACATGGTTACAGATATACCGTATGAATATGGGTGGATAGTAAAATATATTATCAATAAAATGCATCGGCATGATTTTCTGCCTTACTACCTATTAGAAATCTTATTTCACAATGTTAAGATNGTTGGTAAAGCAGCTAGAGATAGGGTTCAATTCCCCTCCTCCTTTCTTCCTAGTGGTCATGGGTTCGAACCCGTTTGCAGTAGTAGTCCGCGAACCAGATGCTACTAAGAATGGGCTTTATCAACTTGCACTTTGGTGGGGCTATGGTGACAGACTCGCCTTCCCAGACAATAGTTATGGCTCAAACTGAACATTCCACAGCGGGTGGGAACCCCAATGATCACTCCCAAGGGAAAAAATTACACTGATTGCCCATTCCCGCCTTTTTGCTTAAAAATAATAATTTTTTTTTTTTAAAACAAAAAAAGTCCCACAAGATTTGTAAACATGGTTACAGATATACCGTATGAATATGGGTGGATAGTAAAATATATTATCAATAAAATGCATCGGCATGATTTTCTGCCTTACTACCTATTAGAAATCTTATTTCACAATGTTAAGATTTCATAATGTTGGATTGCTGTGTGTGAGTTCATTGCATATTGACATGTTTTGCGTGTGCTTAACTCACTAAATCGTGATTAAAAAAATAAAAAATTCACTAAGTCGTAAAATTACACTTTATTTTTTTCACTTATAAAACGTCTTTAGCGAATCTTTAAAAAATGGTTCATGGGGCCGTGCATAAGGATTTGGATGGATGACTTGATTTTGTAAATCTTTGTAGGCAACCCTAAGATGGTGCTCTATTTGTCGACTAATGAGTGAGAAGAAAGCTTTTATTTCCTAGCTGGCTAGCTTTTGTGCGGTGATGGTGCTTTGTCTGTGAGGCTTTATCTTATCTATCTGAGTACCTCCTTATGCATTTTGATGTTGACCAAAATGTGAAAAATTAGATGTATCTTCCACTGCATAGATTTCTGATTAATAATCATCAATGGTGGTGGTTTAATGGTTTAAAAAAATTTCAAAAGTGGTTAAGCATATATTAGGGCATGATTTCGAATCTCCGCAATGGAGAATCTTCACATACTTCTTATTAATATTAGCCACCTTGGTTCTCATCGATGCCCTGGCGGGGTTGGATTAGGCTATGACTTAGTCAAACTTGAGGAAGCGTCTACGATTCCCAGCGAATAGGTGCAATTATAGTCACACCCAGATAGGATAGCCACAATTAATATTTTCAGTCTACCACTTTAATTAGAAAAAATATATATATGATTAATAAAAATCCTGAATTCATTACATTATAATTAATATGATTGCATGTGTTTGAATCTTTTGATGGTTTTACATATGATTATTCTTTTAAAGATCTTTTATCAAATTTATTTATCAACACGTTGTACTAATGGAAGAAATGGGATGCTTTATAAAGAAAGAAAAGCATCTATATTATTTGGTCCTAAGATATGGAGATGAAAAGTTATGAAAAGAAAGAAGAAAAAAGAAAAAAAAAGGGGTATATGTAGATAATACTATTTTAATGAATGTATTGAGTCTATTGACATATGAATGAAATAAGCATGGTATCAGTGCTTGGATGGAGTGCACCATACTAAAGGATTTTGAGAATATGTGGCCATCACTAACTTACAGAGCTGAGTGCACAATAATTAAGCAGCTTGCACCCAACAAGTTCGCGGGTGCAGAACGTTGCCATGAGCAAAAGCCTACACAATCCTCTGATTTGGATTTAATCATTAAATTTTTAATTAAAGAATATGATTCTTAAGTTTTGTCTAAATTTAAAATAGATGAACCACCTATCACTTTTACTGTCGAAGTTTCATTGAACTCGTCATCAGACATCAAACAAGACATTCGTAATTTTACATTCGTAATTTTTTTTTTTTTAAAAAAAAAAAAAATCCAAAAAAACCAATCAATATGAAGAGTGAAAAAAAAAAAAATCTATAAAAAGTAGAAATATCTATGCCATGCCACATGTACATACATTATCTCTTCACCACGCTCTTTTAATTGAGTTGTCTCTCAAATACATTAGTTGCTCAAGCATCAGAGGCTTTCCACCGGCCTCTCTGTTTGGCGTCACCCCGCTAATCTTTCCTTATTTTACAAGGAGCTTGTTGCTAGTTTGACCACCGTTCATAAAATTTACTCGATAAACATATATTATACTTAAAATTTTAAATTAGAATCTCTTGTAAACATTAAATAATTGAGAATTACCATATAATAATACATTATAGTTTAATGCAACGTGAACAATTGGTCCAATTTGGATTTAAAGTTAGTCAATTCTAAAGGTGAGGTTTTGCCAATAAAACAATTACCCCACAGAAGTGTGAAATTAGACTCAATCTTCCACATACAATCTTTTTGTAAAGATAGTCCAAGATTCCGTTGTCAATTCACGAAAAACAATTGAAACAATGTTCAACCTAATCTTAATTGTCATCCCTTTCACAAGTGATAGGAGCTTATTTTCATACGTTCATATAAGAAGGAGATAAAAATTTAAACCAATAATCTTCATCTCATGATGCGTGATTTTCATTTGATTAAATTACCCTTAGCGAGAGTGATGGAACCGTTGACTCTGGCTAATGTGGCCTCATTTTACACATTCATGTAAAGTGAACACTTTAATGGTCAAATTTGGTAGGAAGACAGCTAGCAAGGTGCGCATGCATTTAAGTATAAGGACGTGCTCATAAAACAACAACAACAAAAAAAAAAAAAAAAAAAAGGCTAATCATGTAATATAAATAAATATGTGACCCTTCGAGTATGTGGTCTACATTTTGTACCATGTGATCCGGAGGTCGATCTAGGCGGTGATTTTCTGTTGGAAAAAGCATGTCTAAATGTGATGTATGGACCCCCTCATCGGGACCACCGTGGTCCAGATCGTACTCGATTAGTAGAAATTTGTATACTATTTCTTACATCTTTGGTACACTGATATTTGCTCCTCCACCTACTGCTAATAATGCCACCTAAACCTAACCATTGACTCTAAGCTGGCATCTTCTCTAGAGTCATAATCAAATGATGTTACTTCTGTTGTCTTATCATGCGACTATGGTCTTTATCAAATTTTAAAAAAATTGTGAAAACATATATCATTTTTTTAGAAATAAAATATTAGTATAAGTTTTCAAGCAAAATTAAAATATGTCGAGAATCTTACTAAATTTACTAAAGTATAATCAAATGCATGTTAATATATGTAAGTGAATCCAAGTTTATTAGCTTAAGAGTGTTAATTATTGATCAAGGCTTAAACGCTATTGCACCAAGTGTTTCGTTTACCATTTATGCCGCATCTTTTTTCGAGGTAGATGGGGCTCTTGGATTGGACTATTCAAAGCTTGATCTATATCCCTTCATTAGACCCACCTCAACACGGTCCTCTCATAGCGCACACCGGCCCCACCCGCTTCTAACAGCACTTTTTGCTTCTAATTCCGGCAATTCTGCGACGGATCGTGACTCGCATGCGCCTGTATATGATTTTTTCATGTTCTGGCCAAAATCATCTGGCAGCCTTATTCCGGTGGCATTTTGTGGGCTTTTGTGTTTTGTTTTCCCCTGTTTTTATGTTTTCCTTGTATTTTGTGGTCCTGACCTATTAGGTTGAGGATGTAAATAATTTTCTGGCTTGCGAGTCAGGGATGATGAGTTACGGCAAGAGGAGGTTGCTACCTATATGGCTATATTTCAGATTGAGTTTGTCTGGAGTAGACATGTTATTATAATTGAAGATTAATCATGCGTTAGTGAATTTTTATGTCATAGATAGGCCTTGAATATCATATTGCTATATATGTATATATGACTTGTAACATTGTAAATTCGACTATGATTTTAATAGAACTTTTGTTCTGTAATGTAAGAGCTTTAAGCTCGTGATCCTTCATCAATTAATGAGTCTGAAATGATTTTCTCTTTAGAAAAAAATGGTTCACTAGCTTAGGCTTTTGGGCTGTTTAGATATGTATATTAATATACTTTTGATAAAAACTTTCAAAACATTTATCTCACCAACACGTTCCACATTTTTCTTTACATTTGCAAAAATAAAAGATGACTTATTAGAGCAGATATATAGAAATTAACAAACTCAAAATAAAAGATGAGTTCAAAACCTAATTTCATCCATCTACTCTGTTTAATTAAGTTATTTCATGTGTTTAAGGAGAATGTTAAAGTATTAATTAAATAATTAAATTTATTATTGAACTTTTGAAATAAGTGACTCAAATTGGTATTCAAATACAATTTGAATTGACAACTCGAGTATTAACTCAATTTATATAATTCTCCTGTAATAAAGTTTGTAATATCTCATATATTTTCATTGGAGTCTACAAAAAAAATCGATGTTTTATAGTTGATGTGTTTTAGAGAGTATTTGAATTATTGGATTAAAAAAGTATTTTAATGTGACATAAAAAAAAATTAAAAGGGACTATTTTGTGTTTAAATTATTTGTTAATATTTTTGTTTTCAAAAATAAAAATAAAAACAATAATTTTAACAAACATGCTCAAAAAGTTTTGTTGATCACGTAAAATTGTAATTAGGTGTCATGGCGGTGTTCCTTCAACAAAAAAACTCGGAACATTAACTAACGTAGGACCAAGGAGGCAAGGACGAGGTAACACCGTGGCCCCAGACCGTATCCGATTTGCAATTAGTCTCTTCGCTTTCTTTTCTGAGCAATTCGGCTCACCTTCCCCCACTCGCGTTCACGTAATCAGATAAGGTTGTTCCCATCATGTTACAGTGAGGGCACATATAAGGGCCCTCGATAATAAAATCATAGTCATTCAATATGTCACATAAATTTGATTTGATAATTCGCTGGAAAAAGACAGGCAAGAGCATGTGGGGGGATCATTTTCCTTTTAAAACTTTCTCGTGGTTATAAAACAAAAAATAAAGTAAAGTGGAAGATTAGTTGAATTAAAAGAGAAGATTGGCGGGACCGTCGCTTGATTATCTTGACTAAACTTATTAAAGTGTAATTATCAAGGGGATGACTCAGATCAACGTAATTGAGACTTCATCCTCCTAGTTAAATATTCTCCCAATGCTCCAAGCAAACCTCATTAAAAAAACAAAGACCGGAGCAAAAAACAAGTATAATCAAAACATTAGATGACTTGGTCCACATAATTGAGAACTTATTCTTCCCTTAAAATATCCCACAAAAGGTTCACGGGAAGTTACGAACCCTATTGAGTATGAACCAGTCAACTTGTTTTCGTACATTGGATTTGGATTGTTTGAAGTATGAATATAAAATTATATACATTAACTAAATATAACTCAATGTAGTCATATTTATCTATCTTAACTTATTAATTTTGTATTAGATTCACTTTACGTGTCAAAAATTGTTAGCTCTAAATGTCACATGTCGAGTTTTAGTTATGTTAATGCATGTGGATAAGAAGACTATACATGTAATCCGATCCATTTAATTAAACGGATAAGATCTCTTAATATTAATCAATTAATTTCCTTTTGAATTAGTGTTCGTAGATTGTGTTAAAAAATTAACAATCTTAATTGATTACAAGAAGAGGAAAATAACCTATTAAAAAGTGCTTTATTTTTTTTTAGTGTTTTCTTCACAATATTTCATTATTTTTTGTTCATTTCTTTCATTTGAGGAAGCTAAAATAATAATAATTGCTAGATAAAAATTCATCAATGTTTAATTCATGATCCCCTAAAGCCATATCCTCTTTCTTTTGGGGGACAAAAAGTCATTATTTATAGATAGTCAATTTAATTTTTTTCATAGACTATGAGCACTGGACAATAATTGTACGGATTTCAAATTTATAGACGGTAAATTTAATTTTTTCATAGACTATGAGCATCCGACAATAATTTTACGGATTTCAAATTTATTAATTTGATCCATATATATGTATATATTTATTTATAATATAATATACATTTTAACATGGGAAGGAAATGGATTGAGATCCTTTAAAATTTCTTTTAAATTTGAGATTTTCAAATTCATAAATTTCAGTCATTTATCTTATATAAACGTCTTAAATAAGCTAGAAAATTGATTGAGATCCCTTAGAATTTCCTTTAAAGAGTAATGTTATAAATATTTTTAGAGTCCTCTTGCAGTCATCCCAAATATGATTTGACTTTTAAAATTACAGTTGAATTTGAGATATGATTTATTGAACTTTTGATCTATCGATGATTTTAAAAGCCACATCACATTTGTGATGACTCCAAAAAGACTCTAGTATTGTTGCATTCCTTTCGTTGTATTTGTGGTTTTCGTGTGATTTTCTTTGTATTCTTTTATTCCCCTGTTTTGTTGGCATGTAATAAGGCTCTCTCCTCTCTTACTCGAATTGTCGCATTCGGATTTTTTGGTCCTGGCCTTTAGGTTGTGGATGTGATCGTTATCTTGGCATTTGGGTTGAGGAGGAAGAGTTTCAACATGGGAGTCTTTCCGCTCTCAGGGTCGGGGAATAATAGCTATTTATGCATTTGGTTGAATCTGTCTGGTGCAAATTTGGTATTAAATTTGAAGTTTAGTTATGGGTTAGCATATTGGTCTTGACTGTGGATTGTATTTGTTATTTTTTATGCTAGTAATCTTGTAACTTTATGCTATGGTTGATAAAGCTCTGTCTGTGATATAAGAGCTATATGCTCGTATTATTATTAAATGAAATGTTATGTTTCCCTTCAAAAAAAAGGAAGACTTTAGCATCACTCTCCTTTAAATTTGAGATTCTCAAATTCAATATAAATTCATAAATTTCAAACGTTAATCTTATCAAAGTGTCTAAAATAAGCTATATTTCCTCATTAAATGCTGAAACAAAGCTTATTTATGACACTTAGATAAGATTAACTGCTGAAATTTATGAATTTAAGAATCTTAAATTTAAAAGAAATTTGAAGGAATCTCAATACTTTGTTCTCAACCAACCAGTAGAATCTTGCCCTTTATTTTGGATTAGGATATTTTAGAATTCTTTCAAAATTCGAGATTCTTAAATTTTGAATCTTAACCGTCAATCATAATTTTAAAGACCTAAAATAAAACGCTTTTTAGTTTTTAACAATTAAAAATTTAAAATGTCAAAGGTAAAAACTGAAAAACCTTTTAATTTTAAGTTCTTCATGTCATGGTCAAGTTTCAATAATTCTTAAATTTTAGAAGAATTATAGTGATATGATCCTAGAACAAAAGCCTTTGCTTGACCGCATGTAATTGCAACCCAAAAAGTACATTACTTGTCAGTTCGTTCATATGCTGTGAAAACGCCAGCTCTAGAATAATTTCCCCACCAACAACACGTGGCGAATTCCCACTGGAGTTTTTCTTACGCCAATTAAACTATTATTTTCCCTCCACAAAGTACAGTACCACCCCTTCGTCTTCGCCCTGGCCCTTCAACTGCATTTCAAAGAACCAGAGCGTCACGTCACCTCAACATTAATCTCTCTCTGATTCTCTCTCTCTCTCTCTCTCTCTCTCTCTCTCTTTCTCACATATTTCACCGCCTTTCTAACTCTCAAAAGCGTACGGTTAGAGAAAAGCTTGTTGACACTTCAGTTGGATTATCAGATTATTTATGATCATATTGATGCACGGGATTTGCGTGTGTATAACGACCTCGCCGAAAAGTTACTGAGGCGAAAGAAATGGCGGCCGAGTTCTCGACCTGCGTGGATTACGGCCTGAAGCTCTCGAAGCGAATATACTACGGGAAGGAGCCGGCATCTTTGTCGGCCCCGGAGGTGACTCCGGCGATGTCGAAGTCGTCGGAGGCGGAGGGGTACTTGCCGGCGGCACCGATGGTGTACGCGGTGATACCGGAGCCCGAGGTGGTGGACAACCCGGACGTTCCGAGCTATCAGCCGTACGTGCACGGCCGGTGCGAGCCGCCGGCCCTGATACCGCTGCACATGTTTGGGTTGGCGATGGAGATCGAGAGCTATTTGGACACTGCGTTCGTCGTGGTGAGCGGGACGTGGCGCGTGCATTGCGTGATGGCGGGCCGGAGGTGCGATTGCCGCATTGCGGTGCCTATGGGAGAGCAGGTATGAAGTAATTAACGATGCTCAAAGCAACTAAAATTAAACTGATTTTGATGCGATTTGTTAAAAAATTAAAATTTGATGAAAAACATGTTAGTATGTCGTTTAAGGTACGTAGGTGATTGAACAGTGTAATATACGGGTACTACCCGAGTCTGTAGATGAATTCTGTGTGAGACGCACATGTATGAATGATTGGTATGGATGAAATATGTTTAAATTCGTGTTTCGATTATTATTAATTTTTTTGGGTCAATTTTTCATTTAGGTGATTGGAATTCAATAAATTATGTGATTTGGGAGCTGATTTAGGGTTGTAGATCTGGGTTGCAGGTTTCGTTTCTGTGAATTTTCTGAATTTTATAATTGGTTTTGTTGAAGAAGATGTGGCCAAAATGATTCTACTATTTGTCATGCTAAATGCCTTTAAATGGGGATTGCATAATGCTGTTCTCGAAGAGTTGGTTCATGTTTTTTCTTTCCCCTATGTTTGTTTTTTAGAGAAAAACCCATGTTCATGGCCTTTATGTTGTCCTTGTAGCCCCAAACCCCACGTGCTCTCTCTCTCTCTCTCTCTTGTTACTCATAAGTTGGAAAAAAAAAATGATAAAATCCAATAAAAAATTATAAGAAAAAAAAATTATAATTTATTATAAAACCTTGAAAGCCAATGCCAATGTGTGCATTACACACACACAAAATTAGTCTACTCAATAAACAATAGTGGAAATTAAAAAATCACCGTACCACTTACCAAAAAAATAGAAAACTCTCTTCCACCATTATTTTCCAAAATTCAGTATAAAATTTATAAAATAAAAATAATCAATTTGAATAAAAAATAATATAAAAATTAGAGCTGAAAATAAGTAGAGAAAGAAGGGGAACTGAAGAATAGAACCATAGAAAATAAAGACAAAAAAAAAGGGGAAATTATGTACACTTTTCCTTGTTCCAATGAAACCTTGAAAGCCAATGTGGTAAATCAATTAAGCATGTAAACAATGTGTATCACTTGGGGCGGTTCAACAACCACCACCACTTGTTTTTTTGTTTTTTTTTTTAAAAAAAAATTATTTTTGTATTTTTATAAAAAATAATTAAGTTTAGGATTTTTAATTTTTTATTTAATTCTTAATTCTTAATTCTTAATTTTGAATTTTGAATTTTTTTTTTAAAAAAAATTTAGTATTTTTTTTGGTTTTTCTAATTTTAGTATTTTTTTATTTAATGGTATTTTATGTCTAAAAAATGCGTATTCTGCTTGATTTAACGAGATTTTCCAATGACAGTTTTTTTTTTTTTAAACAAAATAGTAGTTCAATACTGTTGACTGTGACAGGTAATTAACCTATTTTTTTAAAGTTTCATATATCATTATCATTTGCAGTCACTACAATATAATTTGCATACGCAATAGGAGCCATTACCGTTGCTCGAGAAGAATGTTTGATAAAAAATGAATGATCAGCTTGACTTTGTTTATGAAGGGCTTTCAGATATATATCTTTGGCTCACTTCATTGGATAAAACATATGTTGATTGCATGCTATAACATGTTTGAGATACATGCAAATTGGCCTTTTCCTTTAGAATTTGAAGCAAGTTATCTTAGTTCTCAAGAAATAGTCATGATGTGGCTAACAGGGTTCACTTCTAGGTGTTGAGGTTGATGTTAGCGGAAGATCTTATAGCACTCAGCTGATCACAATGGAAGATACAATAGACATGGAGAAAGTGGTTAAAGCTGAGGGACGCTTTCTCAAATGCCAGATCTACACTTTAAAAGTTCCGCAGGTTATTATTTAGTGCTTACTTCAGTTGGGAATCACTGATTAAGAATTTGTTTTTCAATTCTCTGTAATTTTGATGTTTATTATCTTTTAGGTTGATGGAGGCTCCACTCTTTCAATTAAGATCAGCTGGTCTCAGAAATTATCATATCATGATGGCAAGTTTGGCATCAATGTACCTTTTAGTTTTCCAGCTTATGTCAATCCTGTTGGAAAGAAAATTTCCAAAAGAGAAAAGATTTTGTTGAAAGTGAACTCTGGTACTGGGAAAGAAATTATATACAAAAGTACCAGCCATCCTCTAAAGGTAACTCTTTGTTATAAATTTTGTGCAGCCTCTAAATACACATAAAGAACCTTGCTTTTTGTGACCTTCCAGGAACAAACACGTCAAGCTAGTAAAGTAAGTTTCATATATGAAGCTGAAGTACCAGCATGGTCGACTGCAGACTTCACTTTCTCATACACAGTAAGACCTTGAATTCTTAGTTGTTTTGTGACTGAACAGTTTGTAGAGTTCAGATTGTTGATGCCAGAAGGGTTATGGGCTAATGTTTTTACAGGTTAATTCAACTGACTTCTTTGGTGGTGTGCTCTTGCAATCTCCATTTCTGCGTGATTTTGATCAAAGAGAGATGTTTTGCTTCTATCTTTTCCCTGGAAATATCCAGAGTAGGAAGGTATGTTATCATTAACCTACTACCTTCTATTTCTCACGTTTTTTAATTTTAAAAATATTTGCATTAATGGGAATGTGTTTACTTGGCTTCTCACCTTACAATAAATTGTAATTTGAAGGTTCTATTCTGGTGCTTGAAGAATGATGGTAAAAATGCTAGTTTTTCTTTGCATAGTTTAACTTGTCAAAGCGATAGGTACTTATGATTGCATCAACAAGGACAGAGTAAAGGACCACATGTCTTTTAAATTAGAGGGAAACAAGTCAACTAGAAAAGAATTAGGTACAAGTTATTTCTAAGAGGATGGACATTTTTTTGCAAATGGAACACTGGTTAAGGGCCTTTAATGGAATGTTGGCCACCCTTCTTTTTCCAGCGAGTAGGTGGTCCTCAAGAACCCCAAGTGCCACACTTTGTTTTGTGCTGTAATTTTTTGTTTTTTTACACAACTTTTAAATGCATCATGGTAATTTTCACTCCATTAATTTTAGTGAATTTGATAGGTTTTCAGAAAGGAAGTGGTATTTCTTATTGATATAAGTGACAGCATGCGGGGAGATGCCCTTGAGAATGCAAAGATTGCACTAGTGGCATCACTCTCCAAGCTCAACCCTAAAGATGCTTTTAACATAATAGCTTTTAATGGGGAGGTGCTCTTATTCTCGCCATCAATGAAGCTGGCAACCAAGGAAGCAATCTCAGATGCTACAGAGTGGGTCGGTGAAAAATTAATTGCAAACGGTGGTACAAACATTTTGCTTCCCCTAAATCAGGTGAATTTATTTTTTAACATGTCCTAAGTTAGGGATCAAATGTGCTCCAATTATTATGCTTGTTAAGTTCAAACATTATTCTTTAATTTATATTTCATCTGTTTTCATGTTACCTAATTGGATCTAAAAAGAGAAAAGCTAAATAGGAAACTCAAAGAAGCCATCAAATTTCTTTTATACCCTGCTTACATCCATGATCCATTGTCTATAATAAATCATATGTTATGGAACAAGTAGATGACTAGTGCAGCCCTATTTTGTTTATTAGTAGCTTTTCTGACCTAGTTGCCTGTGTAGATGCATCTGTGAGAGGGGTTTTGCTTTTCTGATCCATAAGCACATAGCCATTTTGCATCGTTTAGTGGTTGAAAATTTTTTGTCCTTAAAGCAAGATGTTCTCTAGGTGTTTGATGGTTTGGATGAAAAGAATACCCTATGATTTTATTACTATATACTCATTTATGGCCTACTTTACATACAATTTCTAATTAACCACACTTCCTTTCTCTGTTGATATTAGCATGTGTTACAAAATTTTGACCTTGATCTGCTTTATTTAGGCAATGAAGTTGTTGGCCGAGACTACTGATTCAATTCCGCTCATTTTCCTCATTACTGATGGTTCTGTTGAAGATGAAAAGGAGATTTGCAATAGTATGAAAGGCTACCTTGGAAGTGGGCAATCAATTTGTCCCCGCATATGTACTTTTGGCATAGGTAAGGATTTTGGTTTTGGTGTTTCACTTTGTTAATGAGAAAGAAAAGTGAAGCTGTGAATCAAGAAGGGCTGTATATTCTTTTCACTGTGCAGTCCTCAATTCATTCCACATATATAGGAGAATTAGTTATAATGATTGGAGAATATTATGAACATGATAGCTGGTAGGGAGAGGATTCTTTTTAGATGAATACAACATATACTAAGCATTCTAATACTCCCTCTCAAGCTGGAGCATATATTTCATATAAGCCCTGCATAATGCCTCTAATCAACTTCTGCATAATAATGCCTATGTGAAAATATCAACAAGTTGGTCCTCGGACTTCACAACCGGTGTGGCTATATCTCCGCTCGGTATCTTATCTCGAACGAAATGGCAATCTACTTAAATTTGTTTAGTCCTCTCATGGAATACAAGATTGAAGGCAGTGTGTCGTTTTGCTCCCCGATTGCAGACTCCGTGGGCCGCTACTGGAGATCACATCGCTGCCACTGAAAAATGTCGATAGTCCTAAAAGAATCTCCAGAAAACACTCGAAAACTGCTGAAGAACTAAACGAGACTATACTTTACAGTCGATTCAACAAAAAAACTGCTTGTTTCACCAAATCTTCACCATTTGCCAGTTGCATGGCTCAGATCTCCTATGCTTGAACGTCATTCACTAGTTGCGCTTCAAGCTCTGGTTGCGAGTTGTACAACCATAAACGCTTGGCTCTATACTGAGGTCAGCATCTGTACGGCTGGACCGTACAAGACAGTTTCTGGAGTTTTTCTTGATTGGTTGCAAATGTTCTAATCCTGCTGATACGAAGTTGGAAGAAGGAGAGAAGTTTAGCAGAAGAAACAAATTGTTTTAATCTACCATAGTTCTTCTAATGTTTACACAGGTTTATAGAAAAGAAATGCAACCTATTATGGAAAGGTATTTATAGCAGATTACAATCAGAAATAATAGGAATCAAATCAGTGAATCAATTCATGTAGAATCAACATAGCATATCGTCAGAAGTTTCCATATTCAACAATCTATTCAACTCATTTCCAGTCCAAACTATTCGGAATTGCCTTCTCTACATTAAACCTTTGGCAATATGTTTTTCCCTCTGACCCATATGCTACAGGTCCTTCAATCTCTGCATCACCTTTAATTTGAACTTTTTTCATTCTGCATTGGTGCAGTAAATAGTTTGTCTTCACTGTGCATAGTCTAATTGTTTTAACTAATCTTTTTCTCATCTGGTTCCTTGTCATGCTCCACAACTTTCTACCAATCCATGAGTTTGTTTTGCTTATTACCCATCTATTTTTAATTATGTGATGAACCTTGCAGTTTTCCTAATTTGTTCAAATATTGTAAATAATTGATGAGCGGAATACTTTTCTAGGTTCATTTTGCAACCATTACTTCCTGCAAATGCTAGCACACGTTGGGAGGGGTCACTATCATGCTGCTTATGATGCAGGTCAGTTTTTCATTAATAATACAGTTATTACCATTTGTTATAACAGTGAGTTTTATCATTACCATCTCAACTATCATTGTAACATTGAGTTTTAACAGCACATATGCCTCTGCACTAAAACTGTGATTAACTGCAATACACTTGTGTCTATTTGTGATTACCTCGTCGTGTAGGTTCTCAACCACAATATCAATGAATTAGCTGGTAGTCTAGTGAGAGAAAAACTGGCAGACTAATCATTAAATTTTCTTGTCCCAAATATACCAGTGGTGCCATTTTAAGAACTTCTATGAATGTTTTTTCTTTGTCCAGATACAATTGATTTTCAAATACAAAGATTATTCGCAAGTGCTTCGTCAGTCATTTTTGCCAATATAAAGATGGACGCTTTAGAACATCTTGATTCACTTGAGGTACACTTGCCCTAACTGGAAATATTTCTTCCTGCTCATCCTGGATCGAACTATTCTGTTCATCTTTTGAGGTTTCTAAATATTATGTGTCTATTTTACTCGGAGATCATGTATGTTATAATTTCTTGCTTGGAGGAAATCTTCATTTTCTTGTTACTATATCTTTGACTGCAGAGTGACATATTGTAATCCTTCCTATTCCTCATTGCAGTTGTTTCCATCTCATATTCCAGACCTTTCATCTGGAAGTCCATTGATTGTGTCAGGCAGATATGATGGAAACTTTCCAGGCTGTGTCAAAATTAGTGGTACCTTGGCAGATATGAGCAATTTCACAATAGACTTGCAAGTGCAGAGAGCTAAGGATGTGCCGCTTGACAGAGTAATGTTTTAACCTCTGGGCTTATTATAACTGACATTAACACTTATCTTTGTGAGTCTCTGACAAATTCGTTTTAATTTATAATTTATTTTGCTCAATCATAGTTACTAGCCAATGATAACTGGAAAAGTGAACCCAAAAAAAAAAAGGTTTTCTTATGAGTTTGTTACTAGCAAGGTAAAATTTGATTTTCTCAAGAAGTCATACCTGCTTTCCAATTTTTTTAGATTATGGAGTGAAGCTGATCAATATTCTGAAAGTCTTTATTCTCTAGTTGTATTCTGATTTACATGTTGTGTTTGGGATTGGGAGGAATCTGTGATGTTGCCCAGGAACAAACTCCTCACTTATCTTTCCACATTCTCTCTACATTGCACATGTTGTTGCATCTTCAAACTCTTTCGTCTTAATGATCTGTTCCCAATATCAGCTATATAATTCCCTAACATGTTTGCTTTCCTGCACACACTGTTTTTAAAATCCCTCAGCTAGACTACCCTTTTTGGCTATTTAGGATTAGACCAGCACCTAGGTTCTAAAGTAACTTTTATTACAAAAAGAAAAAAAAAAAAAAAAAAAACTCTGAACTGTCATTGGTTAAATTTAATTCTATTACTCCCATCCTCTGAGTGAAGAATGGTGTTATGTTGGCGACGGTATGTTGGCAGCATAAAAATGCACACACTGACATTTTTGGCTACTTCTGCACTTCTCATTATTAATGTTCTCAGCAGGTACTTGCAAGGCGGCATATTGATATACTCAGAGCTTATGCATGGTTGCTGGGAACTAAAGAACTGGAGGAGAAGGTTCGTTGTGACTACAGATTGCATTAGTCAGAGTAAAATAACATAGCTGAACTCAATTTCATACCTGAATATTGTTTGATTTTAGCTCTCAATATGATAGTAAACGACAAAAGGTCCATAAACAGAAAAGGTCCAGCGGTTAGGTGTGATCATTGTATATTCAATGTATTTCAAGGGCCCTCCTAAGAAGTTATATCAGCTATGCTGTGATTTTTTCAACTATATGATGAACTTTTTTTTAAGGCTGGTTTAACTTTGTGACCATTAGACTTGTTGACAGGGATGATTATGTTATGGCCTTGTCTTAGATATTGCAATGTCAATAATATGGCGAAGAATAATTGCTTTTCTTTCTTGCTGTAATCCTGATTTATTTATTTATTTTAGAGCCATTAATTTCCCTATCTGTTTCTTTTAGGTTGCCAAAATGAGCATACAAACTGGGGTTCCATGTGAGTACACTCGCATGGTTTTAGCTCAGACTAATAAAGGGGAGAAAGCACCTGAACCGATTTTGATACAACAGGTATGCATTTGCCTGATGTTCTCCATAAACATTACTACCTATTCCTACATGTAAGTAAACCCCAGTCCCCTGTCAGTAGCAAGCAGACAGTAGATTGTCATTGTTCTTCATCTTTCACATGAATTAGTTAAAACATAACATATCTGACAGACAGGACAAAGGGTGACACAAAGATTTTGGAGAAATTTAAACAATATTCCACAAGAAATTGAGTTACCGTATGCTAAAGCATGCTCAAAATACTAATTTCCTTAAATTCCATTAAAAAGGTATACAACAAACTAAAACTGCTGAAGAAGGTGGAGTCGGAGGGCCAGAAGATTATATTCCTGGGAAAACTAGGCCTGGGATTTGGTAACTTGGCAGCAACGGCACAGAATATTCCACTAGGAGCTGAAGAAGCCAAGCCACCTGATCCTACGGATGTGTTGCTTAAGGCTGCTTCCAACTGTTGTAGTCGATTACTTGACCGCTGCTGTTGCATGTGCTTCATCCAGTCTTGTACATATCTGAATGACCAATGTGCAATTGTCTTCACACAGCTCTGCACCGCCCTTGCTTGTTTTGAGTGTCTGAATTGCTGTTATGAGCTCTGTTGATGTATGTAATGAATAATGTAAATGTAGTCAAAACAAAAATGTACGATGTAAGTTATTGTGTACGAGAATGTTTTATATGGGCAGTGTTAAGTGTTGTCATCTAATGATTAATTGATTTTTTTTGTTCTTTCCTGATTGGATGTGTATTTCGTTGACCCAAAACTTAGGATAGCTTTACCTCAAGGCTATTGATGTGGGGAGAGAAATAGTAAAAGAAAATTTAGGAAGAAGAAAGATGCGGAAGAGAAATAGTATGATAAAATTTTGGGACAAGAGAAAATAGGTGAAACAATAAAAAATGAAATAACTCTTTGAATAGTGCTGTTACGTTTAGCTTTTTTTTTTTTTAGCTCATTCAATAAAATATATATATATTTTGCTTCTCCAATGCATATTTTACAAATTTAAGGAACTATTTTAGATAAAAGTGTCATTTGACTCATCTATTGGGAATGTTTTTAGAATAATCACAACAGCCTCTTTATAACATTTTTCCTTTCCTAAATATAAGAAAAATCTACAGAAAAAAAAGGTAAAGTTTAGGTACTCTTTTCAAACTATTATCTAATTGATAATGTTGGTCTATTTATTTCTTCTGTAATTTTAGATGGGGATTTTAATTTATTCTGCTTCCGAGTTGTTGCCCATTACTTTAGTTTATTCAAATTTACTCCAATATCGTTGTTGCTCTCTGTCTCACTAGGAAGTAGGAACTGTGAAGTGGAGTGCTTTTTTGTTTGAGGAACCGATATACAGAAGAGAGAGAAAATAAAAGAGAAGAGAGAGAGGTTTTTATTTTTATTTTTTTTAAAAAATCATTTTACCCACGACATCGTTTAATTTAAAAAGCCAAATTTAAATCTCAACCGTCCGAATAACTACAGCAGATTGCTGTGAATTTTTTTCAAGCACCGAATCCCATCCCATCAGAATCACTTCTAAAATTTCCCCAAATCAAATTTGAACCTCTCTCTCTCTCCGCGACGGTGCTCCCTCTCTCAGACGGAACGGTTCTTTATCTCTTTCAGGCGGAACACCTGTCTTTCTCTCTCGTCAACAGCCGACGTCTTGGGTCTTCAATCTCTAGAAGGTAGGCTTTTCAATCTCTGTTTGCTTATAAACCGGTCTGGGGTGGAGAAAAGCTTAGGCTTTTCGATCTGGACTTTTAGGGTTAGGTTAATAGCTTCGATTTTTTATTATTCTTTCATTCTTCTCCCTAACTCTCTCATTCTTATTTTGGATATTGGCTTTTGTAAATATAGGTTTTGAAAACGGAGGTCGAAACCCTAAAAAAAGAAACTCTCGAACATTCACTGTCCTCCTAATCTAATCTCTCAAAGGTACGTTAGCCCAGTCTTTCAATTTCGTCTTCTTTGTTTTGTTTATCTATTATATACTGTTATAGGCTTTGAATGTTTAGTATTTTACTGGTATAAGCTAAGGACACTAGAGGCAACCCCAGCAATAAAGTATGGAAACTTGTCTAGAGAAGCCGGCCACAATGAGTAACTGAAAACTGATCTGATGCATCATTCATAGTATCATTGTATAAACCAACTAAATTAAGTGTTTAAAAAGGATGATAGGGTTCATCGAACCTTATAATCATAGTAAGGTTTAGACAGTTTAGTATATTTTAAATTCATAAGTTAATGTGCTATATCATTTGCAAGGTTATATGTATAACTACATCCTACAAAAGTGACAGAAACCAGATCAGGATAGGACTAGAGCTTAAAAAGCCAAGAGAGCTTCATATTCCGCTTAGAGATAGCACCGATTCTGTTAATTGAGTGAGATTGCATGCATGCAGAATGCACAATGAGAAATTCAATAGGCAGTTTAATGAGAAATTGGGGTTTTCATTTCTCGTTGTATTCAAGTTAGTTTCAGTAGTTATGTGAAGAGATGACTATTTTTGAAACCCTTAGTTAAGTAAACAGGTTAAAAAAAGGGTAAAATTGACTTCCTTTTTTTTCCATAGTTCTGATAACAATTTGCAATCCGCATTGACAGGGCTTTGCTTCTGACTTTTCACGCTCAAGATTGAAGCATCTAATTAAACCTAGATATTTAGGCTCCTATCACTCTGAATATGAATAAACTGATTGTTTCCTTGGGCTAGTTTTGGATTTTTTTTTTTCCACAAATATGTATCTGCCTATTAATGCTTGTTCTACTCTAGAAGTTTCTTTTCACTTGCTTGTTATTATTATTTTTAAATGAGTCTGACTTGTTGTACGATCACAATACCCATCTATTTCCTAAATTCTCATTTAGCTTTTTTTTTGTCCTGCTAATAGTTCAATTGGATTGTAACAAAATATGGATGCTTCAAAAGTTTCTTTAGGAAGGGTGATATCTATTTTCTAAAGCTTCTTGGAGAACCCTTATATTTGTCCTGCTTTTAGGTGAAAACAGTTAAGGAAATGGCTGAGGGAGATGAGGACTTGCCGAGGGATGCAAAGATTGTGAAGTCACTGCTGAAATCCATGGGTGTTGAGGACTATGAACCTCGTGTTATCCACCAATTTCTAGAACTGTGGTATCGATATGTGGTTGATATATTGACAGATTCACAGGTCTACTCCGAGCATGCTGGAAAGGCTGCCATAGACTGTGATGATGTCAAGCTTGCCATTCAGTCAAAAGTCAATCTTAGCTTCTCCCAACCACCACCACGAGAGGTAACTTTGGCTTATAATCTGCCATACTATGCTAAACAATCTATGTCTTGTATTTAAATTCAAGAAATTGAATTCAGTTTGCCTTAAGCTAATGGTAGTATATTTATCGAAGTTTGATTTCTCTGACGTGCACTATGGAACTGATCTTTGAGAGTTGTGAAGTTAAAGAGCTAATAATCTCTTATAAGATTTAAGTTGTTAAGAACTTTGGCTCTTGGAGGCAGTTTCCATGGACTTGCGAGTGGATATTTGAAAATTTTGAAAAGCATAATTTCTGTGGTCAGAATTCCTTAACCATTTATACTTTCTAAGCTAAGCTTTTTATTTTTTATTTTTTTTTATGAATTGAGTTTTTTATACCACCCAGACAAAGAAAACAACCCCTCGAGCAGAAAATCCAGCTAGAGCATGAGATGCCAACAAAGCACCTCATAAACGAAGTCCAATACAGACCCCAAAAGTACAAACAGCTAACAAACAGCCTAACAAAACAAACACCAGCTATACAACTGTACATCCAATTTCAAAGCATACAACTGAGACTCTGTACAATTGTCCAAAATCAAAGCCATCATCTAATCTGCAAACGACAAAACTGCACAAAAGCACAATCTGCACTGCAAAAGTCAAGCAACAATCACTACTAAAGAACTGCTCCCCTCTACAAACTTGTTGCAGTCCAACCAACAAGAAACTAACATTCAGAACAAGGTAGCTTTATAAGAGAGAACTAGCAACATGCATTTCAGAAACCAGCTCCAGCAAGCCTGCCTCAAACACTAGAAATCAGCGACCAACAGGAAATCAAATCAGAATAAATGAAGGAGTACTCCACCTATTACAAATGGCCACTTTCTCCTCATTCTTGAATTTTTCTTTCTCCATAATTCTAGTTCTAACCTCCCAGCAAATTTTCTGTAACAATTTTTCTTTTGAGCTTAGATGTTTACCAAATTTCACATCATAGCTTTATCTCCATATGTTGTACACTGCCGATCCCAATGCCAACTTGCACACAACATCCTTTAGCTTTTTGCCGTGCAATTCTCCTCCAATGCATTTCATTAAAATATCCTCCCAATTCATATGAATATTAACTTTTTAAGCTAATGTTGTATCAGTAGTTTTGGCCTTTGGGGCATGAGGCATTGTTTTCCTTGACTATTTCTTATAATGTTTTCTTGTTTGGTTTGGGTTATTGCTATTGCCACAATTTATGTAGCAAATCATCAATTAAAAACTATAGGATTTTGCTTGAATATTTTGCAACAATAGGATCTGTATGAGTTTTTAATGTATAGTTGTCATCATACTCACATTTAATGTTCACTTGACAAGATTTAGATTTAAACTCTCTGAACCCGATAATAACCAGTGTTATTTTATGCTGAAAGATATATGATGTATATGTTCAATTAATCATCCACCAGGTTCTACTAGAGCTGGCTCGAAACCGGAACAAAATACCATTGCCAAGGTCAATAGCTGGCCCTGGTATTCCTCTCCCGCCTGAACAGGACACACTGCTCAGCCCCAACTACCAACTTGCAATCCCAAAGAAGCAACCTTCCCCTGCAGTTGAAGAAACAGAGGAGGACGAAGAGGGTGTTGATCCCAACCCCTCACAAGAACAGAAGACAGATATGCCACAACATACTCCTCAAAGAGTGTCCTTTCCTCTCACAAAACGTCCCAAGTGAAAACTTTTTGAACTGTGTAAGAGCAATTAGATCCATTGGTCTTAAGCAATAGAAAAAAAACCATCAACATGTCCACTATAATGTTGATTTCTTTTGGAATGAAGCATGACAAAGTAATTTGTTTGATCCAGTGCCGATTCTGTCTGCTTTCATCCAGATTTCCATTATTGTATGATATTCAGAAAGTTATTCAAATTGCAGAGCGTATGAAAGCAGAACTCTGTTATTGTTTAAGATTTAGAAAGTGATGAAATTGCATGAAATTTAATGCTTTTCGTGGTGGAGAGGCTGGTAAAGTTCAATATTACAAAGGTGGGAGAGATTCAAATTGCAAATACTGGTGACTGTATTCTTTTCTGCTAAGCATCGCTGCTGAAAGTCCCCCATTCATAAATTGATGCCTAAACTTGTTCAAGAACGAGCTCTGCATGAAATTACTTGCTTCCCCTTATGAATAGGATGCCATTCTGGAGAGTGGAGTAAAGGATTGGAAGGGTATAGGGTTGAAAGCTGTTTTATGCAGGCTGGTTCTGAGTGCTTCAGTTTACCGCACCTGGAAGGAGAGAAATAATATTAGGCATGGAAATCGGTTGCTTACCGAGGAGAAGATTGTTCAGAAAATATGCTGGGAAGTTAGAACACGGGTTATGTTAAAGGGCAGATTTCCGAGAAGCAAGAAAAATGAAGATTTATGTAACAAATGGGACCTATTGGAGAATTGTTTTGGAAACGGAGTCTGAGTAGGGTCTGCTGGTGAAATTGGTTTCACTGCTGTGGCTGAGCCGAGCTTTGAGGCTGGATGGCTGTTGTTTTTTGTTTTCTGAGCAGTGATTTTGGTAGCTGCTACAGAGTGTAGTTGAATGTAGTGTTGTGTTTTCTGGCTTAGAGTGTGCTGGGGTTGCTGATTTGGTTGAAAGTGCTGAGGCTTTAAGGTGTCCTTTGTAGGTGCTGCAGTTTTGTTTCTCTTGAAGCCTTTTTGGCTTACTTGCTATACAAGTTTTCAGCTTAGCTTTGGGGGCAGATTGTTGACCATAGGCATAGAGGCTGTTCGTAACTGTATCTATGTATCAGAACAGTTGAAATTGAGGGTGTACCGATTATTTGGATTCTGTTTTGTTGAGAAATGCTTTTATAGGTGGTGTAGTTTGGATATTCCCTACTGTATACTTTTGTTTGTTTCCTGGAGTTTTTAGCTAAAAACAGCTAGAGTGCATTGTACTTCATTGTTGATATGTGAAAGACAGCTAGAGTGCATTCATCACAAAAAATAAATTGTATTTATAAATTAAATTGAGTATAAAAAAAGAAAGAAAAAAACTGAGTTAAGAAAAATGTGGTTTATTGTTTTTGTTTTAGTTTACCTCATTTTCTGTGTGCTTTGATTGACGCTATTTAAGGTTAACAATTGTTGCCTAAGAGCATTAATCATTAATCTTATATCAATCAGACTAGTCATTTTGATAGAAGCAGCCTCCTTCTACCCTCGATGGCCCTCGCTGCGCAGCCTCCATCCCATCTCTATGGGGTGCCGGCCCCCCTACCATGTTTGTGGGAATGGGTCGGCCTCCACTTAGTGGAGGGGTTTTTTATTAAAAAAGAAAAAATTTGAGGATCAATTGTAATTTTACAGGGTGATTTGGCAACTTGTTGACAAAGTTCCTACCACATAAACAATTTAGATGGAAAATTGAGAGAGAAACTAAATCTTAAAGCGTTTGAAAACTTAAGGGAGTGATTTATTTATTTATTGTTTTTTATACATAAAAAAAAACAAAAAAAAAAACCTAGGGACCAATATTTTATTTTCCCAATTTTATAAAATGTATTATTCCCATGCATTTGCCTTCATTTTAGTTTTAAAATGTGATTTTATCTAGATGGTGAAAAAGGATCTATTATAAGGAGATCAAACTGAACTTGATTCATAAATCTTGGTTATGGACGTATAGTGATGCTTGAAAGAATAGTTACTGTTTTACTGAGAAATAGCGGACAAGTTACTGCCTTAAAATTAGTAGACTATTTGACTTTATTGTATGGCTGCAAATGGCTTGGCACCGTGGCTTAGCCTCCCTAGCCATGACCATTTTTATTGCCTATAGTGGTTAGGTGGTATCGTTGCATTTAAAAAAAAAAAAATTTAAAAGGTGTATTTTTTACATTTTGACAATATTTAACTAAAAATCCAAACAGAATGAGATAAGTAAAAGAAATTGAAAGTTTTGATATCATTAATTGAGAAATTTTAAAATTTGGAAATAGTATCAAAAGATTCAAAACGAGTGAAAATGTATGAATTTTTTTTATTTTTTTGAAGTTTTCCCGAAAGAAAAAAGAAGAAGAAGAAGAAAAAAAAAACTATGGAAGGGTGTGACAGACACAATCATCAATCGTAACCATCAACATAAGGTTATTAATTTGAGTAATGATAATAGTACACTGCCAATCTTGAATAATGTTACTCATTACTCCATTATTTTATTTTTATTATTTGGACGGATATGATAATGCTTATCAATCTTTGGATCATCTATTGTGAAATGTATATATATTTTAAGTAAGAAACCTTTTTTTTGTCATTATGTAAATCTCTATCATTATTGTGTCTTTATCTTACACTAGAATTCAGAATCATGTAAAATTCACATCTTCCTCCTCTCATTTTTCGATTGAGATTCCCTTAAATTTAAAATTCTTATTAAATTTTGAAATATGACTGATTTTAAACGTTAAAATAAAATGGACAACTAAAATTTATAAATTTAAGAAACTCAAATTTATAATAAGGAATTGTAGGGATTTCAATCCCCCCCTCTCTCTCTCTCTCTCTCTCTCCTTGTACACAGACCCAATTCTCACCTAAAATCTCACGCACTTCCATTTTCCCGCCCACTTCTCAAGCATTGCAAGAACTCTTGTTCTCTTCCTTATGGTTTTTCTCCCGCACAAACACAATAGCAGGTATTTGATAGNAGACGTTAAAATAAAATGGACAACTAAAATTTATAAATTTAAGAATCTCAAATTTATAATATGGAATTGTAGGGATTTCAATCCCCCCCTCTCTCTCTCTCTCTCTCCTTGTACACAGACCCAATTCTCACCTAAAATCTCACGCACTTCCATTTTCCCGCCCACTTCTCAAGCATTGCAAGAACTCTTGTTCTCTTCCTTATGGTTTTTCTCCCGCACAAACACAATAGCAGGTATTTGATAGGATCTCTATTATTGAGGACCTATCTAGATAATAGTAGATAAGATCTGGTGTTCATCAGTATTCCCCGTTTGGTTCCCGAGAAAGTGCGAGAAGCAGCCAAAACTAATGATAATTACAAAAAGCTCCGCTTAACTGATCCAGATTCCAGATAGTCAAAAAGCACCACTAATTGGTTTAGTAATCGCATTTACACTATTTTTTTTTTCTTCTTCTTCTTACCCATTTTCATAGCTAACAAACAAGGCATTAAGAATACGAAGGTCGTAATATGTTAATTAATTTTCGTTAGTTTTGAGCACTTTTGGAATTGTTGATTTTGTATTTGATTGAATCTCTATGTAATTATTGTTGTTTCTTTTTTCCCTTGTTGCAGTTTGACCCTTCAAATGACGTTTCGCATTGTTCCGTTCCTCGCGAGATTTCTATTCTTCTTCCTTCTGGTCTCTGTGCCTTTCCCTTGCAGGTAAACAAAGCTAGGATTTCCAATTTCTTTTAACCAATATTAATTGCCTTGCTTGGTTGCTGAGAAAGCTCAGGGATAAGGAAACAAAAATACTATTTTGAATTTTACATCCTTAAAGTTCACAGATAGTCAGCTTAAATTTGTTTTGTTTGATGTTTTATGCTAAGTTCGGTTGCTAAAAATTGTAGCTCATGAGCGTGAGAAGAAGCACAGAAGTGTTATATTAGTCTTAAGAAAATTTATGAACCACCAAAGCATAGGATACTTCTTATGAAAAGAATAACAACAATTTTAGTCATTTACAATTTGTACCCTGTTTAGTTGCTAGGGAACCCCGTAGAATGAAAGAAAAAATGAGAAAGAGTACACACATGTATACATAGAATTTTGATTCATTAGCATTCAGAGTCTACCTTCATCTGAACTTTTTCTTACAAGAAAGTTGTGAATGACTTGTATTTTCCTCAAATTTTATTTTTAATTTTTTTATTATATATATATATTTTTCCAGTCAATGTCTATCATTTTTATTTGTCTTACTGGCCTGCTATGTTATGCTCGGAGAAAATAGGTCTTCAAGCAACGAAAGCATACATATGGAGAAAACATTGGCTATGATAAAACCAGACGGAGTGTTCGGCAATTATATTGATAGGATAAAGAATGCCATTTTGGGGTCTGGTTTCAGCATTTTCAAGGAGATGATTGTTCAGCTTGATGAGGACAGTGCAGCAAGCTTTTATGTTGAACATTCTTCAAAGAGCTTTTATTCTAGTCTTGTCAAATATATGACGAGGTATCTGTTTTATTTTTATGATTGTTGCATGTTGTTTTAAATTGGTTTTTTTATCTTCTTTTTTTTTTTTTAAATTCCAAATCAGAATTGAGCTCATGAAATTGGTTCTTGGGTGGATTAACCTAACTGCTTAACTAATGTTGGTATTTATTCTTTGGAAAGCTCCATATTTGTTGTCTGCATTGCTGCTGTTTAGTAAACTGCTGGATTGAAGCAAGTTTAATTTTTCTGTCCTTAGTCTTCTTCTTCTTCACATCTTTTCATAGTTAATGATGTTATGTACAGAAGCAACCATGCTGATAGTATGGCTTAAATATACTTTTTTTAAATTCGTAATTTTTTATTTTTATACCCATGAAAGTGGTTGATACATTAAATTATGAAAATCATAGTTATGCATTAACTGATGTCTTCACTAATTAGTTGACTGATGACAGTATGTACTGAACTCATTAACCTATTCATTTTTATACTATTACTCTTTGAAGCTTATAAGAGCATCCTTGCTGGGGCTTTTGTGTTCTTTTGAAGTTTTGATTCAGAAGAAGTCACTGCCATGAGCCCTGCCCCTGCCTTTTTATACCCTTTATACCAACATCGATGTAGGTCTCATCATATTGAGGTTGGGTTTCTATACAGCTCTCATCATATTGAGTTTGACTTTGGTTGTTAAATTACTCTGTGTAATGAAGTTGCTTCCATGATGAGATTGATTCATTCTATGGTTACTTTCTCTCTCTCTCTCTCTTACACTCACACACTGACTCAATTTTTATCAGTGGTCCAGTGTTGGTTATGATTTTAGAGAAGGAAAATGCTATTACTGATTGGCGTGCTCTAATTGGGCCAACTGATGCACGCAAGGCTAAGATTACTCATCCTCAAAGGTATGTTCTCATTTTAATCTGTGTGCTTATACCTGTTTTTCTCCATCTTTCTTGTTCTTGTCTTACAAATATATGGTCCATTGGTACTTTTTCTTATAATTTAGGAGCCTTGAATGAATGAACTAGTAAAATGTCATGATTTCATCAGCCATATAGTTCTTTACTGGATTTCTTAATTATATAAGTTCTGGTTTTATATCCAGCATCCGAGCAATGTGTGGGCTAGATTCGGAAAAGAATTGTGTTCATGGTTCAGATTCTACTCAATCAGCTCAAAGAGAGATCGCCTTCTTCTTTAAAGACGTGTTTGCAGGTCAAATCCCATTCTCTTTTTTCCAGTCAATATGGAAAGATATTTGTTCTTTTTTCTCAAGCCTATACTTTTCTTAGTACAATGATGCTACACTGGATGAAATTACACATTAACCCTTAAAATTTGGCGCTTATTCAGTTGCCATCTTTCCAAAACACAATGTGATGAAATGAAAGGCAAGAGCCTTAGCTCAACCGGTGCTTCTTTCCCTTGTAAGAACAAGGTGAAGGATAAGGTTGTGTTTAAAACTTATTATTGGGTGCATGTGTAACTTGCCGATAAAAAGAAAAATTGAAACTAGACCATAGGTGTACTGAGATAGTGACCCCATACAGGGAACCGGAGTTCTTAGGAGGGATTGATTAACCATGGGGGGAGTAGATGTGGGATTTTTATTTACTAGGTCCTAGCTATGTGTTCACTAATTTGTGCAGTGTACATCAACAGAAGTTATAAATTTCTTCAAGGAGGAAAAAAAATACAAGAAAGAAAGAAAAAGAGCATTGCATTAGAATATTGGATGTGGTGGGTTGCTTTTGCTCTTGTATGTAAAATAAAATATGGGAAAAATTCACTTATTGCCCATGATCTTTTATCACTTTTGCAAACATACCCTTAAAAGTTTACAATGTCAGCCCTCCCGTCAAAATTCAAAAGTTAAATCAAACGGTTGATGATTGAAATCTCCAAAATACCCTTAAGATGTTTATAAAATTACAAAAATACCTTGAATTTGGACATGAGTATTTTGGGGATTTCACTTTCTCCTTTAGGATTTAAAGCTGAATTTGGATGGAATGGTTGACATTGCAAACTTTGGAAAGATAGTAACCTTAAATTGACACTTTTTAAAGTTTAAGGGTATGATTGTAAAAGCGATGAAAGATTAGGAGTGATAAATGAAGTTTTCCCATAAAATACTGTTTCTTCTTTATTGTGCTATCTTTGCTGGAAATGACAATATCTGTTATTTACTTGTTATCTTCTGTAAAATTAGTCTACTTTTTAAGTGATATAGCATGGGATATCAAATTGTGATGAACTTGTGATTCAAACTTGTACATGAAATCTGTATGCTAATATTTTGTCTATCTGTGAATCTGAATATACGAAAGGATAAACTTTGATCATAATAACAGTAATTTTTACCTCCTTTTTACTTGGTAGCTCCATTTCTTTTCCCCATTTCTTCTGAAGCTCTGTTCCTTGAAGATAAGGGAGAGAATATATGAAATTATAAACTTTGATCATAGTAACAGTAATTTTTACCTCCTTTTTACTCTGGTAGCTCCATTTCTTCCCCACTTCTGAAGCTATGTTTGTTGAAGTTAAGGGAGAGAAAATTAAAAATTGAAATCGTAGAACTAACATTCCACCACAATAGATGCGAGATTCCAAATCTTAATGCCCAATCTACGACATCATCAATGAAATGGATTATTAGGTTTTTCTTCTATGGGGGGAGAGAAGAAGGTTCAATGTGTGGATATGAACATCAATTTGTGACTCCGCTATCCTTTTATTTACATTAAGTAGATATGACAGGATCAACTTCCTCTGCATTTTAATTCACCGAAAAAGAAAGCAAAAAAAATTCCTCTGCATTTTCTTGTTTGGTTTGCTTTATATGACAGGATCAACTTCCTCTGCATTTTAATTCACTGAAAAAGAAAGAAAAAAAATTCCTCTGCATTTTCTTGTTTGGTTTGCTTTTTATTTATTTCTTTTACCCAAACAAGTCTAAAAAAGAACATATTCTGCAAAAGGTTACCAATGAAAGAAAACGGCCAGAGCTTCTGATCATAGACTCAGTAATTATGAGATCAACTTGTTAAATGAGACTGAACTGAAACAAGAAGGCCGGGCCTTGGCTTCCATAAGACCCTCGTGTATGTTAACAATTGTCTAATACTTTATACTTCTGCAGTGCATCGTGCTTCAAAAGAGAACTTTTATATTTACTTTGGTTACTGTATTTTCTTTTTGACAGGTGGAGTAGCTACTGAACATGATGAACTGTGACTGGTACAAGTCTCTTCCGTCTTTACTTGTACAATTTTCCAAATTTGGATAACTGCACTGCCAATTCCTTAATGGTGGTTAAGCCATCTGTTGCTAAAAGTTGTAGACTTTCTTTGAAGTCTTCTATGAAACTTTTTAGGTTCTTATGATATAAACACTAATACGGGCTTGTCAGTGGGATGTATAGGTTATTTTAATAATCTTGAAATGTCAGGTGATACATGAATTCCATTGTTTTGGCGATCCAGGCATAACTGTCATCAAGATTCTACTTTTATTTGGCAAGCACCTCTAAATTAAAAGTCGGTGCAAGTCAATGCAGAGTGCTAATGCTGGTTCTCATATGAGAATATGATGCTGACAATTCATTTTTTAGAACATGATCTGAAAGTATGGTAGGTGGAGATGAGTTAGTCTTTTAAGTTCAAAAGCCCAGCCATGCACAAGTGATAGTGAATCTGCATTTATTGAAACTTAACTTATCGAGATTACTAGGACTTTGACTTGTTGGCATGGTTTATTAGTGCCGAAAGTAATGAGGTTCTTCGAAACCAGGATAAATCTTACTAGTCTCTCTGATTGTACATGCATGTGGTTATGCATCTAGCTAACTTTGGATGCATGCTGGTTCGCTTGGAAATTCTATACATCTTTTGATATGATAAGAGTTTGGAAATTCTATAAGAGTTAAATGCAATCTTGTTGAACTATTGTGTCTGCCTCTCCTAATAAATCATCAATGTCGTAAAATATTAGTCTTAATTATATCAACCATGTGTAATGGGGTCTAGAAACTACTTTAACTACTACAGCTCCCCTACCCCCTTCCAAAATATATATATATCTTATGCTGTAAAATAGGGATTGTAGTTTATGTCTATCTTCCTGTTCATTATCTTTTCATAGCTCCATTGTTGGGCTGCAACCTCCGTAAGAGTAGCCGAGATGTGAATAACCTCATTCGTGTAGTCCCACATTCATTCTCCGCTTCATTGGTGTTGTAGTCCCTGTTGCTTGGGTCAATTTCCCACTGAAATGAAAATTTTAAGCTGCAGATGTAATAGTTTCCATGTNGCTCCCCTACCCCCTTCCAAAATATATATATATATATCTTATGCTGTAAAATAGGGATTGTAGTTTATGTCTATCTTCCTGTTCATTATCTTTTCATAGCTCCATTGTTGGGCTGCAACCTCCGTAAGAGTAGCCAAGATGTGAATAACCTCATTCGTGTAGTCCCACATTCGTTCTCCGCTTCATTGGTGTTGTAGTCCCTGTTGCTTGGGTCAATTTCCCACTGAAATGAAAATTTTAAGCTGCAGATGTAATAGTTTCCATGTAGGATGTCATGTCAGTTTGTATTAGTAATGTAGTAAAAAGGAGAATATCTGTAGCATTTTTCTAATCTATATAGGGCTTAAATGGTGTTGACGTGTTGTGATTACTGCATATTTCCGTTCTTCTCTTTTGGTTTAGAGACCATAGAATTAAATGTGCCGTTAGTCTTGGAAGTTGCTTGCATTTATATTGCTACTGGTAAGCACTTACGGGCATTCTCAGAGCTCATTGAGATTTCAAGAAATTAATACAGCGTTAGATTGTTGATTACTTTACAGGATTGCCCCTCCCATGGAAAGAAAGGATACCAGCAAGAACAAGGTCCTAATTCGTGGCCAAGAATGGTGGGTTTCTCCTTGTATTTGAGAGACAGAGGCCATAATATATTATTCACATGTTAGTAAGATATTTATTATTATATGCTGATTTTTTGAGGTTTTGAAGGGACCTAGTTGCAAGACGAAACATTTGCTTAACCTTAATGCAAGATACTTAGTTTATTAATTTACTGAAGATCCAATGAAAGATAGTAAAGCATGATGGCCACCACGTTCATGGAAGATAGAGGTCCACATCATACAAGGTCTTTAGTTTATCAGTGTACTTCATTCCAGAAATAGTAAGCCTACTCCCATCCGCTGCTTTGATTCATAAACCCTAGACATCTAGTAGATGCGGTAACTCACATGGCTTCTATTCTTTTTCCCGCAAAAGTTGTATCTTGGTGGGAGTGATTCTTTTGGACCCTCTTTCACCTCCATCTCGAGGAGTTTTCAATTCTGAAAAAAAGATTTTTAGGATTGCAGCGACGAGCCCAATGACGTATGATCCTTTTTCACACTTTGCTTTCGTATATATTTTTGATCTTTACACGTAGCTAATTGAGTTCTTAAACATCCTTAAATCCCCAATTACATGTTAAATCATAAGACTAAACATATTTTTCGTGGTGCACCTTGCTTGGAGGCGGCACTTTTTAGCATGTCCGTCGTTCAAGTGGTCCACACCAGTTTTTGGTAAACTCCTTTAGAATGGCTAAACATTCTGTACGAAACCTTTGTTTTTTTGGGGGGTATTCTGCAAATGTGAGTGACGAAGCAGAACAATTAACCAAGTAAATTGTGCTTATGCTCATTTTAATTATCATGGTTTCCCTAAGATACTATTTATAATAGAATAGTCCAATCATGCTCGAGCGCTGGAGAGAGAGATATCTTGAAAGCAGCAATTGAATTCACAAAAGGTGGCACTTTGTTTGGAGAAAAAGTTGATTCAGAAATCTATGAGATGGAATTTGTGGTTGTTCTAAGCTTGAATGTGGAGCCCCATGCACCGCTCTGCAGGGAAAAAAGGGTTTGGGTACTAGAGAATAATACGGATCAGGGTAGAAGTCAACCCGACCCCTTTGGTACACGTGTAGGTCCGACATAAGATGATGGGAGTTACTTTGTCGTGACACGTAGCCAACTGCCATAACCTAACCCACCATTTTTTCTTTTCTTTTTCTTTTTCTTTTCCTCAGCTAGCATAACCTAACCCACTTGCACCATTTGATGCCCCATTCCAAGCATATATGGGTATGGCAGGGATCCCCGTGATTTTGTGGTGCCCATGAGGACAAGGCCTTTCATTTTTTAAAAATATATTTTGATGTGACATAAAAATAAAAATAAAAGTAATTTTGATTATACTAATGTTTTTATTTTTTGAAAAAAGAAAGAAGAAAAGTTTTATCAAACAATTATTTTTCTTGTCAATTACCATGTACCCTAAATCCTTGGGAATGTATAACTTGCTTTCTTCTTCTCACTAAACCCTTTGGATTAACAGTGTGCAATGAATGGCATTTTGGTTGGTAGTAATGAGATTTACTATAATATTATTAGCTGTACATGAGTAGATGTTACACAAATTGGGAGATATTTACGGTTTTGGTGGCAAATGACAGCAAACTTTGAACGTTAGCCCCTTGAAAAGAGGGTTATTGTCTTGTAATTAGCATTGAGTTGAACTTACGCAGCTAGATAAGATTTTAGGTGGTTTTCTAGTCAAGTTTTGTGGTGGTTGTATCATGTATGTAGACTGTAGTATGTGTTTATGAGTTTCTTTAGAAGCTCGAGCATTCATAAGTGTTTATATAGCTTTAATATTAAACAGTTCGGTACATAGCAAGACACAAATTACTTTTCTCAATGTACTATATTGTTGAATTTGAGCTCTTCTTCCACATGGCAATTGGCATGGTCGCTCTTGCCATCTTCGAGTTTATACGGGATTGTGTTAAGGAGTTTAAAAAAATGCTTTTAATCGACTAAAAATTGGTCTGTCTAGTGACCAACTTAAAAAGTAAATTTTTAACATTTTTGCTCCAAAAAAGCTAAAAAATGTGGCTGTTTATATAGATAAAAGCTATATTTCTTAAGACAATCTCAAACAGGCTTTAACATGGACATTTATCATGTTCCATGGCCATATGGTTGTTAACTCAATGAACTGTGAAACATAAACATATGATATAGCCTATCAAGGAATTAGGGAAAGACTCAAAGGGCTTGAATCTTGATAGCCTGAGTTATTAGAATTTCAATCTCATGCAACCTTCCAAAATTTACAATTAATGAAGTGTCCCTTGACAAGGGGGGATTTGTAGTTCCCCAAATTAGTTTCCTGTTTCTCTTCTCAAGAGAGATCTGTCCACTTAGATCTGCCTATGTTTCAACAAGATTTGTCGAGAAACTTACTTGGGTTTGCAGAATTTCTGTGACGGTAGGCATGAATAATTAATATGAATGCGACATTAATCTCTGGGAACGATACTCTATCTAATTACACCAATACTAAGCCGCCATGTGTTTACAATAGTTTAATTCCAGAAAATTCGTGTTCATTTCCTAAAACTCTTCCTTCATAAAATCCTTAATTAATTTTGTTGCAGCTAGTCCAGAAAATCAATTATCAATATCATTCCCAAAGCAATTGTAAATATTTTGGTTTGAAATGAAACGAAAAAGTGTTAAAAGATTCCTCCTAAGATTAGAGCTTGTTTGGAATTGAGTTAAAGAGCTTAAAGTACAGCATATAAAAACCGTTCAACAAAAAACTCAATAAGCTAAGTACTCGATCTTTAATTTCAAAAGCTGTATCTTTCTGAATATAAAAGCTTTATTTTCCGACACAGTTTTAGACAGGCTCTAAAGCCTTGAGTTGAGAAGTATTGAACGTGCCCTACAACTGGGGGAGCAGTTGAAATTCAGTAGCCGGTTGGGTCAGTGAGGGACATTCCCATGCGAAAATTGGATTTTTTTGCTCAGGCGTTCCTCCTATCAGCCCTAAGCATGACCCCATACATTCCTTCCCTTTACTTTATTCAAATCAATTTCTTCTTCTATAATTTTGCATCGGGACTTTAATTTATTCTGCTTCCAAGTTGTTGCCCATGCTAGCTGCCCATCACTCCAATATATATCATATAGTAATAGTTGTACGTGGTAATTCATTTGTCTACCTACTTAGCTGCCATATTAACTCATTTATTTTCTTCTAATTAAGCTAAAAAACTAAGAAAAAAAGAAGAAGAGTACAATCCTTGGTATATCATATGGATATTGCTACATGTGTCAATCGAGTATCATAGAACCAAATGAAGTGAGTCATTGTACGGCAGCCAAGTTTATGCCGTAAAAGGTCGATCGAAGAAGAAGAAGGAAGAAGAGTCGCGAAAACTTTTATGGTACGTATTATTAAAAAAAATGTTTAGACAGTAGAGGAATTAAAGCACAAAAAATAAGATTAAAACTAGTGGTCGTTGAGGCACATTTGTACCACCCATTTTGGCATCCCTCGTGTCACCCCAGTCGCCTTTCGATTTCAGATGTTTTGAGATTGATTTCTTTCTTGAAAAATGTCCAAAATCTGTACTACTTTATGATCTAGTGGATGGACGTGGTGACACAAGGGCTCCTAGGTACATGATACAGAAGATGTTCCAGAATCGACCTGCACCATTCTCGTCCATTATAAATTGGAAAGAGAATGTCTTTATGCAATTATGCTCGTGGAGGCTTAATATATATTTATAAATTAGTCCCATAAGTTGAGAGATTAGAGAAGAGAGTTGGAGGGCGGGAGTGGTTAAAGGCCGTCTTTTGGGAACTTGAACCAATACAAAATAAACTCTCTCTCAACTCAGCTTGCCCGCCCATGAAATTCAGCGAAACCCCATCTTGAATTTTAAACTCCCAAAGCTCCATTTTCCATTGCCTTTTACGATTGGCCTTCAACCACCTCAGTTCTTCCAAACACCGCCAGTTCTTTCCATTCTAAACCTTTCAAAGAGCTCTCAAATCTGCTGTGAAAATGAAGGTAAGTTCGTCTGCATGCATGAGAGAGAGAGAGAGAGTTTGGCTGGTTTGTTTGTTGATGTAGCTCACGCCCACGTAAAATGATTCAGAGATTATGGTTCTGAACTGATCATTTTCATTTGTTTTGATTGCGCGCAGCTTTTTAGTTGGATGCAAAATAAGCTCAACGGGAAACAAGGAAACAAAAGAGCGCATACACCTTCAGCTACTGCTAGTAAGCATTATTTACACTTCCATATATATATATATATATAGCATGGTTTTGTGTTTGCATTCTTATAATTTACTTCTTCGTACAAAATATGTTTTGTCATCAAGCTAACCGAATTAATTGAAGTAACTGTGTTGGGGAGAGAGAGAGGCCGGGTTAGGATCATTGAGATCCACTCTGTATTTGATTTGATTGTGATTCATCCAATTCAGCATGAATTATATTTGAACGTTAGTTCGAATTTTTCTTCATCTTCTTACATGGATATGTAAACAGGAAAAATAAAAATTGAAAGTATTTTAATGGGTCGGGTTTAGATCCGAATCCAGGGGTGGATTTTTTTTTTTTTTTTTTACATGTTCACACAAGAGGGGGGAGGGGGATTCGAACTAGTAACCTCCGCTTCATGAGGCGTGGTCCCAGCCGATTGAGCTACCTCTTGAAAACCGTAATTTAGGGGTGGATTTGATCTACATCAAAATTGATTAAAATTGAAGCACGACACAAAAGATAGTCAAAAGAGTTAATTAACAAGTCAAAACAGGATTATAAGTCAAAGGATGCAAGCTCTAAAATGGTCAATGAACGGTCAGAATAGGAGACACTTGAGTCAAGGTGTCGACCTAAAGTCGTCTGTCATTTGCCTCAAGTTCAAGCTACCTCATTTGAGTGGTGGTTGTAAAGATTTGTTTGTTGTTTTGAAATTTGCTCATTCATTCAGAAATAATAATAATAATAATAATAAAAGAAAAAAGAGAGAGAAAAGTGATGGTAGGAATTCTACGACTTTTATTATGTTACCATTTTTTTTTTATTAAGTTACTAATTGAGTTTCTATAGAAGTCTTCCAAATTATTTATCTTATAAGTCATATATATAACTAGATCCCATGGGCTTCACAAATTTTTTTAAAAGAATAATAAATTTTTTGGGGTTCCACTTATAAAAATATAAATTTAAAGAGAATTTTTTAAATTTTGGGGCTTATTTATTTATTTTTCATATTTAATGATAAAATTAAGTGAGCACTGATTTTTCTTTCTTTCTTTCTTTTTTTGGTTGTAAAAAAATATAGATTGAGTAAAAATTCTCTCTTTCTATTTCTGTTGTGTAGATCATCATGTGAAACAAGAGCCTCGTGAAGAATTCAATGACTGGCCCCATGGCTTGCTAGCCATTGGAACTTTTGGTAACAATGATTTGAAAGAAAATCCAAAAACCCAAAATACCCAAGACGATCCATCTTCATCAAAAGAAATACTAGATTTTACCCCAGAAGAAGTTGGAAAGTTACAGAAGGAGCTGACAAAGCTCTTGACACGTAAACCAAACGTGGAGAAGGAGATTGCTGATCTTCCATTGGATAGATTCCTCAATTGCCCATCAAGCTTGGAGGTTGATCGAAGAATTAGCAACGCACTTTGCAGTGATTCGGATGATCATAGAGATGAAGATATCGACCGTACAATCACTGTCATACTTGGTAGATGTAAAGACATTTGCTCAGATAACGAAAAGAAAGCCATTGGGAAGAAGTCAATTTCTTTCCTTCTCAAGAAGATGTTTGTTTGTTCCAGTGGGTTCACACCAGCTCCCAGTTTAAGAGATACTCTTCAAGAGTCAAGAATGGAGAAGGTATATCTATATCTATATCTATATATATATACATACAATACAACTACATATATATATATATATATATACCCTTTTCTGTGAATTTTTAGAGTTAGATTTATTAAAATTATTTTTATTGACTTGCAGCTTTTGAGAGTATTGCTTCACAAGAAGATGAACCCACAAAGTTATTCTCGGCCATCATCAATGAAGAAATATATAGAGGACAAAGAGATGCCAAAGAGGGAAAATGATGATGAAATGCAGGAGAAGAGCAATGACGGATGCAAATGGGTGAAGACAGATTCTGAATGTAAGCAGGACCCCTTTTAGTTTACATTGATTCAGACCAAAAAACACACACAAATTAAAAAGAAAACATGCACAAAATGTGGCACTGATGAGATAAATGTTCATTGTTTGCAGATATTGTTCTAGAGATATGAATCTGCCTTCCATCTTCGCTATAATATCATTTCAATTGCAAGGTAAGAAGACCCTATTTGCGGCTTCGATCACTTGAATATATATATATAACAATTTTTATTTTCTTAAGAGTTCGATCATCACCATCTCTAACTTCATGCTATAATAACTTTGCAGATTCAAATGTTGAAGAAACTTTTTAATGGTGCTTCTTGATCAGAGGGCCAGAAAAATGTATGATCGATATCCAGATGGTGTCTCTTTTTGTGGACGGTGCTTCCCGTTTTTTTTTTCATGCTTGTATCTGTGGACACAGTACAACGCATGCTATGAGATATCGTCAAACGGATTTCTGTAGTTTGTACTGACAAAGCCAGACATTATCTACATTTTTCATCATATTTTACAGTACTTTTTTTTTTTTTTCCTATGTTGCTCTCTTTGTAAGTTATTTTAAGGTGAATAATATTAGATTGACATGGAATTATGGAGATATTCTGGCCTGTTGCTTACTATAACAAGTTTTTTTCCATGGAAAACTGTTTACTTCTAATTATAACTAGGGTGATAATTTGTGTTTATGTATTGTGTTCGAATTGTGTCAACGCATAAGTATAAAATTATATAGATCAACC
The DNA here is from genome assembly GCA_006937295.1 of Carpinus fangiana. Taxonomy (NCBI): domain Eukaryota; kingdom Viridiplantae; phylum Streptophyta; class Magnoliopsida; order Fagales; family Betulaceae; genus Carpinus; species Carpinus fangiana. Next base: position 51,201,151 of record CM017321.1, on the reverse strand, counting down.
ATAACCTGACCCCTTTAATTAACAGGGTCAAACCCTTCAACCCTTTAATTTTGTTTTGGGTTCATGTCGGGCTCATTGGTCATCCATTAATTTTGTTTTTACTTGTCGGTTCGAGTCATGACAAAACATGGGTATAAGACTATATCGGTCAATTCTAACATGACCCATTTAATTAAACGGGTCAAACCCTTCAACTCTAAGGTTCCGTTTGGTTTGTGGAATAGACCATTGGAATTAACTAACTAACTATAGGTATAGTTATTCCTTTGTTTGGTAACACATTATTTCTAGGAATAGTTTATTCATATGGGACTACTAATCTCATACACACGGGATTAGCTAAGTCATTCAAAAATGAGAGTTTTAGCTAATCTTTAAGGAATGTAATACATTTTAAAAAAATACTCATATAATTTTATTTTTTTTTCAAATTAAACTTAAAACAAAATAATAAAAATAATAAAAAATCTGAAAAATGAAGTGGGTGGCTTGACCACCCATTGGGTTGGTTGGCCACCCACAAAAGAAGTTGGGGATGGTTGCACCACCCCGTCACATTTTGGGGTGGCTATGGCCACCCCATAACTCCTATAAAGGTTTTCAAAACAGTCAAATCTAGTACCTCACCTATGAAAAAAAATACAAAATCGATACCTTCGTTAGTTTTTGTAAGAGAAAATTAACGATCTGCCATGTGTATAAAAACTAAACCTAGAAAAAAAAAAAAAAAAAAACTATGAGGATCCATCCAACGAGTTCCCCTTTGCACGTTACATATGAACTCTCTTTCTCGGCCGGTGAGTTCCCGACATACTGTTCTTGGCATGTGTGGTTTGGTGGATGGTTCCTCATAGTTTTTTTTTTTTAGGTTTATTATTATTATTATTATTTGTTTTCATACTTGGGGAAAACAGTTCGTACCACATCTTAATGGTTAGGTGAACGTTCCGTGCCAACCAGAGATGGAGTATATTTTTTCCTTAATACAATATTTTCTTGTTTATTTATAACATGCGTATAATGAATTTCTCTTATACAAATATAATTAACCATTATTGTGCGAATAAATGTGAAGTCAATACCCTACTCTCTCTCTATTATATTTCAATTCTCATTTATTTTTATGCACTTTAGTTACAAAACAAATCAACAACTTCTTTCTTAAAGTTACTTTTGATCTTGAAAGCTTTATAACAATTCCTTCACAGTTCTTAAGGTTCAACATCCTCAAAATTGCTCTATCCTACAAGGATTTGTACTATTGCGAGTGGTATTTATTATTGATATATTTGTGCTTTAAAAAGACCACATCAAGCTTTACGCAAATATTCATACGGGAAGTTTTGCCCTTATTCAAGCAAGCTATATTGGCTTTGACTTATTCAACTCACACCGGACTGGTTTCTCATGTAAGGGAGAAGATTGATTTTCTTTTTGTTTTGTATAATTGATTTTTTTTTTACTTATCAATACCGTCCAATGTGACATTGGACTGATTGTTAACATGAATGATACATTGGATTGATTGTAAACATGGATGATGGTGCATCAATGCAACCATACAAGTGGTAAATGATAAACTATTAATTTTTTTTTTTTATAAACTAATAAACCATTGACTTTAACACAAAGTAATTAAGACAAGGAAATGAATGTTGTTAGTTTGAATATTTTTTTTATTTTTGTGTGAATATGTCAAAAAATAAAATAAAATAAAGACAATGATCTATTTTTAGAAACCCATTAATTAAATTCAAATCAAATAAAAACTCTTAGACTAAATAAGATTTTTCCCAAAACAAAAATGAAAACTGAGAAAGTGATTCTCATATTACAAGTCGTTTAGTTGTGTTCCCTTTTCCCTTTCCCTTATCTGAATAAAAAAATAATAATAATAATTAAAAAAAAATCTTTTAGTTGTGAAAGTGTTCAATAGATCGTTTAGATACTACAAGTCGTTTAGTCCGGATAATTGCGCTAGAAGTCGTTTAGCTCCAAAATGAACAGAGTTATACAAATCATCAATCAAACAGACGACGCCACAACCAATGGAAGAACCAACTTCAAGTTCAACTCGTCTCTCTCCAATCTCTTCCACCACCACCACCACCATGTTCTACTCCTTCAAACCCTAATCATACCCAACCCAAAACCAAAGAGGAAAAAATCCCACACTTCCTCTCTTTTTCCCTCCAATTTTTCTCTCAATTCGCTCCTGAATATCTTCCGGTGCGATTGGATCTGAGTGTTTTTACAGCCCCACCTAGACCCATCAATCTGGAAGAGAAATATCGATACCCCAGTTTCTTTGGTCTCGCACTTTCTGGGGTTTTGGATCTAAAAATTTTAGGGTTTGTTGGAGTTAGGTTTTTGGAGGAGTTTTGAAAGGGTTTGGTGAGGTGGCATTGCAGAGAGGAATCTGAGCTGCCAATGCCATTATTGGTTTGGTCTAGAAAGAGTTTTTCGGTGGTTTTTGAGATACCGAAAAATCTTAAGTTTGAGTTCATCAATGTCGTGGGCAGGCCCGGAAGACGTCTACCTCTCCACCTCCCTTGCCAGCTATCTTGACCGTACGCTCTGTGTGTGTGTGTGGTTTACTTATACATATAAACGCCTCTGAATTGTTGATGTATTTGATTTTAGATGTTACTAGTTTAAAGTTTGGATATTTTTATTGGTTATGAATTTTGTAACACTGGGAGAATCTATGATATGGTTTTATGGATATAATCGAGAAAGAGATGGAGTAATAGTTGTTACTAGTTGTTGTTTTGATATATCGATGCTAATGGGTTGTTGTCAATTTGGTCTGGCATGCAAAGATTCATCTGGGTTTATGCTAATTTTAGTGTTTTTGTAGCAAGAATGTGGCAGCAAGTATTACTGATCGTTGTTCTAGTTAACATAATAATGTCTAGTCTCCTCGATTCACATTTCCTTCTTGTCACCTTTCCGTACACAATTTTTTTTTTTTTCCCCTGTTCTCTTTTATAATCTTCCATATTGGTTTTATATGCAACTTGAAGGTTACGCCCTCTGAGATTTCCTTATGTCTGTTTCTCTTTACAAGCAGGAAACACTTAGTAGTATGCTTACTTGGTGCTCTGAATATCAAGGATCTACTTTTTGGGCCTTATTTTTAGAATCTTTAGATTTGGTTTCTTCTTGGGATATCTATAGACTTCATCTTTTAGGAAATGTGAATACATCATAGTAAAAACAAATATATTTTATGTTTTGGTGAGAGAATGTTTCTATGTTAACATATTTGTTTTCTTAAGTGGAGTTTTTCTTTTCCAGATTTCCACAATATTTCATATGCCATGCATTTTAGATAGAATATTGTTAAAATATGAGTGTTTTTAAGACATAGAGTTGCTTAGGTTGTAGATTCAAATCGACTTACAAATTCTTGAATGGAGCAAAATTATTTTTTTCTTCTTGTCAGTTCTTTTTTATGATCTTACACTATAATTAATGCTACAGGGAAACTTCTTGTACTGCTACGAGATGGTAGAAAGCTCATGGGGATACTTCGTTCTTTTGATCAATTCGGTATGAAATGTTTCTACTCTCATTGATTCAGGTTTCACATGCTATAAATTTTTTTTTTAATGACTGAAAATGTAGCATTTCTCATATTGCAGCCAATGCTGTTCTTGAGGAAGCATGTGAGAGAGTTATTGTTGGTGATCTTTACTGTGACATCCCTTTGGGCCTATATATAATCCGTGGAGAGAATGTTGTTCTAATTGGAGAGCTGGTATGACAGGTTTATAGTTCCTTTCATATTGTAGATATCTCCATTGTAGTAAACACCCTTGTGTTTTCTTAAGATCTGCACTTGATTTTTTAGGACTTGGAGAGGGAGGAACTTCCTCCACATATGACTCGTGTTTCAGACGCAGAAATTAAACGGGTAATTATTTTGATCTTACATATTTTCTTTTCTATTAATTCCTTAGGGACAGAGTTAATAATGATATGGTGTGTGGTAAGTTCTTTTGCCATTTGGTGATAATGTGGGCCCTAATAGAGAGATTAAAGTAGTAAGTCTTATTCCTTTTTTTATCTTGGGAATTCATTTAAACAAATTTCGTTTAAGAGATTAAAGATTAGAGAAATTCAAGAGGGTGAGAAGAAGAAAGGAAGAGAAACTCGGTGTTAATAATAATATATCATCCTTTAAAGTTAAAACATTATATAAATTAGTTAGTTTCAGCTTATATTAAAGGAAAAATAGCAAAATTAATCCATGTGGTTTTACTGAGTTGCAAATAGCCCCCTAAAGTTAAAAAAATGATTGAAGACTCTGGGGTAAGCAAAAAACACAAATAGGTCGATAGACGTGTTTTCCGTTAGCAAATTGGACAGAATCCGTTAATGTGTCATGTCAACACCAATAATATTATAATACGTGTTTTTAGAATATATATATAAAGAAAAAAAAAAATTAAGGAGATGGCCGAATCAAGCCCCCCTCTTCGAGGCCAGCCAAAGGGTCTCCATGGAGGAGACCCTTTGAATGGCCTGGGGTGGCTGAACCACCTCTTAATTTTTTAAAATTTTATATCTCTTATTCTAAAAGACACGTCATAATATTATTGGTGCTATCATTGGTGCTGACATGACATATTAATGGATTCTGTCTAATTTGCTAACAGAAAACACGTCACTCAACCTATTTGTGTTTTTTGCTTACCCCATGGAGTTTTCAGTCAATTTTTAAATCCTAGGGAGTTCTTTGCGGGACTAATTTTTCATTTTTCCCTATATTAAAATCCTAAATGTCTAGTGTCATGCTACAAATAAATATAGATTGTGTATAAGTTATGGAATATGGTGATGTTTCAGTGGCTGTACATGCTTTTAGTGATGTGCATGTGCTTGAATATGAATTTCAAATTTTGTTATTATCTTCTCCATCATGTCAAAATCTGCTTTGCACATCAAGGTCGTCAAACTACTCTGGTAGATTGAGTTGGTTGAGTTGTGGATAGATTTATAGATTTTTCTGAATGACTTGCGAATTAATTTTTATCTGTTTGAGACTATCTACTTCTGCTCGAGTAAGTTTCTTTCATTAGAGATGCAGTAAAAAATGTAAAAGATTTCTTTGAGTAGTGAAACTACAATATTATCAGCAGATTCTTTTTCTGTCACTTGGGGGACCTATGTGAGTCAATTTTTTACTAGTTGCACTCATCAAACATAGGGTTAAATGTAACCACAAAAATATTCTAGTATTTTGAAGGTTGACTTACTAAACAAACTCTTCTGGTTGAGACGCTGCAAAGTCTGAAATTCTGCTTACATATCCTCTGCCATGCATTTTGTCGTTATGCATGGATTATAAAGTTCAAATGTGAGTACAATGCCACAGAGTTCTGGTCTATCATTCAGCATCAGTGTTTGGTCAACTTATTTATTTGTAAGGTCTAATTAATGGTGCCTTTTTTCTTTCTTTTCTAATCAAAGGGGTGAACTCGTAGTTAGCACATTTAGGTAGTTGGAAAGGTAGAAAATAGGGAGGGAGATGTGGAATTACTTAAGAGAGCTAGTAATTAGTTGTTTAAAAGAGATGTGGAATCGACTGAGGCAGATATGTGCTCTTTAGTTTCAAAGCTTGGAGAAAAGCTCAGTGTCGTATGGCTAGACATTACATGCCCACAGGATAATTTCTACTATTGTGTCAGGGCTTTGATGTGGTATTTTTAAAGCAAAAATATCAATCATAAATTACCACTCGCAATAGGACGAATCCCGTAGGATAGGGCTATATGGAGGGTGTCAAACATCAAGGACTGCAGGGGTTTGGTTATCAAATTTGCAAGAATTAAAGTAAAAAGGAGATTGATTTGTTTGCGTAAATTTAAAGTGCATAAAATTAAACGTAAAGCTAAAAGTGAATATATGAGAGAGAGAGAGAGTAGGGTATTGACTTCACCACTATCCGCACATCAATGGTTAACTGTAATTAATTCTAGAAATTCATTCTATTCATGTTATAAATAAACAAGAAAATACATTATTAAAGAATAAGAATAATTCATCTTTGGTTGGCACGAGTCGTTCATCTAACCATTAAGATGCAATACGAGCCGTCTTCCCTAAATATGAATTATTTAATTCTTTAATAAGTTTCATACAATCAATGGAATAACATAACCCATCTTCGGTTGGCACAGATCGTCTGCCTAAATTACACTAAACTATGGTGTAGTATGATCCGTCTTTCCTAGGCATGGCCTATCTAATCCTATTGATCATATATCGATTAAAAACCATTGTATAAGCATCAATCTTATGATCACAGAAAATAAGAATGATTTGAGTTCAATAGAAGTAATAGACTCTCTAAGACAAGATAAGAATTTCACTAATATTGATTTAAAATTAAGAACAATTGCATTAATAATTAAGAACAAAATCAAAAGGTTGCAATTCTCATAGTTATACAATCAACATGCATAAATTGAAAAGCTAAAAATCAAATACAATCAAATCATTGTGCTTGGAAATGGTTACATCAATACCCCACAAAGGGGTTTAGCCGCTCATGATCTAAGCTCCAAAGACAAATTTCTAATTTTTTTAACTCTAGGAAGTCATCCCTGGTTTTTTACAAGTTATGAGACATTTTTACAGGGACTAGGAAACCCTAAAACCCTCAATAAAATTGTAGGTCAGTCTCCCACTTGAAGTGAGAGAATGAAAACCTAGTCCATGCTGTCAAAAGGGCGCCTGCAGTACTGTGCACGCCCGAGTGCGTTCGATCCCAAGGATATGCACTCGAGCGCAGGTGCTCTCGAGCTTAGCTGATGTGCGCTCGAGCGCATGTGCGCTCTATCCCAGGTGCAGTTGCGCTCGATCCTGGTATCATAATAGCTCCAATTTGTCCTTTTAAGCCCAGTTTTCAATGGAATTTTTGCATTTGACCTAAAACACAAAAACAAAACAAAATCAAACAAATAACAATGCTAAGAAATTAACATATGCAAGTTAAGGGACTTAAATGTGCAACATTCGGCGCTTATTACACCCCTAAACTTACATATTGCTAGTCCCTTAGCAATACAAAATTGAAAAACAAAAAGATAAATCCAGCTTTCGTGGAATGTACGATTGCATTTAGTGTATGTAACAAGCCTTTTAAACCCCTAAGAATTCCTCAAAGGACGAGTGAAGTCTCGTGAGGGTTTTTTAGGAATGATGCCCACAAACATTTTATAACCATATTATTCCCAAAAAATGCAGCATTATAAAAATCAGGGTTCCCATTCATTAGCAAGCTTAACCAAACAAACACCATCTTCACAATTTTCAGAGAATTACAAATCTCGCTACTAACATGGCATTATGAGACATCACAAGATTTAACTTAGTGAAAGTGAATTCAACACATAGTCATGGGACTTCAAAAATTAATCTCAATCATGCATGGCTTAACACTTATAATTCATTAGACTACCCATCGGATGCAATAACCAAGGTTTTTTTTTTTTTTGGTGCTTAGCTCCTTTTAAGCTTTCTAATTGACACATGTATCGAACGTTAAGTCAATAATTCCTAAACCAGATGGTTTTAGGGCATTAGGTGTAAAGACACCCCTAATGACCTACTAACTCGAGCAAAAAAGGTTACGAAGCTTAGCTAACCATGTCAAACTTCTCACTTTTTGACGCGAACATTCATTGCTTAATGAGGCAAGAGGTCCGGTTACTTGGTGAAAAACTTAAAATGATCATTTTTTAAAAAAAAAATTTAATTTTTTATTATTATTATTATTTTCAAACCTAGGTTATCTCTCCAATAAGCACCTAACTGCATCCAAGCTATTGATACCAAACATGACTGATCTCAGATTTCATACCCCACAAACTACGTGCTATTGTGCATGTGAAAATCAAATTGAACGTGTAATATCTCATGCTATCAAAGAAAGTAACACAAATTAATCCCCTAATCAAGTGATCATGTATTCATCATGTTAAGCTCACCAATGAAATTCAAACCATAATTTAAAATCAACTGTATACTTTGGAACAACATGTGTACCCAGACCCCCAAACTTGAATTACACAGTGTCCTCAGTGTGTGGATATAGAAAAATAAAGCACTACAAGGGATAAGAGTACCTGACAAGTCACTGTGGCGTTGATGAAGATGCCCCCAAAGCAGGTGGCAACCGTGCTAGGATGGCTCGCAACATGACTTGTTGAGCCTCAAACCGTTCATCGGCCAAGAGCTTATCCTCCCGGGCCTCCCTCCGCTGATCAGCAAGCTCAAATCAGATGTCCGCCAAGTCCTGCTGAATGGCCCGATAATGTGAGGTGCTCACGGTGATCGTCTCTTCCTTATCCGCCACTGCTACTTCTGCTGCTGCTTCATCCATGTCCATCGGCTCTGCACCATCTGCGGCTCTCTCTACGCCAGCTGCCCATCATCTACGCTCTCGTGGCATATGCGAACAATTTTGGTTTCATTGAATTAAGTCGAACTGAGGGTGCTCAGATATCAGCCTCTTCGTAGGTGTACCCTCGATGCCCCAGGTCTGAAGGAGATGGGTGATCAAGAACAGAAAAGGAAGTCCCCATGTAGCTGAACCCTAAGTGCACTTCTCAATCGCCCCTTCCCAGAACTTGTGCATTTGGTCCCAAATGAGCTTAGGAATGGAATACCAAAAGACTCTGAAAGGCATAAAGAGCAAGCAGGAAGGGACCATGCCTCTGAGTTTTGTGTCCAAATGGACACACATTTCGCTGCAAAATGATGTCCATGAACCAGAGTCTGAAAGGCAAAAGAACCTTGCTAGTGCAATTGCGGAGATCGTCAATGTAACGGCCATGGCATATGTCATCCACAATGTGCTGCACGGTAAGCCATCCCGTGCCAAAATGTCTGACGGGCACTCATGGGAGCATTGAAGAGTGGCAGCAATGTCGGCGGTGGTCAAGTCAATGTCGATGCCGGCCACAGATGAAGATAGGACACCTGGCCGAGTGTAGTCAAAAGTGAGGTTCTGATAAATTTCCCAGACCAGGCTCTCATATGCGATGGGGCTGACTGGCTAGAATAAAGCGGTGAGGCCCCGGCGCTTGCAATCTTTGACTGCCCACTTGGTAGCCTTGAGATCTTTGAATGTGGTTTCGACCGCAAAGGAGGTCTCGAAAATGAGCTTTCTCGGCTTCCCATGAGGCTGTGCTGAAGTGGTTTGAATCCCAGAGGTGGTGGCCCGGGCTGGGGAAGATTGAGAAGAAGAAACTCGAGCCCTAGGCATAATGCAGACTGGTTCAGCCTTTTGTTGAACACCTGGTGTGCACTTCCAAAACCAAGGGTACCAATTGCTACCTAACCCCCTGCAAAACACATAAAATCCAACATAGAGGCAGTCCGCGGGTGGAGAGGCACCCATGGACTACTTTTCACAAAGAAAATGGGGGAACGGGGGAAATGGGTTGGAAAATAAAATAAAACAAAACAAAAAGGGAAAAAAGAAGGGTGCGGTGCGGCGGAGTGGAGAGGGGTTTGCGGCGGCGTGGGTGGCCGTGCACGGTGGTGGGTGGCTGGGCTGGAGTGGGAATGGCCGTTGGAGTGCGTGTGTGGGCGGAGTGAGGGAGAAGAGGGGTACGGCGCAGGGGGAAGGAATGAGGGGGGAAAGAGGAAATGTGACCTAAAAAGGTCACGTGAGGCCTCTAAACGAGTGCGCTCGATCGCACTTGCACAGAGGGGTGCAGAATGTGTTTGTGCGCTCGTGCGCACAAGGGCGCACGGCGGTAGTGCGCTCGATCACACTCATGCAAGTGTGTATATGCAAAAATTGGGTATCTGCGCTCGAGCCTACATGCGTGAGCTCAAGCGCAGGCCCGTGTTTGGGATCGAGCGCACTGTTTGTGCACTCGAGCCCAGGGTGCCAGTGATGAATTTTAGATGCACGTATCTAAGAAATGGTCTGCTGAATGGGGTGACCTTTTCAAGGGACAATCTATCCACATATATTGCCATTTGCAAATGTGAATTCAGGAAGATTGAAAGCCACAAGGGGGGCTTTTGGAAATGGAGGAAGCTGGAAACAATTAAAACCTGATAGAAAAATGCTTAAGGAAGAGGAATGTGAACATCACTAGATGGACATAAGAACACCAAGTATGAAGTAGGGCATGTATAATCAGGAGAAAATATCCCTGTGATTCTGATATAAATCATAAGGAGTAAGATTGGAATCTGTACATATATTAATTTAGTATAACGAATTTTGTATGCTTGTTGGTGGAATGCTGGTAGCACTAGGAGTGTTGCTGTGTGGAAGATGGGAGTCTTTGTGCCTTTTGTTCTGTCTATGGAGGGAATGGAATGATAAATATTTTGAGGGCTGCAAAAGGACTTGGAAGGGATTAAGTCTTTATTTTTTAACACTTTGTATTTTTAAACAGCTGTTTATATTTTTCTTTTGGTGATTAGTTATCATGATTCTATTGTTCTTTTTGCCCCTACTAGTTAGATGGTCTCTCTTGTATACTTCTTTTGTACATTGGATGCCTTACGTTTTTAATAAAATATGGATTACTTATAAAAATAAAAAGTATCTCATATTCGTGATTTTGAAAAATCCAAGGCTCGAAAGTGAACTCTTAGAAAATTAGAGGAATAAAAGCTGCGAAGAGAGTATTAGGTGAATGGTGCAGTTTCTAAGTGTGCCTCTGTTCACATTCTATATGTACCATATCTAGAATAGATAAACACTAGTTTTTCATAATCTAAGTAGCATATATGTTGTCAAGATTGCTGAGAAAGTTGGGTGTGTGCTTTTTTGCCTTGCAATTTTTGATTGGATTTCCTCATCTTTTAACCTGAAATCGAGCAGGCACAGAAAGCAGAAAGGGAAGCTACAGATCTTAAAGGTACCATGAGAAAAAGGATGGAATTCCTTGATCTGGATTAATGAAATTTGCTACTTCATGGAGTTCCTCACGTGGCCATCCGCAAATATTATAGCGGGTTTCTTCTTTTTATTTTTATTTTTTATTTTTTTCTCCCCTATCTTTATTTTCCCCACTCTTTTGGCTGGTTAGATCATGTTCGATGTTAGGGGGTCAAATGTATGGGAATTAGAATTTTAAAGCTTGAACATTGTTCAAATTCCTTCGGTGTAATATTTGTTTGAGTGAATACAAGTATTTCTTTGCTTTAGAAGATTGATGATTCTAGTGCGGATTTGAAATTGATAAAGCATTACTTTTCTTGCTCTTGTAATTTATGAAATCTAAATTAAGAATGATGTGGGAAGATATTGCCTTCTTTTTTCTTTTTCTTTTTTTTTCTTTTTATAATTTTTGTAAAATTTGTGAGTAGGGAAGATACTGCTTTCAATCATTCTTATTGATTACTTTTCTTTTAAGGTGGAAAATGCCAAAATTTTAACTTGGCTCCGTACAAGAGAAGGGCTGACACCTTGGCAAATATGTTTCCATTCTCTTATCAAGTAATGATATAATGATATAGGGATGAGCGATGAGATTTTTAAAATTATTATTGAATTTAAAATTATTATTATTAAATTTTGATTTATTGATAATTTTAAAAGTTATATTATATTTGTGTGAATTCAATTAAGACTCTAGTCTTCGTTTTAGTATTCCTTTTGTCTCACGTTATGCAGGCGGCTTTTATTCGAGCCAACTAAGCCCATGTCATTTAAGACACGATTGGAACATATTGACTATTTGAGCTGACCAAGTCCATGTCATTCATTTAAGACATCATTGGAACACATGACTATTCTATTAAGAAATGAAAAAATTGTAATAGTAATACTTATGCTATGAGAATTGTACCAAAATTACTAAAATATTATAGATATAAACACATATATGTGAACAATTATAATTATAATTTTTTTTAAAAAATTGGAAAAAAATTCTTTGGCAGGTAGAATCTATTAAATTTATCGAGAAATAGCTATTTTTATAGGAATAACTAGTTTCAAGTAATAAGAAAAGGATTAAAACACGGGAAATAAATGCATTGCTTATAACAGTGATTAGTGACAACTTGAGGCTTATCTTAAATACTAAATACGGTGATGAAGAAGACATTGGGAAGCTGGCAAAAGGAAAAATAAAATAAAATAAAATGGAGAGGGGGAACAAATCACCAACATTGACTTGGCCACTCATCGAAACATAGAAGGCCCATTGGCCACCCACAGGCCACCACGTAAACCGTACAAATAAAACCAAGAAATGATCTACAACTCCCGATTCCACGTACACACACATCATCTAATCCAACGACTCCAAACCCCAGACTCACGAATCCACCACTCCTTATATCCGCTGCGGGATATCCTTACTCTCAGACTTTTAAACCTTTCCTGGTTAACCAGTTAACCTCAACAGCTCAAGTTGCTAAATCTCACACTTAAACCTTTAGTTAAACAATTAACCTCAACAGCTCAACTTGTCAGCAAATTAGAAGTCCTTTTATAATAGGGACACGCTAGAATGCAAGCAAATCTCCACATTTTCCCCATATATGCTAAGGTGGCAAGCCCACTTGTCAATATTTTATTATTATTTTTTTAAAAAAATTAAATCAACATTTTTTTTAAAAAAAAAAAGTTAATATAAAAAAAGTATGCTTGCCACCTCAGCATATATGGGAAAAATGTGGAGATTTGCTTGCATTCTAGCATTTCTCTTTATAATAATATATTATATTATATTAAATTATTAATTACTCGTATTAATTCTTTTTCTTATTTTCAGAGAATAAAAAAAGAAAGAAATGAAAAAAAAAAAAAAAAGGAGGAAAGGGAGGAAGTGAGAAAGGTTTTAGCTCAGCTTTGGACTTTCTGGCTCTCTCTCTCCTTGGACAAAGCACTGAGCTCATTTGAAGCGCAGATCCAGAAGCTTCTCTCCCTCTCGCTCCCCGTCTCGGTGGCTCCAGAAGCTTCATTCCAATGAAGTGGCTCTACGGTTCCCGTGCTGTTCTCTCTCTGCTGTGCCTTTGTTCTGCGTACATTGCAATCGAAGCTTCGGTTCATGAATACGCTGGCGAGAGGTTCACCTCCAAAGGCAACGCCTACGTAATCCACGCCGGAAGCGAGGGTATTTACTCCTCTGACCCCACTACCAACGACTCCTCGATCTCCGCCAATGGTGACTCCTACATACGGTAAAATTATGAAGTTAGTTGATTTTCTAGTCTTTGTTTTTGTGTTTTTGTATATTAGCCAATGGCGACCCTTACGTACGGTAAAATAATGAAGTTTGTTGATTTTCTCATCTTTTCTCTTTTGTATAAAAATTTGGTTAATTGTTTGTATTACTTGATTTTCGGTGATAATTCGATTTATTTTGGTATAATCTGTGAAGATCTGGTGTGAAATGTATTTTTTTGCATCCTAAGATACTGAAATGTTTATAGATATGTTTGTGAGTCTGGTGCGAATTGAAATTTGGGGCAAAGATCATTGACTAAGAAAAGAAGTTAGGGAACTACGCGTTTAAAGAGGGAAAATAAGATTCTATAATCTTGCAAAAGTAAAAAAAAAAATACATTTCTCTCAATCTAACTATTATCTATTTATTTATATTTTGAGAAATGCTCTGGTTTTGATGTTAAATAGGGGCAGAGAGTGGATTTGTAATGTAATTGAGGGGAAAAAAAAATACATTTCTCTCGATCTAACTATTATCTATTTATTTATATTTTGAGAAATGCTCTGGTTTTGATGTTAAATAGGGGCAGAGAGTGGATTTGTAATGTAATTGGGGAGGGGGGGGGGGGGTGGTGGTGTGGGTTGGGAAAGGCTCAAAATTGATGGCCGCTTTAAAACCTCTAACAACTTATTTACCTCTGATGACTTAAATGAAGTGAGGGTGCTAGATGATTCTGCTGTGGAATTTGTACGAAATACAGATGCATTTTGTGTGTATTCTCTCTCATCTCTCTTGTTTAATTAATACGCGAGGTTTTAATTTATTTTATCTTATTTCTTGCGCTGGTGGGAGAGCATGAGTGTTCAACCAATTTTGAATAATGAAGATTCAAATCTTAGTACTACAATCCAAAATCGTCTCAGATGCATTTCATGGTATATGCAAGATCTGGTTAAAAGCGTAAATGAGCTCGTTAGTGTTGGTTTGCTACTGGAAGAAATCTATTGAAAGAACTAGAATACTGGTTTAACATTCTGCAGCCTTTCTAATTGATTCCACGGAAGTGAATTTAATTTATTGATCATACATTTTTTTTTTTTAAAAAAAAATATTTCTCTTTCTCTTGCTCTGTGGTTTCCTTTGGTTAAATTATTTGTTCCCATCACCTCACCTTTTATGTGTTAATATGAAACCAGCTTTGAAAAGGTTACATTTCGGAGAGACAAGGACCTTGCCAACTTCAGCTCGGGGTTGGTCCACGCTATTGTTTTTGAGGTGGAAGATAGACAAATGATTGGGGGTTCAGCTTATGGGGGTCAAAGAGCAGTCTGTTGCACGTCAGATCTTGCAAAACTAGGTGTATGTTCAGAAGGAGAGATCATTCACCGTTCATCTACAGAGAATCCGGGCTGGCCCAAAGTGTTTGGCGTCTCATTTGATGTGGACGAACTAACTGCAACATTGCCATCAAAGTCAGTACAAATAACTAAAACTGGGATGTATAACTTGTATTTCATTCATTGTAATCCGAAGCTGAAAGATTTGGTTGTGGAGGGAAAAACAATATGGAAAAATCCTACTGGTTACTTACCTGGTAGAATGGCGCCACTTATGAATTTCTATGGGTTCATGTCCTTTGCCTTTGTGATACTTGGGATCTTTTGGTTCTCTCAGTACGCAAGATTTTGGAGAGAAGTTCTTACATTGCAGAACTGCATAACACTAGTAATAACACTGGGCATGTTTGAGATGGCTTTATGGTATTTTGAGTATGCTGAATTCAATGAGACTGGAATTCGACCAACTGGGATAACTATGTGGGCTGTCACCTTTGGGACTGTTAAACGTACGGTAGCACGTTTGATCATTTTAACGGTTTCGATGGGCTTTGGTGTTGTGAGACCTACCCTTGGTGGGCTTACATCAAAGGTAATCATGCTTGGGGGGACGTTCTTTGTGGCATCTGAAGTACTTGAATTGGTGGAAAATGTTGGTGCAATAAGTGACATTTCAGGAAAGGCAAAACTCTTTTTGGTTCTTCCTGTGGCAGTCTTGGATGCATTTTTCATTCTTTGGATATTTACTTCCCTCTCTGCAACTTTAAATAAGCTTCAGGTACTTGTTTGCATCTGGCCTTATTAATTAATTATATATATATCTTTTTGTGACAGATCTTATGGTTCTTTTCTTCCTGAATACTAAAATTACTTACCTATAAAAATGGGTCATAAGCAGTACAGTATTGCTTTAGATCTATGGAAGATGGAAAAACATGGCCATTCTGTCATGTTTCAAATTGAAAACAAAAGCCAATAGAAATTGGATTCTGCTATTGCTTTTTTGTTTTTTGTTTTTTTTTTAATGTACAAAAATCTAGATGATGACTTCTATATACTTATGTTACATGACAGGCCAGACGGATGATGGTTAAACTGGATATTTACAGGAAGTTTACGAATGCTTTGGCCGTAGCTGTTCTTGTGTCTGTGGGTTGGATATGCTATGAGGTAATCTTCACACTGTCACTTAAAAAATAGAATGTGAACTGCTAGCATGCTCAAGAAAATTGTATTATCTACCAAATGACTTAGTCAGCTACTAGTTGAATCTAGAACATCCTACATAAACTGGGAAAAATGAAAAGAAGATGATAAGAATTTCATCAAAAAGCCTTGGAGGGACAAAAACATTGGTGTCAAAACTCTCCACTATTTATTGCTTTGTTATATGTGAATTAGGTGCCCAAATGGAATCAAGCTAAATTGAAGTCTTTAAGATAGATTGAAAATGTAATTAGGTGCTCAACCTGTCAAGAAATTGTTCTTGTTTTTAGGACAGGTTGGATTGAAAATGCCTAAACAAGTGACACTGTTTTATTCTTGGAAAACTAAGTTTGTAAAATTTAATTTATTATTTGTTGAGACTGTCTTCTTTGTTATCTTGCTCTCTATCATGCTTGCTATTTCGGTAACACAGTCAATTGTTACATAATTCTGAACTTTGTATTCGCAGCTTCATATAAGGGTCATTTATAACATATTTCTCAATTTTGTGAATTGCAGCTTCATTTCAACTCAACTGATGTTTACAATGAGAAGTGGCAAACTGCATGGATCATTCCTGCCTTCTGGCAAGTCCTGTCTTTCTCTCTCCTTTGTGTAATCTGTGCTCTTTGGGCGCCTTCTCAGAACTCAACAAGGTAATAGCTGATGAAAAAGATTTTTTTTTTTTTCCTGGGTTCAAGCAGCATATCTCTTCAGTTTCAAAAACAAAAACTCCATTCCTACTTGTTTCTTCTTCTGCTCTTGACAGATACACTTACTCGGAAGAAACGAGCGAGGAGTTTGACAAGGACGACACAAGTTTGACTCTCATAAAACCATCCCCGATACCTTCGAAGGATGTTCGAAGTGCAGGCGAAGCTAGGCCAGTGCAAGGCAGCAATGGAGTATCAAATGGGGATCTGGAAGAAGACAAGACCGAGTAAATTTAGATCCAATTGTGAGTTTGTTGTTATCCTTATAAACCTCCAGCTGGTCCTCTCCCGGGCCACTAGCTCTTATACAGAAGTAGGGATCGCGATAGGAAAATTCCATTTTCCACGTTTCTGTGTGTTAGTTTTTCCTTTTTTTTTTTCTTTTTTTTTTATTATTATTATTATTTGTATGTGTTAGTTAAATTGGTTATTGGCTGCTAAATTTATTGCTGTGGCAGAGGGGAAAATGGAGATTTGTAGTGTTCTTTTGTGATACAAATATAATCTGTGGCTCCCGCGCTCATGTTTGGTTGATATAATAAATGTAATTGATAGCTTCTTCTTTTTTTTGTGTGTGTGTGTGGGGGGGGGTGGGGGTCAAAGGAAAAATACTTAAGTAGTAGGGATTAGGGAAGTTGTGAATGCTGCACTTGGGTGTTGGGCACTTGGGCCTGCTGGTTCAACTGCCAGACCTCTTCCTTTTTCAATGCGCATGTCACCTGTCGTTTCCCTTTGGTTCATGTCAACTATAGGGAAATTGGTCCAAGGGTTGCTTTGTCTCTATGATTAATTATGGCCTAAGGAGAAGAAGGTGGGGTGGAAGATAAGATAAATCGGAGATTATGAGTGAAATCTGCCAATACATGGACATTGCTAAGATAAGATTTGAATTTTAAAGGGCAACCATAATCCGCCAAACAAGTCACTCTCAAGGATGGCAGGCCATCCGCTTTATACTTTTGAATTTCTTCTGTTTCTTTAAGATGTGTAGTGAGCATATTTGCAATTGCATGGTCATGCATATGCATTATGCACCTTACAAAGAAAGATTAGCACTCTTTGTGATACATTTCTTTCCTCTCTTTTTTTTCCGCTTTATATCAAAGAGTAAAAATGGATACAGAGATTGCACGCCAAGCATTGGAATGAAATCCAGTGAGATTGAGTACACGAGATTTAATTTCACTTTTTCTCTCTTAAAAATA
Organism: Carpinus fangiana; assembly: GCA_006937295.1. Taxonomy (NCBI): domain Eukaryota; kingdom Viridiplantae; phylum Streptophyta; class Magnoliopsida; order Fagales; family Betulaceae; genus Carpinus; species Carpinus fangiana. Next base: position 51,183,527 of record CM017321.1, on the reverse strand, counting down.
TTAAAATTAAATTGAGAAAACTTCAATTAACCTCTATGAACTTTCATTGCCTTTACAATCTATTTTCAAAGTTCAAAAACTCTCAATTTTGTAGATAAAATTTTACAAAATTTGCACTTTTACTCATCTATTAAGATTTTTTGTTAAATCCTAACAAACGGGTGAAAAATTCCCAAGATACCAATGTAATTTTTCCCATCTAAAAATTGTAATTTAAGGGTAATTTTGTAATTTCATAAAATTTATAGGAGTATAATGATCATTTCACCATTTGACAATCTAATTTAACCACGAATCCTAACAGGTTAAAATTACAAATTTTAAAATTTTGATAAACTGAATTTAAGAGTTTTTAAATTTTAAATAGAAATCATAAAAATAATGAAAATTCCGAAAAATTAATGAAAATTTTTCCCATTTAAATTTGTAGAGTCGAAGAAACTATAGGAAAGTGAAAGTGACGCATAAGTAGATGAAATTGCGCAACGCCTTGCCTTGCGCACCTGCAAAGCAAGCGCACCTACAAAGGACACAAACCAAAGCTTGTCAGTCGAACCACCTGAGACATAGGATTAAAGGTTTTGACTTTTATCAAAAGGTCTTTCCACTCACACCTTACTAGAGAAACACCCACCAACACGTAAACACCCCCCTCAAAGGAATCCTCTTAACTTTCCCTGCTACTGGCCGTCACTCAGAATTTGACACAGTTTTTCCAGATAATCATCCCCAATCATCGCTCGCAATTCTGGGGACCCTTTTACCCCCTTCAAAAGGTCTTTCCACGCGTACTTTTCAAGTTTTCATTTGGATGAAAAAGGTTTGATATGTATATTCCCATTCTTGTTGATCTACATTTATTATTCACACGAGAAATGTTACTATTCATTTATTTTTGAACCAGTTTTTTTACTATTTTCATATTAAATTTATCATTAAATTTGTATAGAGTTTACAAATTTAATAGTTATTTATTAAATTTATAAGATGAGATGAAAAAAAATATTAATGTGAATCATTTTTCTATTCATATTAGGATTAGGATTAGGATTATATGAATATGAAAGAGAAAGAAATATCCAATTCCTTGCTAGTTGTCACTAATATCTTATATCTTCATGCTGATATGGTACCAATCTCTTGGATTTTCTGTAAATTGTTCCAAGAGCCAGTTCTGAGCCCTAGCTAACCCACTTCCAAACTGGGGTGCTGAACCTGTGTTCCATCTCTTGAGCTTAAGCCAACCGAAAAAATAAAAAAATAAAAAAATAAAAAAAGAAAAGAAAAGAAGAAGAAGAGAGAGAGAGAAAAGACTCCTACCAATAAAAGTCTACATGAAGTCTTATATTGAAAAGATGAGTAACTCATATAAAATTGACCGTTTATAAAAGAAGATATTTACGAGTGTTTACTGTAATTATCACACCATTTTATTTGGAGGAATATCAAAGTATGTAATTTATTGTCAACACGAATATTTGAATCACAATTACATAAAGATGCAAGTTAAAGGAATAAAAAAACTAACTAATTGTACCAGGAAATGCCCAACTGAAAATTGATTATTTACAAGTACCTCAATACTAGATACAAGGGAATAAGGGATGCAGCTTGGAAGGAGACAGGTGAACAGACCAAGCAACAAGTAGTTGCCGGGTTGATCAACTTGTACCAATTTTTTTTTTACTACAACCCTAAGGTAGCGTCACTTCGTGTACCCATCCCGGAAGAATAAATTTCGGACCTGTGTAAAGCAATCAACTTATACCAAATTTGAACTCAATACATGTGGTTTTACCTAGTAAACATCTTAAGCAATTCTCTATTAGGTTTTCTATTAGATTGTCGAAGCTCATCTAATACTCCATTTTCGATATTCAACTCATCAAGGCTGGAAACATTACATGGAATAGAAGTCATGCGAAGCCTGAAAAGGAAACTTTCAGATTGTCAATGCTTATATGAGATTCCAGTTCCTATACTATCAAGAGCCAAAAGTGCAAAAATGTTACAAGAATCATCTGAATCTATAAAAGGAAACTGCTTGCTGACATTAGAGAGTTGAAAAAAGAAAAGAAAAAACACACATGCAACAATTCCAATATAAACAAGTGAAACAAAATCTAGAATTTTGGTAAGAGAACAATTCACATGCTTACAGGGCAGAAGCATTCAGGCTGAGGGAATTGGCTTTTCTCGGGGGAGTTCCCAAAGAAGTTGATCTTGTCCAACCCACAGAATATTGAATGACGAAAATGTCAAAAAGAATCAGAGAGCTCAGGAAATCTCACAGATTGACCAGCACCACATCACCCAAATACTCCACAAAAAATTAAAAGAATTTTGAGTCCTAGTTTTCTAACTCACAAAACTCAATTTCAATCCCTCACTGAGATCTCCTCCTCAAGTGCTGGGATACTGGAAGACCCTCGAAGAAATCCAAGACAGCGGCCTCCAAATCCTCGACCGAGTACTTGATGTAATTCTCCGGATGCTTTCCGCTCTCTATATGGCTCCTGAACCGCCCAAGAAACGACCGATAAGCCGGGATCAACTTCTCTGATATGGATATCCGCAGCTCCTCCCTGAGCTGAACATCGGGTATCAACCATGTGGCCTGAGTCCTGTGAACCTCCTCAAACATGGCATTGAACGACTTAAACCTTTCTCTCAAAGCACTCTTAGAGACCCCAGACGAAAAACTCCCACTCACGTGTAACCCCTCATCTCTCAGACTATACAACACCCTCACCCAAGTGGCCCTCAGATAATTCGTCGCCGCCTGCCTCAACTTCCCCGTTAGCTTCTTCAGGTAATCGTCTCCGATCATTTCTCTCAGTTCCGGAGATCCTTTCACCTTCTCAACAATGTAGTGCACATTGTTCATCATAAACAAATGGGCCAAGGAAGGATCCTTGTAGTGCTTCGACTTGCCCTCCAAATTGAATTGCAAAATCACAGTCACCCAAATCAAATGGAGCGCCAGAGGGGTCTTCCCCTCCAGCTCGGCGAACTCCATATCCGGAGTCGTCGGATCACCCGAATACCTCGTCCCGGTAGACGGTTTCGACACTATAAGCTCATTCAAAGTCTGCTTATAATCCGAAATCAAGCTTATGTAATTCATCACGTACCTCGTCAGCGGGTGAATCGTCCCGCCCGGCACCGGAACCCTCGACGGCTCCCGGAGCACTGCGTTTTCGAACTCCGATAGGATCCCCCTCGCCGCCTCCGCCAGCCGAGACAAAATCTCCGCCGCCTGAACCCGAATCGACTCGGACGATTTACACTCGAACACGACGTCTATGTCCGGAATCAAATCCATCAACCCGTCGTGGAGGTCGAGGATCTTGAACAGTTTCTCGGGGGATCGCCGACTTATGCTGATCGCTTCGGCGAAGTTGAAGAGCTGGATCGCCGGGCCCTTGACGGTCTCCATGAAGCACGCGTCGTCCACAGCGGTTCCGATCCCTTCGAATATCTGCTCGCAGAGCTTCTTCTCGCTCGCGAACACAACCCTAACGCAGACCTTCGCGGCGCGTATCCACCGTCGGATCTTCGCCTCCAGCTGCTCCCACTCCAACCTCTGCACGTCTCCGATACTCAGCTTCTCGATTCCCAGCCTCCGGAAACTCGCGTCAACGACCAATTTCCGGACGCTTCCGTACACCTGAATGCACTCGCGGAGGTAACCGGCGGAGACCATCCGCTCGGCGATGCTCCGGAGGTCTAGCACCGCTTCCGACGGCACTAGATCGATCTCGCGGATGCTGCTCGTGGACCTGTAACTCGATCTGCCGCTGCTGGCTGCGAGATCTTCGTCGTTGAGATGGTCATCGTCGAGCTCGTCGAGCTCTGCAGAGGGAGTGTCGATAGAGGAGCGTCTGGACGAGCCGGGATCGGCGTAGGTGGTAGTGGAGTCGAAGGAGTCGGGCTCGATCGGAGAGGTGTGGTTGAGGAGGATGTTGCGGAACTCGTCCTCGAGCCGAGCCATGGCGATCTGAATGGTCGAGTTGGCCTTGTTGCCGCTGTGCTGCTCGTCGCCGGAGAGAGACACCGACGACAGTGACAGTTGGATTTCATCGACTGCCTGCAAGTAGCGATCGACCTCGTGGCGATCGGATTCGAATATCATTCTCTCGTGCGATTCCTCCGACGCCGTTGAGCCCCACCGAAGGATTACGTTCTCCGCCGGCGAGTCCCACCGAAGGATTAGCTTCTCCGCCGCATCCAACGGTGCTATCTTATCCTCCGGCGGCTCCATTAAAGAACAAAACAAGAACTACTATTCGTCTTCCTTTTTCTCTTCGTAATTTTATAATCTGAGAAGAGTAGGAGATTGGGTACTGCTACTTTTGGGTGGTGTTGGCGATATTGATAGCAAAGGGAAAGAGAGAGGGAGAGAGAGAGTAATATGGTGGTGGAGCTCTGGGGTTGGAATGGCTGCTGGCGTCTTTTTTTGGAGATTTTTTGTCTTGACTTGAAAATTTTCAGTGTCTAAATTCGATACGAAAGAAGAGGGAGAAAATATGGATTTGTTTTTTTTTTTTTTTTTTTTTTGACAATTAGACTAACCTCTCATTGGCTGCCAGGGTGGAATCTCTTACGCTAGGGTTCACTCATACTTACACAGTTACTCAAGTCACTGTCCGCAAATAAGTTGAAACTACCCGTCTAATCAAATTTACAAAAGAAATATAAATTGTATGGGCCTCCTCTTGGAGGGGGTTGGTTTGGACTTCTTGGGCTCCGGCCGATGTTAAAAGTTGGGAGTCTCTTTAACGACCTAAATTTGGTTGGTCCAACTAAAAGGGTTGTATGGCATGTCCAAGCCCACTTTTGAGATAGGGCAAAAATGACTGGACTACATTTTTTTTCTTCTTTTTTTTTAGAGTAATGTTGTTAACGGTCAATATTGACAATTTTTGATAGTTTTAAGAAAAATATTGTCAATTGTGCTGTGCTGTAATTTGAAAGAGATATGTAGTCTTCACTATTCTATTATCTTGATTGTATAAGAGTCATATATTAGCCTTTTTCTTTTGTATGTGAAAAGGTGTCAAGCAGTGGTGGAGCCAGAAAACTGGCGTTAGGGAGTATTTTTTTTTAATGAATAAAAAAATAAAATTAATTAAAAATATTAAAAAATAATTAAATATAAAAAATTGATTATTTTTCTACCTTTTGGATTTGCAAGTGCAGCAAGTCCAACAAAAAGCTGGACATGGTTGCACACCTGATGCCTTTATCCCACTTTGTTTCTTTTCTTTTTCTTTTCTTTTCTTTTGTCTTCCATGCCTTAACTTGTCTACTTGTGTTGTTAGTTATATTATTTTAATTATATTTCATTAATTATTTACTATTTAGGTTGTACACGTGAAGTCTGAATGAAATCACGTAAAATTTTATATTAATGAAACGATGCGTGCGGTTTAGTGAAACTGTTCATCTTCTTCAACCTTCTCTGCATTTCTCTAAAACTCTTTCATTTCTCTGAAATCTTTTAATTTCATGGCTGGTCTTGGGACATAATCATGGCTATTTTCCCTCAAGAGTTGCCGAGATAGGGGCATACCAGTTGTTGATAGGAGGCATAAGAAAAAATTGTACCTAAGTAAAGAGAATTTTTAGGGGTTGAAGGGGGGCATATGCCCCCCTTGGCTCCGCCACTGGTGTCAAGCGACTTATCATTAATGATCAGTTAAAGTTTATTCGCTCAACATAAATACACTTTAGAGATTTATTTTATTTTTTACATGTCCACACAAGAGGAGGGGGGATTCGAATTAGTGACTTCCGTTTTATGAGGCGTGATCCTAACCGATTGAACTACCTCTTGAAAACTTTAGAAATTTTCTTAAAGAGAGCAAGTTCTTTCCTAAGAAAAAGCGTTTCTTTGCCTAGCCGATGAGTTGCCCCATTTAAGAGACTATTAACATGGGTAACCCAACATTGTTTGTAAGCCACTTAAAATCCCACAAACTTCCTCAATCAAGTGGTAATGTCGTCTACAATTCAAAGGTCCAGCTTTGCCTGCACACAATCACATAAGACTGTCATTAAATATCTGTCTCTCAAACTAAATTCAAAAAAGAAAAATATGCTCATTTAATAAATTTTTATTTTTATTTTTAAAAAAGTGTTTCATCTTGAGGCCAGCTGGGCAAGAGCTAGATGCTCTGGCTCACCCAGTCACCCTTCTCTTCAAAAAAAAGAAAAAAGAAAAAAGAAGCGAATAATTGGCAGATATTCCCTGTTTACCCCTGCTGCCGCGCCAGATTCAAATACAACATTAATTAATGAAGAATTTAATCATATGTTTAATAATAAGTCAACCGATCTAGTGACAAAATAGGCCGACATTCACGTGGATGCTCGCACACAATTCAATTCAAATAAAAGTATAATCATTCAAATTTAATGAATTAGTATAACACAATTACAAAATTACCCGTATTGGTTGCAGTTTTTCTATTTTTAAAATATATATATTTTGTAATAAGAGAACAAGTACTGCTCCTTAATTATCAATTAACAACGATCTAGAGGGCGGGAAAGATTTATGAAATCTTGTTGGTCAGGGGAAACATGTTTTTTTTTTAAAAAAAAAATTATTTCTTTCTAAATCCAGAGTTGCACGAGTGGTACAGCGTGCATTAGAGAGAGTGAGCATTTTGTTGTCATTACTGCACACACTCCAACACTGTAAATAATATTGTAAATCTTAATTAATGTAAGGATAATTAATAATAATATTTATTATTAATTATTATTATTATTATATCCAAAATTTTGGACGGACTTTCAGAACAACGGTGGCCTGTATTTCCAGCTGTACTACCCTCATGAAGCAGAGAAATGTTGACTTTTGCCCTGGTCTCGGCAAATATTATATTAAATCTTTCTGTCAATGAGTTGGAACTTGGAAGTCTCAATGGGCTTCTGAAGGCCCAGCTAAGCAGAGTGAAAGTTTTGATAGAGGTTTTGCTTATTTGGGCTGATCACCCAACCCAATTAATTATGTCGGAAGCATGGTTGCAGAGAAAAGCCCACACAACTTTATTTTTGAGAGGGATTAAATTGGTTTGAAGAAAATTTCCTTTAAACTTATTCGAATAAGTAACAAGAATCATTCAACATTTCTCATAGCATTCACAATAGATGAGATAAATGACACTTTTATCTAAAATAGCTCCTTAAATTGATAAAATACCTTCTACATTAGAGAAACTTAAAAAAATGTAGAATAGATATTTTATTAAATAAGCTAAAAAAAAAAAGTTACATGTAACTGCACTATTCAAATAGCTATTTTCCTAAATTTTCTTCCCACGTCTTTTTTTCTCCCACTATCTCTCCCAAAATTGTATTCCCACGTTTTTTTTTATTGTTTCTCACCCGTTTTCTCCTTTTTTAAAATTTTCTCCTACTATTTCCTTTTCACATCTCATTTTTTCCAAAATTTTCTCCAATTATTTCTCTCTCCACATCACTTTTTTCTCAAAAGTTGAAAAATAAGATATTTAAGAAAAATACAATCATTATAAAAAATAAAATAAAAATAAAAATTAAATGATATAGATAAAAATATAACTAATTGGATGTAGGAGACCCTTAAAAAGTTATTAGCTAAACTAAATAAATTGAGTTTTGAATAGCTAGTTTACATAAAAAAAATTAGCTCTTCCATTGTAAATGCTCTCACATGTGATTTTTTTAATATTCTTTACAGTAATTTATTGTCATTCCACTAACTTATCCTATAGCCTATTTCCTTCCCTATGTTTTGGGAATTTTAAAAAATATATATATATACACCCGCATCGGAATCCCATATTTAACATACACCAATTGTTAGCTACAGTATTTCCCAATACATTAGGATAGCTATAATGTAGTTACTCCTATGCTTATTAAATAATAAACAAATCATTCTCTTTTCTTCACGCGTCCTCATTCAATTTTGCATTTATCCCTATATATATATAAAAGAAAAAACTTCAAAAAGCCTCCTCGAACTTTTACTATTTTTGAAATACTCTCATAAACTTAAAAAACTCTCAATTTAGTCAATTGAACTTTCAATTGTTCTCAATTTAGATCCCTACGTCAGATTTTAAACATTAAATGACGTTTATACCCTTGACTTTTGTATAAAATTCTAACTTCCAAAATGTTTTTTATTTTTTAAAATAATGAAAATCATGGATATTTTAGTATTTTTAAAATTTTTAAAGGTTAAAATTGATAGAGGGGTCCAAATTAAGAGCAATTGAAAGTTCATGGACTAAATTAAGAGTTTTTTAAGTTTAAGGGGAGTATTTTGAAAATGGTGAAAGTTCGGGGGGCTTTATGAAGTTTCCCCTACATATAAACATGAAACGACTTCTTTTTTGTGTTTAAATATATATATAAATTTAGAAACGATGTCATATGTAGTAGATATTATCATATTACCATATAAGCGACGTTGTTTTGTTTTTTTTTTAATATGTTTTTAATTTTTAATTTTTATTTAAAAAACGATTAGTAGTTATTAAATTATTAACCGCTTATGGACGGAATTAATGAGTTTTACTAACGGCTTTTCACAGCGGAACACCACTTCGACTCATTTCCTGTTCTGGGTTGAATACAGACATATCATTGATCCTTAATCAAATCAAAATAGCAGAAAAAAACTGCTTTACAAATTATGAGATGTGAAAGGCAAAACTATCATCAATATGACGCCCTGATTGGCTTAAAAAGCTATCGGATCCACGTCTCCTCGAAGAGTTCACCCCAAGGCTTTCTTGTGAACCTCTTAAGACGTGAGCTGATGGCAAAGAATCTGCATATCCGTCTCGAAGCGATGGCAAGACGTACATTGTTCTAGAAACCTGATCGTGGGTCCCCTCTCCCTCCACCTGTACATCCTCTATTATTCTAATGGCTTCCATCATGTCTAACCGTTGATCTGGATGACTTTCAGTGCAGGCTGCGCCAATGTGGAGGAGTCTTTCCATCTCGTCAAGCGAATTTTCAAAGCTCACAATTTCAGGATCAAACAATTCAGATTCTCTCCCATCAGCAATGGCCGACGCCACCCATTGGACTAAATCAATGCCGCCCTTATTATTGTTTAGATATTGGGAAGGATATTTCCCGGTGAGGATTTCAAGAATGACAATTCCTAGGCAGTAGACGTCGCATTTAGGAGATACTTGGCCCAACTGTGCTGCCTCTGGTGCCTTATATGCGAAGAATGCTTGCGCTGCGTGTGCAGGGTTGATCAATGGGACCAATCCGTAGTCTGTGAGCAATGGTTCGTAGTCAGGGCCGAGAAGAATATTGCTGGACTTGAGATTTCCATGGGGAATACTAGAGGAAGTAAGCTGTTTGTGAACATGACCCATCCCTTGGGCAATTCCTTTAACAATCTTTAAACGAGTAGGCCAATTGAGCTCAGCATGCGACGGTCCACGATCACCTAAACAAGTATATTGCAACATTAATATTGAGATTCCTACCCAAGTGGTGGGAATTTGGAAGTTCAAGAAGTCTGAAATCAATGAGAAACTAAGTGGAAATTGGAGTTTTTTGCAGGATAAAGTACTTTGCTAATAGTTTCCTTTGTTTTGTACAGAGGTCTGGGTTTAGCCTGCTGGTTTGCGTGTTTTCAGTTAGTTGGTTTTCAATGAAGCTTATTCATAAAAAATAAAAATAATAAATAAATAAGTGCATTTGCAAGAATTTTTTCATGAACTCCTACCATGCAATAGATAGAGTAAACTGCCATTGGGGATGTACTCAGAGACCAATAGCTTCTCTTCCTTCCGGTAATGGTAAGCCAAAGGCGTCAAGATATTCGGGTGTCTTAACTTTGCAAGATGCCTCATCTCTACATCAAACGCATCTCTTCCAAGTGTATTCATCTCTTTCATCCTCTTCACAACCACAGCCACCCCATTAGACATCACGGCCTTGTACGAAAACCCCAGTACCCCATTTGCAAGAACTTCTGCCGACGCCTTCATCAAATCCGACAACCCAAAGATACCCTTTTTTTGGTTCAACACAATTAGCTCTCCCACGCCGCCGCCCTTGCTGTGATTAGATGCGCTACGGCTTGATGAGCTACTGCCCCCCCTTCGGATTGTATAGGGTTCTTTCTTATTTGGCCCGGAATGAGACACATGCACCTCAACCGGTTCATCAGCATTTCCCTTCTCATGTACTTCAAACACATCGAATTCCTCTGTCTTTGGCTTTGGTTTTGGCCTTGATCTTACGATGACCACAACAACAATTGATATAAGAGCCACCACTGTTATTATGATTGCAGCAATCATCCTATTGGAACCATTCTTATGTGTATCTGTGAACTGCTGTTCAAGTGCCGTTGGACACTCCTTGCCAAAATTTCCTCCACAAAGGCCTGCATTTCCCGCGAACGAATTTGCATTAAATCTCGATAAATAATTAGCCGGGATTTCCCCTTCCAATTTGTTGTTTGACACGTTGATTGTCGTCAATGTTGGTTGATCAAGAGTAGGAATACTTCCATTGAATTGATTGTTCTCAAGACGTACTTCAACGAGACTCGGAAGTTTAGCCAACGAAGAAGGGATTTCGCCCGTAAATTTGTTATCAGAGAGGAAGACTTTCTTTAGGGACTTCATTTTTGCAAAATAATCCGATGGAATTTCACCCGAAAACTGATTCCTTGACAAGTAAATGGCCTTCAAAAGACTAAACTCGCTGAATTTCGGTATTGGACCCGAAAATGTATTGTTCATAATGCTAATACTTCGAAGACCCGGAAGCTGAAGCAAAGCATTGACATCTATTTTCCCTGATAAACCCATTCCTCCCAGCCGAAGACCCGTCACAATCCCATCATAACAAACTAGTCCAACCCAATAGGCACCATTGCAAGGCGGCGAGCCGGGCACCCAAGAATTGAGAGCACCGGCATTTGTGAACGACTTCTTGAGCTTCAGCAATGCTTCGGATTCGTTCATTGAACACGTGATACGAGAAAGGACCAAAAAAATGAATAAGAAAAAGAACGGCCGGAGGAGAAGCCGAGCCGCGGCCATTACTCAGCCGGTAACTTGACGCCTAAGGAAGGTCTTGGCCACTGAAGAAAATGGCGTAATAATTCTGTGGGTCTTTTTGGGGATGCTAATTTTTCGTTTTTTCTTAATTTGTTGTGCTCTCTTCATGGTGCGTATTCTCTTGGGAGAGTAAAGTGCAAGAGAGCCTCAGAATGATGGAGAATTAGAGCCTTTTTGTTTGAACAAGTCAATTCCAAAAACAGTTATAACCGTTTGTTATTATGGGTAGGAATGTCCTTTTCTAAATGGTCTCTCCCAGAGTTAAATTAAACTAGCCTACAACCCGTGTTTTATGTGCAGGTTTTTTTTTTTCATTATAATTTATTCAAAAAGTATTTAAAAGATTTTGAGTAATCAGTATTTAAACAAAAACATTTGGCTTGAACGGTTAAAAAATATGTAAAATGCTTATAGTGCTACTAATATCCCATTATTTTGAAGCCATACTTCTTTGGACTAAAATTGGTGCAGTAAGTTTTTTTTTCTACTTTTTTAAAAACAATATATACGTCAGATTAAGAGAACACTCGGAGGTAACGTAGCATTACTCTTCAAGTTGTGTTTAGAAACGATTGTCCCCAAAGTGTAGCTCAGTCGACTATGAACCATGTTTCATGAAGCGGATGTCACTAGTTTGAATCCTCCTCCTCTTTCCTTTGTGTGGACATGTCAAAAAAAAAAAAAAAAGCTTAAAAACGTTTATTTGTTATTTACTGTTTTTTAAGGCAATTTAGAAGATAATTAAACACACTTGTCTAAAAAATAGAACGCCACTTGTCACAATTAATTATAGGCTCTTCTCTTATAGATTCCTTTTTAATGTGTGTGTATGTATATATATATATATATACACCCCAATTTTAGTGTATTGGGGTGAAGGAATGACAGGATCTAAATTAAGCACACATAATTAACCCGTGGTATTAAAAAAAAAAAAAAAAAAAAATGTTGATAGCCTCGGCGTCCACACAGATCAAGCACCCAAAAGGAACCTGATCAGGTGCCTCGTCCTTTTGGGTGTGGTAAAGAGAAAAAAGTAAGCAAGTTAATTACAAACTATTTAATGGTAAAATTACTTGCTTTAGGAATTAGGTGGGCAACCAAATAATCTAAGCATTACTTCCATTCATGAAACAACATTTATACATGGAGGTTATCTTCGTATGGTCCTTACAAAACAGTGGAAGAGAGACGAACTATAATGGCTGCTTCCTGTGCCTTTCATGGTATATTTTACTGGGTTCAAAACCTTCCAGCGACACCGATAATTGAATGGAGAAAAAACTCCATGTTTCTCTGCATATAGTTTTCAAGTTCATCCCAAAATCTCTCCATTGCCAAAACATTAAATAACCAAACCTCAACACTCTATTTTTCTATCATTTGGAGATTTGAATCTCCCCGTCGCTCTCGCTCTGTGGACCTCAGGGGCGGACCCATGTCTATGGTTGGGGGGACCTTGGACCCTCCAAAAAATTTTAAAACCCTTACAAAATATTTGTTTTTTATATTACATCCTTATGTTGGACCCTGCAAAAATTATAAACTAACCCCCAAGAACCCAACTTTACTAAACTATTGTTAGAAAACAATTTAATATTATATTTGTCCATGCAAAAATAAACAAATGGAATCCTTTGGTGGAAGAAAATGCAATATACCATCCAATATAATATTGGATTACACAAAAAATTTAATATTAGACATGGTTTGTCGGCATTATTCCCTTCCCACCAAACTCAACGCCACTCAATTCTCAAAAAAATTGTTCTCTTTCATGCTAATTTTTAAATAAAAATATTTAATTAATATTTAAATATTAAAATAAATAAAACTCCATTTCAAAATTTGGCCCCAAGACTCGGGACCCCCCAAGAACAAATTCCTGGTTCCGCCACTGGTGGACCTCAAACCATTCAAGCTCGGTTCCAAATCAACAAAGTTGATAGACGAGGAAACCATGTCGTCCAACATCTTGGTCAATTTCATTGAAGATGTCCTTGGCTCAAACAAGAACAACTCCTTCGCGATCGTCAAGCTCCCTCGACTAGATTCTATGTCCAACCTCAAAGGCATGTTCAATTTCGTGTTTCTCACTCTAGCATTCCTCATGATCTGCATCTGTGAAGCTCCAAAAAATCTCCGTTCAGAATGTCTTAATGCTCTCAAGAGTCATCTGGCAATTTGTCAGTCAGGACAAGATTTTTGCTTGTATTGTACAATTTATACACCGTAAATTTAGTCTTACGGCGTCAACTCGCTATTTTTGCCTAATAAAAGAGGCCTTTGCTATCCTAAAGAAACGACATAGTTTTGAAACTCACTTCTGTTGTGAGTCTCAAAACAGTGTCGTTTGAATATACCAGCAGCATCTACCGCGTAGAACTAGAAGCCGGATTCCTAAACCACATGGGTGTGAGCCATAAAAGTGGGAGATAGAAGAATAGAGCCCATTATTCCGTGCAAAGAAGCACACTGTTCAGTCGGCGAAGAGCTCGCGTGGAACTATATATATGGGATTAGACTTGTACATTGATAGCATCCTGTTGTAAATTGAATGGTAAGGATTTTATTGAAGTAATTGAAGAGTTTTTGAAGAGTGATGATCTATCATAATAAATATCAATAAGGGTCCGTTTGGGAGTACGTTTTGAAATAAATAATCTGTGTTTTTAAACTAAATTGTAATTTTAGAGTGTTTGAGATTGCGATTTTAAAAACTTAAATTTTAAAATCGTGGAAAAATTCGCGATGTCAATAAGCTGACTAGAGGGTGCTTATTTGAAAATGTGTAAATTTAAACAAAAATCACGATTTCGCTTAAAAAAATATTTGGGGTAATATTTACATATTTGGCCATAAAACCGCAATTATATGCTAATGTTATCCAAACACTCAATTGATAAAAAAGTACTCCTTAACATGTTTTACAAAATACTTGTGTGATTTTTAAAAGTGACGATTTCAATAACACAATTTTTAAAAATGCAATTTTTTAAATCGTACTTATTGAAATTGCACTCCCAAACGGGTCCTAAATAGATGAAGTGATGAATGAAAGAAAAAATTTGTATTTATTATGAAACATCTGAACCATTCAATTACTTTAATTAAATCTTCACAATTTAATTTTTTAACAACATATATGCTATAGTTTTAACTACAGCATACAAGCTGAATCCATATATATGTATTCAGAATTTTGAACTTCGGGCTAGGGTCAGCCGGTTTTATGGTCAGAATTTGAATGACTTTTTTGTTTTGGTTTTGTTTTTAACATTTGTTTCTCATACTTTTGTTATGGTAATAGGCCAGATAAATTTTTTTAAAAAAAAAAATTGGAAAATGTTAGATATTCTCTATTTGTCATGGTCTAAAATGGATATTATTTTATAAAAATCAAATGAGATAAATGAGAGTTCGTTTCTTTTTTACTTGTTTAGAAAATAATATTCACTTAAAAACAAATTTACCTAGGAAAAAAAGAGAGAGAAAGGAAAATGCTAAATTTTTTCTCTTGTTCTTTTCCTACCACCCACTTTTTTAATTTACTACTGAATCGGTGGAATCATATAAGTCTCACGCATGAACCCTATAGATCTTATAATGATTTAAAAAATAAGACAACGAGAGAAAAACCAGAAAAGAAAAAAAAAATGTATACAATCCACTAACCCAGCAGTATATATTGACAAATCAAATTATAAGACGGATTGGATTTTATCATCACTATTCACTAATCCAGATTGACTTTTAACAGCTTTGGATTAAACTGTCAAATGTCAATCCAGGTTTGAAAATACCAACAAACAAACAAAAAAAAGCAGCAGTATTGCCCAAATGCAGTCAGCTTTGCATTAGCCACTGAACTTAAATTATCCAAATTACACTTTCAAATGGCTCACAAGAATGACTAATTTGCTAGCTAGGTGGATGGATAAACATCAGAGAGGTGAAATATTGAACACTGTGCGCATGCAATAATATTTCTCTAATTTGTTCAAAACGTCAAATCCCTGTTCCTTCATATAACCAATTTATTTTTTATAATACAAAATAGAGAAATGTTATGGGTACCTAATCTTTTATCAAGAGAGTCTTATAAAACTTATGTGTAGTTCATTCATTGAAACCCGTTATATTTCTTTTAATTAATTGCCTTGTTTCTTTTCAATGAATGAGTTAAACATCATTTTATTTTTCTTTTTAAATTAACAATAAAATATTATCACTTTTTATATCATATTATTTACTTTTTATTACTATTCAAATAAATATACGTAGTCATTACATCACATTATTCACTTTTTATATCACATCATTTATTGGGATAATATATATTTTTTATGGAGATATTACTGTGTTTAAAATAGAGATATACGTGGCAGTTACATTATTCATTTTTTATATCACATCATTATAAATGTAAGCATAACATTCCTCATACAAAAATAGTAACGACTACCTATATTTCAATTCTAAACACAACTTGGACCAAGCATTGTTTGGTAAACATCGCATCACGCTTAAATACTGTTTATGAGTTGGTGGAAAAAAAAGAAAAAGAAAACAGTAATGATCAGTATAAAAAAGTGAAAAAATTGTATTGAAAAATGAAAATTTTTTGTTTTGTATTAATTTTTTTTTTATCAATAAATACTAGATTAAAAAAAAAAAAAAAAAAACTTTTATAACATTTTGTGGCCCTGTGTGGACCAGGTGGTCCTTTGGGGGCTACCAAAAATTTAAAATCCTCACCTAAGTTTTATATATATATTGAAAGGTTTTTTTTTTTTTTTTGAAAGTTTTTTTTTTTATTCGTACTATTCACGTGTAGAACGTTCAAGTGTACCAATGTGCTGTGAATTGTCAATTATGTGCCATGTATGGAACAGAGTTGCATCCACCACAGACCTAAAAGCATTGACAACGACGTCGTGGGGGGTCAATAGAGCCGCCACTAAACGACGGAAATGCCACTTGAATTACAGAATTGTTTATCACGTGCTCTTATACTAGTCGATAATCTGGAAGAGACGTACAGGGGTCGCTTCCTGTCAGTCATTGTCGGCCCGTAAGCGTAACTCAAATTACCTAACACATTTAAAACTCCTTAAGTGCCCCAAATGACTGAGTAGAACTACAAAAGTGCCCTCACAAAATTACTGTTCAACTTCATTAATCCATGTCCAATTTGAGTAAATTGTATATGACTACTATTGTTTTCTTAGTCCCAACTTCTAGATCTTTTTCAAATGTACGGATTATGTGTGTGATGGTAACTTTTTTTTGAAAGTTATTAATTTAAATTCTCTTATTTCTTTTGTACGGACATATATATATTTTTTTAATTGAAAAAACATTTTTGTAATGAACAAGAAAAAACGCTAGTTAGGTGGCTTTGATATCACTTATAACGAGTTATTAAAAAAAACGTTAGTCACATATGCGCTATCACCCCAAAATGACTAATCAATTTGAAATTTTTTTATAATTCATTATAAATACCAATTTTACCTAATAATTAGATAATGAAAGACTTAGCACTTATGACTATCTTTATAAATCATTCATTCCATATAAGCTTTTTTTCATCTTCCTAATATGGAATCGGAGTGTTACGATTTTTTTTTTTTTTTGGACATGTCCACACAAGAAGGGGAGAGAATTTGAACTAATGACATTCGCTTCATGAGGCGTGGTCCCAACCGATTGAACTACTTCTTAAGGACTGATGTTACAGTTTTGATGTGATATAAAAGTAAAAAAAATTTCTATTGTGTTGAATTTTTTTTGGTAGAAAGGAAAAAAAAGAAAGAAAAGGTGAGCAAACACCTTTTGGCTCTATTAAGGGATTATTTTTTATTTAAAAAATATTATGATGTGATATAAAAATACTTTGTATTTAAATTGTTTGTTAATTTTTTATTTAAAAATAAATAATAAACAAAAAAAGAAAATTTTAATAGACTAAGCCATGTATTTTTCAACAAAATCTAAAACATGTCCTTAATTTATTATTATTTTTTTAAGAAAAAGTGAGAAAAACAAAGGGGGAGATGGAAATCATGGAATGGGTTATCAATTGTTCTTCAGCTCACTTTATTTAATGAACTTTGACAAATAGACATATTATTCAAAATAATGTAGAATTTTCATTAACCACAAATTACAACAACAACAAAAATATCGCAGGGTGACTGGACCGAGTCCACCGTGGGCAATCTTGTAAATGTGTCAACTTGGAAGAGAATCTCGAGGAAGCTCCCTTCTCTTTGTTCTTTCATTGACTTGTTTTGTTTGAATATTATTACCATCTTGATTATTTCCACCCCATTTTCTGATGCAAAAAACACGTGCTCTAAAAACAGCAATAAGAGATAATTCCACGTCCACATCAGGATTCAAGCTAGGTTCAAAGCACATGCTAGGAAACTCCCCTCTCCCTCTACATATACCCTTTGCCTGCAAATCTTCCCCATTTCTTCCCAAAGCAACAACAAACCAAGCCTTCAGACACAGAGCGGCGGCAGGCAAATCATCCATTGTTGACTGTTGTGAAGTTTTTCAGCCAAGCAAAAAACATGTTGAGGGCTAGTAAGGCACCGGAGAGGTCCAACTTCGCACAGACATGCAACCTCCTGAGCCAGTACGTGAAGGAGAAAGGAAGGGCTGGCGATATTAGCCTTGGGATGACTAGGAAACTGGAGTCTAAAGGTGTTCTTTCTTTCTTCATCTTCATATCCTTTTTCTGGGGTAGTCTTGGTTTTTCCCTTTTGTTTTTGTACTTGGTTTTTGAACAAATTGTCTCATACTTTGTCCTGCCATGTTTCAGAAAAACCAGAAACATCTCTGGCGCCGGTGGCGACCACTGTGGATTTATTAACAAACATGGAAAATTCAGCTGATCAGACTCTGAGACGAAACACTGGGACTCCTTCGAATGCACAATCCACGGATTTTCTTCAACAATTTGGTTGCTTCGATCCCTCAAACTCGAGCGACGTCGCTTCTAATAAGCTTGATTTCAGGTATGCAGACTTTTGCTCAAAATTCGTACATGTCTATAGTCGTCTGAAATTACTGAAGATCCCCTACTTTTATCTTTGCTAGCTAGGTTTCATCTATATAATTTTAAAATCAAAAGATACGCCAAACCTTCTCTTGGGATTATCCTATATCTGATGTTGCTGTTAATTTATAAGTGTGCGAAAAAGTCTTACCTCTTGAACTAGTTTTTGGGTTTAAAAAAGGATAAAGATCACCCAATACTGGTGTTAAAGTCTAGGTTCAACCAACAAATCTCAGCTCTACAGTCTACAAGAGAAACGTGTTGTCTTTACTCTATTCAGGCCTGATATATGAGGGAGAGATTATTGGGGTTATCCTACATCAGTTATAGAATGGGTTGGTAATTAATTTATAAGTGCGAAAAAAAGTCTCACCCTTTAAGCTAATTTTTGGAACTGAGAGGCCAAGACCATCCAACATCTTCTTCTTGATCATTCTTTTTTTTTTGTTTGAGGAAAAATCAATCTGATTTTATTAATCGTGGTCAAGAGCATACAAGCTCTTACAATCACAGAACATATAGTTATGCAAGATCATAGCCGAAGCTAAAAGATTACACATCATAAAAATCGAAAACATATAGATCTTACAATGAAAATTAATCTCTGACGTCAAACATCTGCTATCCCAGCCCAATCTTCAGTTTATAGAATAGATCCGCTAACGCAGACTCCTTCCGGTGGCATAGGAAGCCATTTCCCAGGCATGAACAAAAAATTCACACCCTAAACATTCCCCTCTCGACTCGAAAGCCAGAAGCATTATTCACGTCCTCAGTCCAACGATCAAGACCATAAAATAAAAACAAAAACCTACAAACAGCAACAGTGGAGCACGGTATCATAGACATCCCTTCGGAAGACACGCTTTGGCTAAAGAAGACGATCAGATCTAAAATTAAAGAGACTAGATCTGGATCTAGATCTACAAATTAAATCTAAAGCAACCTGCCATAAACGAAGACCGGTGGAACCTATGAGAAGACACCGCACTGCTATTATTGAAAGGGGAGGAGGGAAGGTCTAGATCTTCCCTCCTCTTGAAGTTCTTCTTGGTGGGGGCTAGGGTTTTTTGGGAGAGAAAGGGGAAAAAAATGGTATATTCTTCTTGATCATTCTTAGAATCTTAAAAAAGAAAATTATGTCGTTAATACTTGATTTAATTTTTATTTATAAGTAGTATGGTTACTTTTTCATTTATTTGTGTTAATTTTCAAATTACAACGAGTCAAACGGTTTGTGTCAACTCAATAAGACCTATTTATTAAATGAGTTATATTGGTAGGACTGAGTCAACCCAACACGATTTAATAATCAAGCGAATCATGTCATGTCATCGACTTATTTAAATAATTTGTACCGAGATCGAAAGATGTGATCTATTTAATTAAATGAGTTGTGTCAAAAGTGAACCCCTAATTAGTTGGCGGATCGGTCACCTCGCGGACACGAAATGCCGGGAAATAAAAACTAATTGCCCGTACATAATAAAATACGCCAGCATTAATTCCTTAACTAAATTGTTGCTAAATTATCATTATTTTTCAATTCATTGCTTTAGGAAACCGGCGATCAAGGAGGCTGCAACAGCCCAGATGACTATTCTTTACGCCGGCAAAGTACTAGTATTCAACGACTTTCCGGCCGACAAGGCAAGGGAGATCATGGCTTTGGGCAGAAAGGGAAGCTCTTATACTTCTGGCATGGACAAAGTAAATTCAGGAAGTTTTATTGCTCCTGCTGCGTTAAATATTGCAGCCACGTCCCAAAGGAATCCCACCCAAGATATTGGTTCTGGTAATTTTCTTATGTGAATATTATAAGAGGAGCTGTTGCTCATAATGGGTTTCGAGAGATTTGTATAATATTTTATTAACATTTGTTTTTTTTTTTTTTAGATTTGCCAATTGTAAGGAGAGCTTCACTTCACCGGTTCTTGGAGAAGAGGAAGGATAGGTAAGCATTACTCTTATATTGGACGGAAATATATAAAATTACATAATTATTCTCGATTTTTTTTTTATTTTAATTTCTGTCTATATTATTAATTGTTTTTCTTAATTACATTATTAATCTTTTTTTCTTGCTTACTTTTCAGGGTGGCTGCTAAAGCACCATATCAAGTCAACCCACCTTCCCAAGCTCCTTCGAAGCCCATGGAAAGCAATCCCTGGATTGATCTCGATCTCGAAGGCCAATCTTCAGAACAGCTCGAGCTTAAGTTATAATGAGTCAATGACCACCTCACCATTTCCGAGGACCTCCATATATGGCGGCTTAAAAATATTCCTAATTATACAATTGCCAGGCCTTGTGTACCTTTTTTTTCCCTCAATTATATAATAAATTTGTACATACTATTCATCAAATAGATCCAGCATCATCTGAATATTTGAAATCTCGTGTAACTGATAAGTTTGTGTTTGTCATGTCGTTTTCCTCACTCTTCAAGATAACCCAACGTGTACGTATGTGTTTGTCGCATGAAACCTCAACATTTATGAGTTCTTGAAAAACCATGCAATGGATTGGAGAGCTTTAAAAAGCAAATTAAGGTGGTTCTAATTTTGCATGGCCGCGGCCAAACATAAAAAATAGGATGTTCGGACATAATTAAAATTTCACGCCTAGTCAAGCCACCATGTCTTAACAAGTGTGCATGCCTTAGCGAAATTAGCTTTCTTGGAAGTTCACTATATATGTCGGAACACCAATGCACACAACTCTCTTGAATAAACTATCCATGAATAAAGTATACCAAATCTAGCCTAACAAGTTATTAAAAATGATTAACTAACTAAAATCCTCAAAATTCTCACCCTTTTTGTCACCAAGGACAAAGGGAAACAAAAATAGCCAAAAGAATCTAGTGTCATCAAATGACTTCCTTGAGGATTTCTATGAACTTGGTGAGTAAATTCTCATGTAGAAACTATAAGATTTTCAAGCATGAATATTTTGCTATGAACACTTCGTCTTTACAATGCCATTTTGAACATTTTTTATTTAATGACACGATCCCTAATTTCACAAGTGTGATGAAATGAATCTTATACCACGTGATAATTGGGTGATTGTTACTTCCTGATTTACGTTCATATGATAATACGTATCTCTAATTGTGTGTCGTGGCCATGAATGTTAAGTCTCGCATTATCTAATTGTTAGGTGAAGTTGAGCTTTATAAAGAACTATAAAAAAACTCCATATTTATTAGTCATTTTTGTGGTGATAATGAAGATGTGGCTAGTCATCGGAGAAAGTTTGTAACACCACGGTTTCACATTGGAAAAATGAGAAGTAACTCACATACATGAATAATGATACAAGGAGGATTATAGTCCTCATAGAATCCTTCAAAGTGTGATATGTCATTTAAAAATTAAAATCATCAATAGATTAAAATTCAATAATTGTTATCTCAAATTCAATAATGATTTTAAAAGTCACGTCACATTTGGAAGGAGTATAAGAAAACTCTAGTAATCCTTATATCATTACTCCATATAGAGAGGGTAGTTTGTAAAGATAGTTATGAGTGCGCTTATATTAATGAGTAGTGTCATGTGCTTCATTTTTATCTCATAATTATTTTATAATTCGAAGAGGTAATTACCTTTTCCCTCATCAACTACAATGCATTGTCAATTTTTTCTCATGAACTACTAAACTTACTACCCGACTGACCCTATCATACTACAATTTTCTTCCAAAAACCCCCATTTTGTCAGTTAAACTCATTAAAACTTTGAAATGACCTAAATATTATAACTTTATGAACAAAAATTACATATAATACCCTTAAAATTAAATAAATCAAAAATCAAAATTAAAAAACAAAATAAAAATTAAAACAAAAAAATGATAATACGTGTGGTTCTTAATTACAAGTAAATAAATATATTAAATACATAAATTATTTTTAAAATAAATAAATAAAATAAAATAAAAACTAGCCACCCCATTGGAGGAGGGGTGGCCAACAAACCACTCAAAAAATGGTTAGAGTGGTAATGCTACCCTTCAATAACTGCTAACCGTAATCGCATGTGTAACCCTAACCACATGCGTTGCCTTATTAGAGTACTAGCAGCAGCTTCCCTTTGATTTTCCCTAAGTTTAGGGTATAAAACTATTTTTTGCTTCCCTATGAAAATATATTTCACAATAGCTTCTCCTACCTTTCTCCTATACTATTAAAATATTATTTATTTACAAAATACAAGTTCTCTACCTATCCTCATTTTTTTCACAAAATCCCAACACAATCCCCAATTAAAGACAAAAAGATGAAAGATGAAAGAAAAAAAAGAAATGTTTATATTAAAATAATGTATAAGGAACCACCACTTTTGGTTCCCTACACATTGAAAAACACTGTAACAATCATTGAAGATACGTTAAATATAAGGAATCTGATGTGAGTAGGTTTTTATAATTTTTTTGAAATTTTTCCTAAGCATAAAAAAGAGAATGACATATAAGGGCATTCACAATGGAAGAGCTAATTTTTTTTATGTAAAATAGCTATTTAAAACTCAATTTATCTAGTTTAGCTAATGACTTTTTAATGTCCTCCTACATCCGATTAGTTATATTTTTATCTATATCATTTAATTTTTAATTTTTTAATTTTTTATAATGATTATATTTTTCTTAAATATCTTATTTTTTAACTTTTGAGAAAAAAAGTGATGTGGAGAGAGAAATAATAGGAGAAAATTTTGAAAAAAATAAGATGTGAAAGAGAAGTAGTAGGAGAAAATTTTGAAAAAAGAAAGAACATGTGAGAGAAACAATAAAAAAAACATGGGAAGAAAATTTTGGGAGAGATAGTGGGAGAAAAAAAGGACGCGAGAAGAAAATTTAGGAAAATAGCTCTTTGAATAGTACTACATGTAGCATTTTTTTTAGCTCATTTAATAAAATATCTATTCTACATTTTTTTTAGCTTCTCTAATGTAGAAGATATTTTATCAATTTAAGAAGTTATTTTAGATAAAAATGTTATTTAGCTCATCCATTGTGAATGCTCTAAAACGTCTATTGTTAGTGCACTTGTCTTGGATCTATTTTGGAGGCAGCAAATCTCGGTTCTACTGTTGGTCTACTGTCTGGTTGGAAGTATTTATAAAGCCCAATAGCTAAGCCTGTATGCCTATCATCACCCTTCACAAAAATGTCCCTCTATAAATACCCCATGATGGTTATTTGTCTCTCTCTCTCTCAGAGGCCTCTTTTTTTTTCTCTCTCTCTCTCTTTCTATCTTTTCTTCTTTTTTTTTTTTTCCTTTTTTTTTTTTTTTTTTTTTTTTTTTTGACCTTTTAACATTTTTCTTTCACTTTCTCGAGGCCCTCACTCGACCCCCCACCCCTAACCCTAACCTCTCACTTTCTCGGAAAATCGATTTTTTTTTTTTTTCTCGGGAATCGCCGAGAAAATGCAGCAACAGAGGTTGAAGCAGCAGCAACAGGCTCTGATGCAGCAAGCTCTTCTTCAGCAACAGTCAATCTACCACCCTGGCCTCTTAGCACCTCCTCAGGTTCCAGCTCACTCCTTCTCATTTCCTTTGATTCTTGGTATTGATGATGATCGGTGTGATTTTGATTCTACGTTTTGCTTCGATTTTCTTCTTCTTCTTTTTTGTTTTGTTTTTGTTTTTGTTTTTGTTTTTGTTTTTGTTGAGCTAGTTAATGTGGAATCGGATTGTAGGAGCTAGGGTTAGCTCGGCTTGTTTGGACCTATATTTGAAAGATAGGGTTTTGGATATATTTATTTTTATAGAAGATTTTCTTTCTTTTTCTTTTTTCAATTAGAGAGAATTCGGTAGTATTTTGAATTTTACATTAGCTATATTTTCTTTGTTCTGTGTTTGGTTGCTGTGAAAAATTGGGACTTGAATGGAAAGTAAAAGTAATTGAATAATATCGCGAAATGAAACACTGGTTTCTACTACGAGTGTTATTGTATGAAGTTCAGTAGAGTGAAGGGTGTGGAGTGGGTTATTCTTTTTCTCAAGTCAAATTGTTTACCTGTTCTCATCTTTAAAATTTCCACGATGGCCCAATTAATGGAGATCCTTGTTTTGATATTTAGATGTTTCGATGCTTGTTGATGAATTTGTATTATCTTTACGTTTTTCTGTATATGTTTTGTTAGAAAGCTTTAGTTACTGTGCCTTACCATGGATGGACACTTTTCTGTTTTAGAGCTTGTGCGCTTTCACATAAAATTGCAAAAATCTGATCGCTTGGTAGTCCCTTTCAAAGGAAGCAACGTTTTGAAAATGTGCAAACTTCTTTTTCCTGCAGCAGAACCTTGGGTGCTATTTCGAAAATGCACAATTTGAAAGCCTAATTACGTTTTCGCGTAGCGGGAATCATAAGCGTACGCCACCAAGATTGTCCTCATTAAACAATAAAATTCCACGAATACCCACTGACAACAAGAGCAAACCCTGGTTGTCTCTCTTCTCTCTCTCTCTCTCTCTCTCTACCTCTGCTCTCTCGTTAATCTGCTCCTGATTACCGCACTGGTCATCCTAGCTGTTTTCTACCACGACTCAACCTTTAAATTTCAGGCAAGCATCTTACCTTATCTCTCGATCACGAACATAAAGCATGAGCAACAGTGAAACCCCAGTACTTGTTCAAGCTAATAGTACTTGTTCTTCTTCTGCTACTAAAATCGACTTTTCTTCTACCTCCTCCTACTTCAAAGGTTAACTGCTCTCTCTTTTTCTTTCCAAAACCTTTCCTTTGTTTTCTCAAATCCACATGCTTCTTATTCTTTTTAATTTATGGAACTGAGAGAGTAAAAGATGTGAAGACAGACGAACAGGGGAAAATAACTTGTTCGAACAGTGTGCCACTCGTTAGTATTTACAATAAGTTTTTCATGTTATAATTTTGTTAGGCATTGAGCTGTGCAAAATAACAATTATATGAAGCCCAAAAACATAGTGGAACTGTTGAAAGTAAACATTGCTATTTGTCCACTCAACTCTCTCTTACTTGATAACCACACCTTATCTTTCTTTCTTGAGCAGTGAGCAGTGTAAATATTTGGTTTTGTTTTAATTCATTATTTCTTGAGCACTGTAATATTTGTGGTTATCATTTCCAAGGTTAAGGATGAAAGCACTTCGTTGGATCCAACTAAAGGCAATCCTTTCTTGCCGAATTTTAGAAACAAAATCATCAAGATTGTCAAAACGCTCTGCAACAAGTGTGGGCCATCTGTTGTCTTTCTACTCATCGCTTTATTCTTAGCCTTTCTTTTATATTAAAGTTTTAAAGTTTAAAACTTTTTAATAAAACCTTTTAACTTATCAAAAAAAAAGTTTAAAACTTAAGACAAATTGAGAAGCATTTGTGTCCAAGAAACCCACCAAAAGAATCTCTCACGAGTTACAAAATCATGGTGACATTTGACCAGTTCTTACATTTCCTAAATTATAATAGACTTTCCCCATGGTTGTATTGACTGTGTTACTGCCCCACACGTGAAAACTTGGTTCTTCTAAATCAATGTAAAACACTACACCATTGACATCTCCTTGGTCTTACATGTACATAAGCATTAGATTTAAATATGACATACAAAAACAGTAATTAGATTTATATATAACAGTATTATTATATCTTTGTTGGTAATTTGAAACTGCACTCTTATAATATCGTTATCTAAACACTCAAATGACATAAACAACACTTCTACAAATTTTATTAGATGCTTAATTGCAATTTCCAAAATTGTGTTGTCATAAACTACATTTTGAGATCTCTATATTTTCAAATTGTACGTTTTAAAACCCCAATCCCAAACGGACTCTTAGTAGATTTCCACTCCTTATTTTTTGTATTTTTCATAAAAATCATTGTGGGTTTATTCCTTTTCGCTTGTATTGAGTCTTCGACCTTGTTTTGGTCATGTTGACAGCGGCTTGGTTTTCCTTGGTCACCATTATGTAAACATTTGTAGCAATCTCTCTCTCTCTTTCTCTCATGGTAGCAAGATATGGAGAGAAAAAAAAGACCCAACAAATCATTCTGGTGGATTTGTATTCGTCTTCTCTATACTTGGGTGTCTCTCATGTGTACTCCATGTGTATTTTGGGCTGCGCCCTTCTACACTTTTTAATAAGATTGAATTACCTATCAAAGTAAATAAATAAATCATTCTGTTGTTCACGTTGAGAGTTCATTTTGGCAGCATTTAATTAGGTTGAAAGTGATGGAAAGTAACTGGATAGACACTTCCTTTGATCTGACAATATCAATTAGTTTGAATGGCAGTAAGGTTGCATGTAGAGTTATTGAGGACCATGTTTGATCTTTCCTTCAAAATTGTTTTGCGCGCCAATTGCATATGAAAGTTAAGTTTGTTGGCAGTAGAATATATTTCTCACCCTCATCATTGAATCCACTTTGATACATGGTTTTTGTTTTGACATAGAACCATTATTTTTATCCTCATATCATCAATATTTTTTTATTATTACTTCTTTCATACACTTTGAAGGCAAAGAGAATGGAAGAACCAGAAATTTGTGTATTCTACTTTAAGTTTAAAAGCCAATTAAGCTATGACCAGAATTTAGGTGGGTTGAACACGCAACTGGAGGATTATATATATATATAGATATGAGTATTTGAATTTAAGGATATATAATGATCTTGGACAAAGGGCTCCAACACCATATCTGACGGTGGACAGCAGCATAGGGAAGTTATTTTGATAGCACCATGGACAGTACGCAGAATTTATAGAACCATGAACTGTATCCCCAATTAATGTAGCAGGCCATTTTGGATTGTTTTGGTACATCTGATGGTGGATTGACTTAGGTTCTTTTATGTTTTTTTAGGCAGGAGCTTTTAGGTTTTAAGGGTGTGAAATTAAGGTCAGATTGTAGTGTTTGAAGTCTGGATGAGTTTTTGGAAGGAAAATGCTAGGGGTTCTCCCCGTAGTGTTCTCCTGGCATTCTCTTAGTCTTACGTAAAACATGATTTAAGAAAAAATAAAATTGTAGTGGCCTCCACCACCGGTTTTTTGAGGCATTAACACCAAATTTGAGGCATTAACACCAAATTTAGGATGATCAAATCCATTTTGGGCGATACCATCCCAAAGGGTTAACTTTCTACCTCAGGTTTTAGTTTTGAATCCAACAAGTTTTAAAGCATTAGAACTTAACTATTATCTCATACAAATTAATCTATTGGCAAAAAAAGGTACTACAATTTTATTTTTTCTTAAATCATGTTCTATATAAGACTGGGAGAACACTACGGGGTGAACCCCTAGCAAACCCCTTTTTGGAATTTAAAGAGAAAATAGAAAAAGATAAATCTAGGCATTACAACTAGTTTTCTTAATAATCATATAGAGTTTCCTCAGCATCATACATTGGATACTGATTGTATCACATAAACCTCGAATAAAACCTCGTGGCTCTAAGAATTTGGCAAACAATAGCCTCTGTTGAATAGAAAACATTATATATACGCAATTAGTTGATAAGTACATAAACGTAATAGCACTTAGGCTTAATGGGGTTTGACTACTTCCAAACTGAATAACTAATAAACCACAAATAAATACCCTATAACATAATTGACCCAAAAAAGACCAAATAGATTGAAAGTAAAGCCCTCAACAGAAAAATTGGAAAAGTATCCCTGATTCCTGAAGTTGATGTGCAAACTGGGCCAAATGGATTAACTTTGAGTGAAAATATCTGGCATCCTCTGGAAGTGTCTTTTTATCTTCTTTTAGGTTTAGGTTGGTCTGTCTTTTCTATGGAAGTATTACACCTTCACAAATTGAAATAGTCTTGATGGGTGGTGGATAAAGCAGAATTTTTGTTTTATTTTGCTCTTTTTATTTTCTTTTCTTTTTCACATTTTTATTTTTGCAGATTGAGCCAATTCCAAGTGGAAATCTGCCTCCTGGTTTTGATCCGAGTACTTGCCGCAGTGTGTGAGTGTTTGTCTAGACATTTTTCTTTTTTCTTTTTTAAATTTTTTTTCCCTTTTTTCTTGTGTTTTTTTTAATGCTTGTTTCATCTGCATGCTTATGAACTTAAGCATTTATTCATCTCTTTTTTATTCCTTACCACGAACTGATAGGAACTCTCTCGTGAGCTATATGGATGGCTATCATTTTTCAAGTTACTACTCTATTCTTACCCATTCCACTAAAAGCCATTAAGAATAATGTTAATTATTAGGATTAGTTGTATGTTATCTCTTGTTTTGGGAATGAAATCGAATACTTATAGTTTGCTATGTTTTTGTTTTGTCTTTTAACCTGCTCTTCTACAACTTCTAATCTCTTTGTTGTCAAATGTAGTTATGTGGGGAACATCCATTCACAAGTAACAGAACCGCTTCTCCAAGAAGTTTTTGCTAGTACTGGTCCCGTGGAAAACTGCAAGCTTATTAGAAAGGAGAAGGTAGGGTTTTCACTTGTCTAGATAGTTTGCATATTCTAACCCCAATAGGTAGTTTAATTGGCTGTGGACCACGACTCATGAAGCGGAAGTTTATAGTTCGAATCTCTCATCTCCCCTCCCTTTGAGGCCAATTACTTTTCTAAAAAGAAGGAGATAGTTTGCCTATTCTTTTCGTATGTTCTAATTGATGTTTTATTTAATTGTACTTTGAGTTGTTTAATGTGATATATTCTTTACTTAATTTACTTGTTTTTTCTGCCTTAAACAGTCATCATATGGGTTTATCCACTACTTCGATCGCAGATCTGCTGCTCTTGCTATATTGCATCTGAATGGAAGGCATCTGTAAGTACATTTGTAAAAAATTTATGCTGATTTGACTATTTTTGCTTACATCCATTTATATGATTTTCAGGTTTGGGCAGCCTATCAAAGTTAATTGGGCATATGCTAGTGGTCAGAGGGAGGATACGTCAGGTTGGTACTCTTTTCGTGTGTGCACTCTTATGCTTGAAACTGGTTTTTGCAATGCTGTGGCATGTGTTAGCATGGGCTCTGTGTCATACTGCTGTAATGATGTGCAGGTCACTTCAACATATTTGTGGGCGATCTCAGCCCTGAGGTTACAGATGCTACATTGTTTGCCTGCTTCTCTGTTTATCCTAGTTGTTCGTAAGCTTCATATCTTTGATACATCCGTGATTCCCTTTTATTTTCTTGGCAGAATAACAAGCTAGATGAGACTGTTTTTAAAAAAATTCAAGGAATGCAAAATTCAGTAGTTAACAAACTTATTCTTAAATGCATGATGCTTACTATAATTCTTTGTGCCTTAATGGGTGGCATACAATCTGGTGTTTGCTGTTTTCAGAGATGCAAGGGTTATGTGGGATCAGAAGACCGGGCGGTCAAGAGGGTTTGGGTTTGTTTCTTTCCGGAATCAACAGGTGATATTAGCATCTGCTTGTTGTTAGTGTTCCCTTTCTTTACTGATATTCTTTATGATCATAATTTGATATTTTCTTAATCTATTCAGGAAGCGCAAAGTGCAATAAATGACTTAACTGGTAAGGATGATTCAGTTATATGTCATATTTCCCTTCGTTTTTCTTTCTGGTACCATATTTGTAATGAAGCTGCAGTGATCAGCTTTAAGATGCTCCATTTTTATTTTCTGTGCCCTGAGGTAAAAATTACCAGGATTTAGTCCTTTATTTTTGTGAATTCACATAATACATTCTGAGAGTGTCTTGATAATGATCCAGAAAGAAAGGTCGAGGAAATAAAGAATTGTTAGTGATTTTACTGGAATTACTGCTTCTGTCATCTCCCTCTGCTACGTTTATTTATGTTCAGTATGTATGTATGCATCCATATATTACTTGCATTTGTTCTATGAACCTTTTGCTTAATTTTTCAGGAAAGTGGCTTGGCAGTAGACAGATACGCTGTAACTGGGCCACAAAAGGTGCTGCTGGCAATGAAGACAAGCAGAGCTCAGATGCCAAAAGTGTGGTAGAACTAACAAATGGCTCATCAGGTGAGTCTGACACAACCTGAGACAATGATGAGAATCAATGGCGGATTACCATTATCTTGTTTCATACATGGCAGGCTTTCATTACCTTATTTAGTGCCACATTACCTCAGTTTTCTGCAAGGACAATTTATTTTTGGGTGATTATACGTTTTTTTTTCCTGGGCTCTGGGTGATTATATTGATATCTTTTAATTTTTCCCGTTTTGGTGGAAGGAGAACAGATTTGGTTTACATAAGTTCAAAATTGACGATTTTCCATTGGCTTCTTGGCTAACCGTGGTGTGTGAAGCTTGTGACATACTCTTGTGTTTTTTTATCTTGATCATGCAGAAGATGGCAAAGAGACTACAAGTACTGATGCTCCTGAGAATAACCCTCAGTATACTACTGTTTATGTGGGCAATCTTGCTTCAGAGGTAAAAAAACCATCTTCCTTATATCAGTTCGTTGTTCTGTTCACTTACGTGTGCTCAAATACACAGCACAAACACATAGATTAATTTTGTTCTTCCATGGTTGTAAAAGTTCCACATCCTTACTTAGGGATATGGCAAAAAAGGTGGATTTGTGCACATTTCAATTTCTCATACTGACTCCACATCTTTACTATGAAGAGAGGGAGGGAATGATATAAATTTCTTTGTTATGTGTTCTTTCCACTATGTTTTTTAGAATATAGCAGAAATTCTTGAGAGATGTATGTTGTAGTATAATCTTTGTAGCTTCCCTTAGATTTTCCTTAAATGTAGGGAATCAAATTACTTTTTGCTTTTCTATTCAAATAAGCTCCACAGCAGCTTTCCTTATCTTTTTTTCTACTTAAATATTCTTTAAATTAAATAGTAGGAGAAAAAGAGAGGAAAGAGAAACCATTTAAATATTGTTTCAAATAAATGTTAGAGGAAATAGAGCCTTTTTATATTAAAATAATGTTAAAGGGAACCAAAAGTGCTACCCTCAATTTAGGGTAGTACAACACCAAGGAAGTTTGATTCAGGTGATTTTTTAGGAGTTTTCCTATATTTAGGTAAGTGAATGGGATTTAGGGAAGCTGTTGTTAGTGCTCTTAGAAGTTGAAGTGGTGGTTCTAATCTCTAGGAAATTGTATTTTTGTCTGATTTGCAGGTTACCCAACTTGATCTCCATCGTCACTTCCATGCTCTTGGTGCAGGAGTGATTGAGGAGGTCCGGGTCCAGCGAGATAAAGGCTTTGGTTTTGTGAGATACAGTAATCATTCTGAGGCAGCTCTGGCTATTCAGATGGGAAATACCCAGTCGTATCTGTGTGGAAAACAAATTAAGGTGTGGTTTTCAGCTTGCTGGTAGGGCTGCAATGTGGCCCTTGCTAATAATAATACAGGACTCTTGAAAAAGAAAATCTGTGATAATTGTTGTGTTATGAGTGTTAATATTGATTTAACTTTTCAGATAAGGAAAAATTCAGAAAGTTGGCTATATTTTCTTATTTATTTTGCTTTTATGTTAATGCAGTAAAATTCTTTTGGCAAATAATTTGGAATCTTGCTAGTTCCTTTATCTTTTCCCTATTCTTCTGGTTAATTGGATGTTGACTATTTAGTGGTTTCTCTTGATACCTGTAGTGTTCCTGGGGTAGCAAACCGACGCCACCCGGAACAACTTCAAATCCGCTACCCCCGCCTGCAGCGGCACCTTTACCTGGCCTCTCTGCGACTGATCTTTTGGCTTATGAGCGGCAACTAGCGATGAGCAAAATGGGTGGTGGTCATGCCCTCATGCACCCTCATGGGCAGCATCCTCTTAAGCAGGCAGCAATGGGAATGGGTACTGCTGGAGCAAGCCAGGCAATATATGATGGCGGGTTCCAGAATGTTGCTGCTGCCCAGCAGCTGATGTACTACCAGTAATTAACCTGTATTTCCTGCATTTTCTGCGGGGATTTGTTTCAGCTTGTACCTCTAGGAAGCTTTATATTTTCATTTTCCCGTCTCCAACGGCGAGGTTGTTACCTACCTTTTCGCATGGGTGCTGTGTATGGATATATGTATCATCATGTATGTTTTGTGGTCTGTACTTTGTAGCGACTAGCGAGGAGTGTGATTATGATTGTTAAGAGGGAATGCAAACAGTAGTGTTTCGGAGTATTTTGACAGGCATCTCATACATGGGAATATATATAATCCTTTTTGAGCTATTTATATATTGCTTTGCCATGCTGCTCTGTTATTCACTTATTCTAACCATTCTTTGGGCTTACTCTGGATGAGGTTGAATTGCATGCTTCTCCATTATCTTGGATTTGGCTATTCATTGTTATTATTTTCTTTTAAAAAAAATATATGTTTCTTGTGCCTTGTGTTGTGGTCGGAAATATACAAGTGTGAAACCTGACATTTCTCCCGCGGTCGGGCAGCACCGGCAGGACACAACAATCAATGACTATTTCATAGCCGGTGACTGAACGAGTACAACCGGATGGTGAGTTGACATATATCCTAAAACCTTTGGCACGCAAAATCCCGCCTCATGGGTTCAGGCGTCGGTATTTGAAACGTGATTGATTATGGTGTAGGCAAGTCTGGAAGGGTGTATAAGACTTTTTTCGACCACGAACGAGTCACCTAGGCTGTGTTTGGCAATAAAGTGGACCGAACCAGATCCAAAAACTCAAAAAATTTCTCTCAAAATCAACTTTGACATTCTTACTTTTTATATCATATCAATCACTTTTTATTACTATTCAAATAAAAAAATCATTACAATTTTTTTTTTCCACTTTTTTATACAAAACATTTTTTTTTTCCTTACATTAATCAAATCTGTTACAATATTGGTCTACTTCTCGCTCTAGTAGAACCGATTTGGCACTCCTATACGGATACCCCTAGGCCCTAGCATTTAGACTTTTCATGTTTCCAATAATTTTCCAACTCGAGGAGATTTCCTATCTTTAGATTATTTATAGCATTGGAACTCTTTAGAAATAATAATAATAATAATAATAATAATAATAATAAATAAATAAATGATATAAAGTCAGTGACTCAAGAATAAAGAGGTAGAGAATTAGCGACAGTATTCTTAGCCGTAATTCTACTACGGAATATTTAGTGGGGAAATCATAAGTCAACATTAAGCAAGTCAAATGGATTAATTGTTTAATAAAAAATATTTATTGGAGTGCAATCACAATTATTTAGTGAAATTAATTGTAATTAAAATAGTCGTATAATCAATGCGAAGGAGACATGATTACAAGAATATTTAAGCCAATAATTATTTTTTTCTTTAGGTCTATCACCAAGCTGATGTAATTTAAACCATAATAAGGCTTTTTTATTTATTGGGCTAAATATTTTATTTATTTAAAACATGAGATAGAGAGTATATATGTAATTAGGCTTGAGATAAAACCCACATGCCTAATAGGCAAGGGGAACGCATAATGCCAGGAATTTCTCCTTGGCCGTACGCGTTGGCCATAAGAGAAGGGGTATGGGATTAAATCCCAAGCCTAGTTCCCTAAGTAATGGAGCCGCATGGACCATAGAGAGTCTCATTTATGATGAAGATTGGATTACCCTCAATTTATGGATTTGATGAGAATTGAATTACCTTAAATTGAAAGGATTTAATTAGGATTGGATTGGATTTGAGTAAATTCAAATCATTTGTAAGCTCCATAAAGAGAGCCTCTAGTACACAATCATAACAAGCAATAAAACCACAATATAGCCTATAAAGCTCTACCCTAATGGTGGACGCATGTGTTTAACACCAAACCACATGTAAAATTCTTATCTTCATGTTCTTTTATTCTTTCATTTCTTCTTTCATTTTCCATTTAATTATAAACTCGGAAAAATGCACATACCCCCCTCAAACTACCACTTTATTGTCAATGTCTTTCTCCCCCTCCCCCGCCTCCCAAAAAAGAAAGAAGGGAAAGTCTACATACTTCCTTCAAACTACCATCCAATTAGCCAAGGGTGGGCAAAACCGAGCCCATCCTGCTCGAATTTGGTGTTTTTTTTTTAGGAAATGGGTTGGATTTCATCCAACCCGTACAGGCGGGGCGGGGTTTGGGTATAAACAATTTTGGTAGTGGGTACCCGCCCCGCTAATATGCCAAAAAGAAAAAAAAAAACCCTACTTTTCTAGTTCTAGGTTCTTTCTCATGCCTCCCTCCCTCTCTCTCTCTCTCTCTCTCTCCTCCTTTGAGAGAAACCCTAGCCTCCCTCTCTTTCTCCCCACTCCCTCTCCAGTTGCCACTCCGTCTCAACTCTCAAGTATCTCTCTCTTTCATTCTCTTCATTCTCTTTTTATCTTTTTGCTACCCTTGGGGGGATATTGTCTCACGTGAAAGTTAGGGGGAACATTGCCAATTGGGTGGTAATTTGAGGAAGATATGTAGACTTTATAAAAAAATAAAAAAAATAAAAAAAATAAAAAAAATAAAAAAAAAAACACTATCAATTGTGTCAATGTCCCCTTTAAAATACCAAAGAAATCTCAATGTCCCCCAAGGACAAAAACACCATTCTTAAAATAAAAAACACAACAAAAAAAAAAAAAATCAACTGAAAAAAAAAAAGAGAAGACCCAAGGGTGGCTAAACCACCTCCAAACACTTGGGGCTGGTGGTCGGACCACCCTTGAAACTAATGGGGGTGGCTCGGCCACCCTCAAACGTTTTTTAGGGAGGCCCAAGTGTTTTTGGGGGTGGCCTAGATACTTGGAGGTGGTTTTCAAATCACCTTTTCCTTTTTTCTTCAATTTTAGGCTTTTAGTTTTTTTTTTTCAAATTTATACCCAAATTTTTGTTTCATTAAATAAATTTTAGGGTCGTTTGTCTTTTTGCTAGCCTTAGAGTTATGTTGAGATTTTTTTGGTAGTTTAATAGAGACATTGACAAAGGCGTGGTAGTTTGAAATGGTAAGTGTATGCTAGAAGGAAAATATTTTTTTTTTTAAAAAAATTATCATTGGATTTGGAATAAATTGCTATTGAATTTTGGTATAATTGTAATTTTAAAATATACATTATCTTTATAGGGATAAAAAGGAGACAAAAGTCTTCATTTTAGCATTACTCATTTGAGTCATTTATAAGATATAACTCCATTACCTTTACATTAAAGCCTATATCTGTTATGGTCCTTGTCTAATTGGAGCATTTTCCAGCAAGGAAGAATATAAGGCTCTGGTTTGTTTTAATGTTAAATATTTGCGGCCACCCCACCCCCTAAGAGGTAGCTCGTGAGCTACGTCAACACCCATGGGGGAACTCGCAGGTCACCCCTAGTGGGTTGGGGTGTGGTCGCAACTCGCAAGGCACCCAGAAGGGTTGAGGGGTGGCTAATTGCCCCCTATAGTGGTTGGGGGTGACAATCTTACTGTTGGCCATCCCTTTAATTTTTTTATAATTTGTTTTGTTTTTAAAGATTTAATTTTTTTTAATTATATCATTAAAAAATTATTATTTTAATATGATATAACAAAAATGTTGACGTGACACTACGGAGGTACAATTTTGGACCAAAAAATAAAAAATAAAAATACATTGAGGTGTGATCTATTCTCGCAAGTTGATTCATGAATTTATTTCAAAAATACCCCGGGTTAAGTGAACCGGCGAGTATCCTTGTGACCTTGTCCCTGTTGATAGATGGGGTTAAGTGTAATTTTCAGACAAACACTCCTTCGGGTTTTGGTTTTTTAGGCGGACAGGATCAGACCCGCTTTCTTCATCTTCTTATTTTCCGTTACCAATCCTCTAACGAACTAAAGTATTCATTCCTCTTGAGGTTTTTGTTTTGCCCTAAATACTTTCCGAACTCTTATTCGATCCATCACTTTCTTCTATTTTCCTATGATCCAAACACCACCCTAAGACCTCAATTTCTCAGAACCCTTCGCTATGGGTGTCTCCTTCAAGGTCTCAAGGACCGGCACGAGGTTCCGCCCGAAGCCTCTGCTTCATCCCGTGGTCAACGCCGTCGACGACGTGTTGTTGAATTCCAAGGAGAGCTCGAGGAAGCTCCAGGTATTATTACGCAAATTGATTTAATCGTTTGATTAATCACTGCGTTATCGGAAACGAAATTATGGGTCTTAGATTTCAGCTTCGTTTTGTGTCAAAAGGCAGAGAATTTTCGGTATAATATGTATGTGCATGTATAATAGGTAGTATTGAGCTCGCTTGAGTGGTTTTATTTTTATTTTATTTTTGTTTGCGTGTTCTGAGATGGGGATAGTGAAGAGTATGAGATTTTGGATTTGGATTTGGATTTGTTATGTTTTAAACGATTGATTCCGTGCTTCGCTTGTCTAATTAACTGGGATGATTTTACTCTCAGCTAAGCTTAATGCTACTAATTGGGGTTCCCCCCGGAGTTATTTATTTATTTCTAGTAAAATGGGTATTTATTTAAAGAAGATTTTGCTCAGTTGCTAAAGCTAGTGGTTTTGGTGTATTTATGCTTGGTGTTACTGAAGATCGATGCTAAATTCACTCCTCTCTCCTTTTTTTTTTTTGGGTGGTTGGAGGATTGCTGTGAAGATTGAATCTTCAATTGATAATCACCTTTTGAAAATCTTTACTGTTTTTAATTTATTTCTGGCACTCTGTCGAGAGACTTCAATTAGATGCTATGTTGAAATTAACAAGTAAAAGCTTGTGAAAATTGTAGTTTCCTTGTTTTGGCAGCGTGATCTTCCATTTCTGCTACATTTCGTTGCTGAAAAATGTAAGAAATTTTTTCTAATAAAATTGATGTTTGTACTTTGCATAATTGTGTACCTGAGAACAGAAAAACTTAAAATGGAGCCTGTTTGGTTAATAATGCAACTACTCTGCTCTTTCAGTTTAAGTTTTCTTTTTTAAGGAATGAGATCAACACGAATATAAAAATTCAAAATGTAAAATTTTTACCTTGTTCTCTTAGCAATTGAAATTGATAGTTGATGTTTCTTCTTTCTTGAAGAATATGGTTTTTTTCCCGTATTTGCAATGAGCGAAGCTCTTTTTTATGATTTGATTGCCAGCCCTAGAATTGGTAGAATGGGTAGTGGGTTTAATCTAATATTTATGTTAAGTATTCAATCTTCCTTGTATGATAGTTTGGATTGCCAACCCTTGTTTATGATATAGGGCGGTCTTGTTGAAGGAGCTGAAGATGTTACAGGGGGGCCTGCATCATCCATATCTTCTGAAGGACTTCCTCTATCTGCAGGTTAGTGGCACATTGGGTTCTGTTGGCCATATCTAGTCATGTTTGGATCCTGACAGATTTGAATTTCCTTTGTTTTGACAGAGAATGAAGTTTCCTTTACTTTGAACCTCTTCACAGATGGATATTCCATTGGAAAACCTGCTGAGGTTTGTTGAAAAAAATATTACGATGCAAATCAAAGAAAATAATTGAACAGAAAAAGTGAGCCTTGTATCTGCTTAAATATTTCTTTCTAAGTCTATATACTTTTTGAATGTTCAGAATGAGACTGCACATCAGGCACTTCAAGATGTTCCAAAATTGTTACATCCATATGATAGGACGTTTGAAACTCTCTTCTCGGTAAATTTCTAGTTGGTTTCACTCTCTTCTTTCAATTTTATTTAGAGAGGTTTATTTTGATTATTGTTTGTAAGGGACTAATGCACTTTCAAGAGCATCACCAATGAGCTCTCTAAAGTTTAGCTAAAAAATCTACTTTTGTTATTTTATCCAACTACTTTTTACAAGCACCAAATACGAAGCTCTCTAAATATTTCTCTACTTTAACTAAATGTTATTTTTTATTGATTGTTAGTTGGTTGAAACTAACCACCAAAGAGAAAAAAAGGACCTTCAAGTTCACATATGGAGAGAGAAAACAATGCAAGTAATAAAATAATGAATGGCTAAAGAAAAACTAGCATCAAATATGGAGAGAGATTCTAACAAAAACTAAATTGGGGAAAGGATGGAGAGTTTGATAAATGAGAGTTTTTTAGAATTTTCTCTAAATTTTGGCTAAAAGCACATAATAGATAGCTCATTAGTGATGCTCTAAATGGAATATACTTGCCCTGTGCATCATAACCACCATCTAAATTTCCTTATAATTTTGTCTGTACTTGCTATGGGATTTTCTTACTCAAATTTATTTGCCTCTCTATTTGTGAATGCATTTGTAGGCAATTGAATCTGGCCGGTTTCCTGGCGATATTCTAGATGATATACCCTGCAAGTTTGTTAATGGGACACTTGTATGTGAGGTGAGTCATCTAACTACTGAAGTTTTCTTTTATGAGACCTATATTATGAATGGTTTGGCTCATCAAAATAAATGATAAACAAATAGACAACTTTACAAAATTCTATGAATGCTAATATCTAACCCTAAGGAGTTGGCCTAATGGTTGAGGCTTGTGGTCTTAGAGCATTCCCAGCAGACTCCCTATAAGGGAGTCTGTTCCCTATGTATAGGGAACAGGTCCAAAAATTCACAAAAAGGCTCCATGGTAGATTCCCTATACGGTTTCCTAAACAATAATATGCTATAGTGGAGCCTTATATATAAGGCTCCACTGTAGCAATCCTGATGAATTATTTAATACTAAAAACATTCTCTCTCCTCTCACGGCTATCCACACACTGCCCATCACCCTCATATTTCTTCTTTCTTCACCGCCGAAGATGCCTATGCCGATGCGGTGGCTTAGCAAGGGTGTAGGCTTCTGGAGATGGCGCCAGTGGTGTTGAAACCGATGGAGTTACCGCCGCAGGAGATGGTGACGCCGGTGGCTTAGCTGGGGTGTATGATCCCGGAGACGGTGCCAATGGCAGTGACAGAAACGGAGGTTTCGCCGCCGGGGATGGTGACGTCGGTGGCTTAGCTGGGGTGTAGGATCCTGGAGACGGTGCCAAAGGCGGTGACACAAACGGAGGTTTCGCTGCCAGAGTCGACGGAGCAGAAGGATGAAGATTTTGGTGGTGGTTTCTCACCGCCAAAACAACGACAATCAATTTCTGCCCCTTCTCACAGTTGTGCTCCTTCTCACAGTTCTTTCTCCACTTCAGACAAGGATATCGAGAAAGTGGGGCAGAGAGTGAGATGGATCTGAGTGAGGTGAGATGAGCAGAGCTGTGGTTGGAGGGGAAACAGAGGTGAGATGAGAGAGAGAGTGAATAAATAAAAAAGAATAAAATACAAAAAGTAAAATAAAAAATAGTAATATTTTAATGATATAAGGAAGCATTTAAGAAAGCTATTGTAGTGTATTTTAACATAGGGAAGCAAAAAGTAGTTTGGATCCTTAAATGTAGGGAACAACACAAGGAAGTTGCTGGGAATGCTCTTAGGGAGTATCACTCCTTAGATCCCCAGTTCGAGACCTATTAAGTGCAAATTCCCCCTTGGGCCACATCCGCTAGTGTAAAAAGCCAGCAATTTACTTTGATCCATGTAAGGAAACTTCCGAAGGTGCGGTGCACAAGTCTAAAGTTTACTTTGCAGCGGTAGGTCCGAAAGGCCCTACCTTGTCGAGGTTTCCCGTCATTAAAAAAAATAATAAAAAATGAATGCTAACATCTGTATATGTAAGCAAACGTACATGCGTGCATAATGCTTATGTGCATGAAGCAGGAAATCACTACTGAAGCTGGCTGAGTTTATTTCTAATGATACTGCTTCCTAATTCTTAATCACGGTTGAACACGGCAGTATTATTAGTGGAATCCTATTCTTTTTAGGTAGACTTCCCATACCATTGAACCAATAACAAACTTTCTCGATATTATTACTGTAAAAGTCTCTCCACCCTGCCCCAAAAGATGATTAAAATGAAAAACAGTGCAACAAATGGAATACCTCCTCTGCTTGCACTAATTTAACCACCATTATGTTAGTGCACATGGATTTTTCCTATCATGAAAAGACTATCCACCTCTTCTACTATTTCCAGCCTTGCTTTGCAGATGCCTCATTTTGGTCTGTGTGTGTGTGAGAGAGAGAGAGAGAGCGAGAGAGAGAGAGAGAGAGAAAGACCAGCAGTTGTGAACATCTAACTTTTTCTGTTTTAGCTATTCATACTTCTAACTTTAGGTTATGATTACATATCACCATTTATGTTTAGGATTCCTAAAACTGGCAATGCTGAGATTTTTGCAGGTGCGGGATTATCGGAAAGCTTTTGACCAAGGGGCTAGTGATCCGTCAACTAATGGTTCCCCTGTTGTTAATAAAGTATGCCTTAAAATGTCACTGGAGAATGTAGTGAAGGATATTCCATTGATATCAGATAATTCTTGGACTTACGGTGATCTGATGGTAAGTATGATCAACTCCTCTCATCCCTGGGTTCTAAGTTTCTGTCTTGTATTGGGTTACTGAAGTAAGATATTTATATTCACTTGACTACAGGAAGTAGAGTCTCGTATATTGAAAGCCTTGCAACCGCGGCTTCATCTAGATCCTACGCCTAAGTTAGATAGGCTTTGTAATAACCCAGTTTCCACAAAGGTAATGCACTTTCAGATAGATTTAATGTTCCTTGGCTGGAGGATGATTGTATGTGTCTTA
This sequence comes from Carpinus fangiana, assembly GCA_006937295.1. Taxonomy (NCBI): domain Eukaryota; kingdom Viridiplantae; phylum Streptophyta; class Magnoliopsida; order Fagales; family Betulaceae; genus Carpinus; species Carpinus fangiana. Next base: position 51,142,812 of record CM017321.1, on the reverse strand, counting down.
ACTATGTTGAACTTCATTTGCAGCTTGATTTGGCTCTTTCCACTCTCCGGAGAAAGAGATTCAGGCAGATGCCTGAAGTTACTGTTACTTCTGGTATTAAGACACACGGGAAGAAAGTTTGCATAGATAGAGTACCAGAAAGCTCTAACTGTAGGTTAGGAGATTCAGGAATCATTTCAGGCAATGGGCCACAGCATGTACATGAGAATCTTATTGCACAAACTCATGGCTCAACAAACATGTTAGCCTTAAGACCCAAGAGCTTTGTACCAGATACCTCTGTTCCGGCGCTACCTCTGGTTTCCCATCAAGCAAGGTATCAAATGGGGATTGGGACCCCCAGAAGTATGCAGGATCCTGGTTCGGGGCCTGTTACCAACGCAGTAGGGGCCTCCCCTTCTGGGCAGGACATGATGATCTCATATGCTGACAATGTGAATTCAAGTTCCTCTTTTCTTGGAAAGCGGGAGAATCAAGATGGGCAAATGTCACCCTTGTCCAACTTTAACAAGAGAGCAAGGCCTGCACCAGTGGGTCTTGATGGAATGCAACAGCAGCAAATAGGGCTAGATGGCCTCAATGTTTCAGAGATAAATTGGAAAAATACATTATTACAGCAGCAAGCAATGGCAAGGGGAATTCACTATTCAAATACAGGGATGCAAAAGTTCTCCCAGCAGGTGTTTGAAGGGGCTCTGAGTCAGGATGCTGGGGTAATGCCATTTACTGCAGGACAGCAGCGTACACGTTATGGTGCTAAGGAAGAGCAGTTCGAGATGGATAAATTAGATGGGCCAGAGCTCAACCGCATTAAAAGTGATATGCAGATGGTGGACACAGAAACAAGCCATCTGGACCCACAGCTATCTCGGCAGCAAAGATTACCACAGCATGCATTCATTAGATCAAATTTCTCTCAGACACCCTGGAATAATCTTGGTCAGCATATGGAGAAAGATGCAAGAAAGGAGGACCAGCTCCAGAAAAGGAAATCAGTGCAAAGTCCCCGGTTTTCTGCCGGAGCTTTGGCTCAATCTCCATTATCATCAAAATCAGGGGAATTTTCTAGTGGTTCAGTTGGACCCCACTTTGGAGCCGTTGCAGCTGCGCATGGAGCATCACAAAAGGAGAAGGCAGTGAATCCCTCAATTCCTACTGTTGGTGGGACACCATCTTTGACTTCCAGTGCGAATGATTCCATTCAACGGCAACACCAGGCCCAAGTTGCTGCAAAGAGGAGGTCAAATTCCCTCCCCAAGACCCCAGCAATGAATGGAGTTGGATCCCCAGCTAGTGTTAGTAATATGAGTGTTCCATTAAATGCAAACAGCCCTTCAGTTGGAACGCCACCTTCCGCCGATCAAACCATGCTCGACAGGTTCTCAAAGATAGAAATGGTGACAATGAGGTATTCTGATTCATTGACCTAAAATCCCAGAATTTTAAGCGTTGCTTTGTCATTTTGAGTAGTTATTTCTCTATACTTTCTGTCTGCACAAACTGTTACTATCATCTGGGTCAAGATGGACAGGGTAACTGTCTACATCTTATTGGTTGACTATGTAAAGCTGTTTATTTTATGGGTCCTGACCTTACAGCACCAGCCCCCCCCTTTGGTTTTGACTCCAGGGATTATTTTTCCTTGCTGAGATGGTTGATGAAAAATTATTCATGGCCTGCATTTTTTTTCATCATAATTTTCATTTTTCTTTAAATTTGCAGTCTGCATGTTTTATACGGTGCAGAAGTCTCAGGATGTATAAATTTTCCACATCCTATAATCATTCACGAACATTCATTGGCAGCATAGTTAAATCCATCCTGTACTTATGCAAGTTTTATGGATATCTGATTCAGGCATCAACTAAACTGCAAAAAGAATAAGGTCGATAATTACCCCATCAGGAAGTCAAACACATACTCCATTCAACCTCTGTCCACCTATCTATCTAATGCTTCCAATGATGAGGATCTCAAAGATGATGCGAGTGCAAAGTCGTTATCTAAGTCACTTGCAGGTGGCAGCATGAATATCTGCAAAATAAGAGTCTTAAAATTTATCCAGCATCAAGGTTTGTTGTATTTGGTTGTTAGATATATGCTCCTTTGTGGTGTCTTGATGGTTTTCTTGTTTCCTAAAGTCCCACTTTTGCTTCTGCAGAAAATGGTGTTTCTTGTGGGGCAAGAACTAGGATGATTATGTCAGAGAAGCCATATGATGGTACAGTCGCAATGCATTATGGAGAAATAGAAGATGGTGATTTTCTGGCTGCAGAGGATTATCTTCCTACATTGCCCAATACAGTAAGTTCTGCACGAATTCTATTTTTGCAGTCTAAGAAGGATCTGCCTGTTGAATTGATTAACACTGGCTGTTCTCATTTATTTGGGGGTATCAAAGCCGATGATTCTCCGATATTTCATCCTGTTAAAAGCCATCTCCCAAATTAGACTTTGGAATTTTTAAATGTATTACTTACTAAAATATATCTTTTTCTTTTGTGGTTTTTTATTCTCGTTTTTGCACCTTCAACTCTCTACTAATCTTCTTTGAGACCCTTTCTTGTGGTCCTCCAAATCATCCTACTGGTGCCTCTCCTTGGATTTCCTGCATGTAATCTTTCTGAAACTGAATATTTCCAAAATTTTCTGCCATTTGTCACTAAATTTTCTTCTCCACCGCACTTGTTTTGATATCATACGTCCTTCAATTGCCTATGTTATTTCTTGTAAAGTATGGGACTTGGGAGCAGTGATCTCAACTGTCTTTCACCATGTGATAGATCATCTCTTATGGAAAGTCATAAGTCAAATTGCCGTGGTTATTTAAGAAAGTTGTTTTCGTCTGGCTATATCCCCAGCATCCACTTGCTCTGATATGAGGGGGCTTGTTGATTGTACAGTCAATGACTGATATGGGTTGATAAGTTGGAAATTTTTTCAGAAGCATTAGTTTCAATGTCAAGTGTCATTTTTTATACTGCTTATCCCTGCAACTATGTGTCTTCTGTTACTCTAATTTATTTATCTAATTCATGTGACAGCATTACGCAGATTTGCTTGCAGCACAGCTTTGTTCGCTGGTAAGTCTTCAGAAATTTCTTGAATTTTAGAAATACAAATTTCAGTTTTTCTAATTTTTACTATCCAATTGAGTAATGTTATCTGCTGATGCAGATGAACCGCCGGGAAGGATATGGTTTGTTGGATGATCAAATCCGAGCAAAACCCCGCATGAATCTTGGCTCAGCCAGTCAATCAGATGCTACTGGAGTTCCTCATAATTCAGTAACTGAGATGCAGCAATATTCAGAAGCAGTTTCTGGCCAACAACAAATTGAAGATGTAAAGCCGACTATCAGCAGTAATGCATCTCTAAACTCATCTCATAATCTTTTAGCGAATGCAAGGATGCTGCCTCCTGGAAACCCCCAGGCCTTACAGATGTCTCAAGGACTGTTTTCCGGGGTTTCAATACCCCAGAGGTCACAGCAGCTAGACCCACAACCATTGCTTCATCAGCAGCAGCAGCAACAGCAACCACAACAACTACAACAGCAACAGCAACAGCAACAACAGCAACAGCAGCAGCAGCAGCAGCAACAACAACAACAACAACAAAACCAACATTCCTTGATTCAACAGCAGCATCCCCAGTTCCAGAGGTCACCTTTGATGCATGCAACAAATCCACTTTCGCACTTGACAGCACTTGGACAGAATTCCAATATGCAGTTGGGCAATCACATGGTCAAGCAGCAACTTCAGCTGTTACAGCAACAACAGCAGCAACAGCAGCAACAACAGCAGCCACAGATGCAAAGGAAAATGATGGTGGGACTTGGAACTGCTGTGGGTATGGGAAACATGGGTAATAACATGGTTGGTCTTGGAGGCCTCGGCAGTGCCATGGGCATGGGAGCTGCAAGGGGAGTTGGGGGAACTGGTATGTCAGCATCAATGGCACCTGGTATGGGCAATGTGGGACAGAACCCAGTGAATCTTAGCCAGACTTCAAATATTAGCAATGCAATAAGCCAGCAACTTCGATCTGGATTGAGTCCACAACACGCTGCTATTGTGGCATCAAAACTTAGAATGACACCTAATAATAGAGCGAACATGTTAGGGGGCTCTCAGTCAAGCATAGCTGGGATTTCAGGAACCAGACAGATACATCCAGGCTCTGCTGGTCTTTCAATGCTTAACCAGAGTCTAAACAGGGCTAACATGAACACAATGCAACGAGCTATGGGTCCGCCGAAATTGATGCAAGGGGTGAATCTTTACATGAACCAACAGCAGCAGCAACAACAATTACAGCAGTTGCAGCAGCAGCAGCAACACCAATTGCAACAGCAGCAGCAACCACAATATCAACAGCAATTGCAGCAACAGCAAGATACCACTTCACCACTACAGGCTGTCGTATCACCTTCACAAGTGGGCTCACCATCGACCATGGGAATTCCACAATTGAACCAACAAACTCAGCAACAGCAAACTAGCCCTCAGCAAATGAGCCAACGAACGCCAATGAGCCCACAACAATTGAGCTCTGGGGCAATCCATGCAATGAGTGCTGGTAATCCAGATGCTTGTCCAGCTAGCCCACAATTGAGCTCTCAGACCCTTGGTTCAGTTAGTAGTATCACAAACTCTCCTATGGACCTACAAGGTGTGAATAAAAGCAACTCGATCAATAATGCATAATGAAGCTCAGGAGGCTCAGGGTTCTTTGAGTAATTTTAAAAGTCATTTGTGTTTCTATTGATTCTCTCCAAGAATGATGTGGTTACTAAAATTACAATTTGATCAAAATCCAATAATGATCAATCACAATCTCAATGGTGATTTTAATAACCACATCATTCTTGGAAGGACTTAAGAGGGACACAAGAAGGACTTGTAGCATTACTCGGATTCTCTTCCTGATTCAAGGTGAGAGATAAATCAAATGTCACATACTATATGCTCTAGGATTAATCTAGCTTGTAGGTAGTGCAAGCTAGCTTGCTCAGAGTGTATAAATTAGCTTGTAGCCCATGCAATGCAAGGGGTTTCTGATTTATGTGGAAGTTAAATTATTTGACGCTTGTAATATTTGTTGTACATGACTGCTATATTTTAGAGAAGGTTAGAATGTAAAACTTGATTGTATGGTAATGTTTTTGTTGCCGGTAAAAATTATGAATTATGAGGAACGACATAGAGGGGAGGGATGGAGACATGATCAGATATAGATCCGAGTGCCATAAAAGGATCCATGCAACCAATTGGAATTAATTTAGTTGATAGTAGTGTTTCAGTAATGTTTTTGTCATTATAACTACTACTAATCCAATTGTCAATTGGTCAAATTACACCTCAATAGGTCAAAACCCATAAAACACCTACAATGAGTGCACTGATTTCTCTTTTCTATTTTAGTTGGATAGGAACCTACCATATATGGTAACAAATTAAGAGATACAAATGAGTTGCATGCAGTGGCAGATCCAAGATCTTCACTAATGGGGGGCATTTTTTACGAATAAAAATATAAAATTAATTAAATATAAAAAATGACAAACTCTTATTTATAAATATGCTCTTCAAATTTTGTCTCTATCATAATCGCACATTTTTTTCTTAATTTGAACATCATCAATAATGAAATATCAAACAATTATTAAGAATAAGCTTATAATTTTTTTTATATATAAACAAGTGTGGCACGTCAGCCCCCTTGGGAAATGCAATTTGGCCACGTCCCATCCATCTGCAGGCAGGCGCCATACTCTTTCATCATTTATATATATAAATATATATATTTTCTTCCTCCGTGCGCCAGTCGAAGCTCCCTCTCCCCGTCTTTTTTTTCTTTCTTCTACAACTCACTCACTGATCTCTCTTCCTTACCCTCTCTAGTCTCCCCCGCTCACTCGAGAGCTCTCTCTTCTTCCTCACTCTCTCCAACCGTCTCTCACCCCGCTCACTCTCTCTCTCAAGCTTACTCTTCTTCCTCAGCCCGTCCTCCGTAGCTTAGCCGTCCGCCAACCATACGTCAAGGACTTCGGCATCTCATCTCCAACCATCGTTCGTCCTCCTCATCTTTCTCCTCTACTAATTCAGCTTTACAAGGGGAAAGGGAATTTTTTGGGGGTTGAGCGACACCCCCTTTGGATCCGCCCTTGGTTGCATGGTAATCTATGATAAATTAAGAATTGTAAATATTAAGAAATATAAGGTGCAAGTGTTGCTTTCTGTGTTTTATTCTTTTTTTTTTTTATTTTATGTTCGTATTATGTTCGTCTTTTGGGTGTTTTTTTTTATTCTTTTTATTTTTTATTTTTTTTAACAACGAACTTAAACATGCTTCTATTTATTTATTTATTTTTTTTTTTTTGCGGTTTCCAAGCTTAAAAAAAATTATAAATATTGCATGAACAAATTACATAAACAAATTGACAGAATTTTCCTCAAACTGGGTTGGGGGAAATCTCCTCCAACCTAATCTGTAAAAGTGACATGTGTTCTTTTTTTTTTAATAACATGTAAGATGCACATGAGTTTTTAATATTATTTATTTCAACTTTGTCCTATTATTAAAAAAATATGTGCATCTCACATATTCAAGGGATACATGTCACTTTTACAGATTAGGTTGGAGGGGATTCTTCCAACTCAGTTTGGAGGAAAACTCTGTCCACTTAATAATCCAACCAAGATAGACCACAATCACTTTTGAGCCCGAAAGGAAATCCAAGTAAGTTGAAGTTACTTGGGAATGCAGCATGTAAAAGCCGTAGCCCATTAAGATGGATACAACCATCGGAAGTAAAAGAACTCCTATAAACTTAAATCTAGTCTAGCTTCTAAAGAAACTAAACGGATTAAGATAACAACTTGGATCTTGTCCGACTTCCAAGAAAATCAAACGGACTAAAAAGAGAAAAAACATCGGAAAAGGGATTTCCAACACAGACAAAGAGTCTGTAGCCCAAATAGTTTGGGTTAAATTGTAAATAACACCCAACAGAAAAATTAAAAATAAAATAATAAAATAAAATTTACACCCAACAGAAAAAGAAAATTAAAAAAAAATTAAAAATTAAAAATTAAAAAAAAAAAGAAAGCACGCAAATAACCCATAAAATAACAGTTTTGGCGGAGGGTGAGGCAAATGAAGGCGACTTGAGGAGGCTGCCCTGGTGCATGAGATCCGCGTGAAGTCCAAGCGCCAGCGCGTGGATGTCGGAGGGAGAAGCAGTTGGGCGTCGGGAAGCTAGGACACCAGAGAGAGTGGTGGAGTGGCGTGTCGTAGGTTGGAACTAGCGGAGAAAAAAAAAATGACTTTGAAAAATCAATCTTTGAAACTTCACAGATCCAGTAGGCGACGCAATGGAGAAGACGAATGGTGAGGTGGATGATGTGGCCGGCGAGGGGAGAAGACTAAGGCTATGGTTTTATGAGCATCAGGGAAAGGTCGTCAAAAACATAAATAGAGCCTCATACAAGGCTAGCAGATCTAGATAAACTCTAGTGAGAAGAGAATTTCTCTCTTCGAGAGAGAAACTCAATAAAGGAAAAAAGCAAAAAGCGGTAAAAGAGGGGAGGAGGAGGAGGAGGGGGAGAAACCAAAAGGTTTTCCTTTCTCCACAAGCATGGCCGGCAGTTTTTTCAGAGAGAAGAGAGCTTTTCGCAAATTTTGAACTTACAGAGACATTCAGGCTGTGCTATTATCAGACTCAAAGATAATGCTAATGTGATGAAACAAATCATTCGCAGACACAACTTGCATATGCAATTGCTTATCGCCCTTATTAAGACATGCACATACGCAAAATATAATGCTTTCACTCGCTTGAATTTTCTGTGAGAATTTCTGCTACAGTTTATAAACCACAATATCAGTAAATCACTACGTACATTGCTTAAGCATGTGGGTGATATAAGACGAAACTAAGCAATACTCTCTATCTTGTTTCATATGTGCATCCTGCTAAGTATCAAGGTAGCCAATATCTTTTCCTCCATCAATTAAGATTGAAGTTGAACTAGTAATTGCAGGCAGCCTGAGTGTGCAGTTTTTGATATATGTGACCATGAAGAGGTTATGTTCTACTTATCATTAAGAGAAAAAATATAATTATATGAACAGTACCGAGATTGAACATTCAAATTAATCTGCTTCAATTACAATGCTCAGTTTACAAGTTTACAGCAACAAGACCAACTAATCATTGAAGAAGTGCCAAATTGTCTGAAACCTCAGCATGCATGCACATTTATGGTGAACTGTGCACCCTTACATTATTTGTGCATAAGATCAATCATCAGCACCATCCGTCTAGATAATATTATTTTTAATGGCTTTTCAACGATATTATAGCATTGAGTGGAGTCGCTCATGCTCCGTTCTTATGTGGCTCCTGGTTATATCCTTCACACTTGAACAGCCTGAAAGGGCCATAGTCAACTCGAGCTCATCCTTCAGCATCTCAATTACCCGTTTTACACCATATTCCCCCTTCGCTGCAAGCCCATAGATCACAGGCCTTCCTACCTGCAGTAACACATATCAATTACTATGAAAAGGCAAGGGCAAGGAATTTAAAAACCATACAAGTTTCAGTGGACATTATAGTTTGGAATGCGAGAGAGGATCACAATCTCAAATTAATTAGTCCCACCACGTTTATAAATGGTGTTATTGAGGATTAACATATACCTCAAACTGGAAAAGAGAAAGAAAATAGAAGTCACGCTACTCTGCATTTTGCCATTTAAATGTATTTAGCAGTCCCAAAGTGCAAAATGTTTCTATGACATGCATATATACCATGAGCAACTTAAGAAAGCATTCTCAGTTATGCAGTGAATTGAAAGAGGGGGGTAGCGGGCCAGCACATAGTATGAGCTCTATCTATGAAAACCAATTATCAGTTGGTTCCAAAAATATAAAATGACAACAGAAAGGCCATGGCAATTGCATGAGGGCATGATGATCGAATACGACCCATCCTTTCAGTATAGCTAAAGGAAACCCACCATTAGCACTGGAGAAACAGTTCCAAGAAAAGATTCGTATGTTAGATGAACAGATATGGAGAGAAGAGCTTACCAAAACAGCTTGTGCACCAAGGGCTAATGCCTTGAAGATATCTGTTCCTCTGCGCACTCCTCCATCAAAAAGAACAGGAACTTTCCCTCCAACAGCATGAACAATCTGCAATCCATTGTATACAAATATCCTAAACTGGTAATGTGACTTTGCTTATTGAATTGACTTACCAAAGAGCATACTAACAACTGCACTTCTAAAACAAGTCTCCAAACAGAGGAAGTCCTGCGCAGGACATGTCCCAGCACATATACTTGCTACAAGAAATCCTTTCTTTTAATTTGTTCCATGGTTATTGGTACATGCACTTGCAGAGACTCTGGAAGACTACATAAATTGCATCACCAAACCTGTAGGGAAATAGAGAGTAACCTCTTCCAGAACAGAAATAGTGGCAGGAGTATAATCTAGCTGGCGAGCTCCATGATTTGAGACAATAATGCCATCAACCCCAACTTCCACAGCCCTTATTGCTGCCAATGGTAGAACATCAAATATTGAGCAGGAATTCTCAACAGAGGAACAGGCAAAAAAGTAAAAAGGAATTACTACTCTGTACAGTCAAGGCTGTTATATCTCATTAACTAGTAAAAGCATCTTTTGAGGCAGATAAGAAAATTCTAAGAAGCACACTCTCTTTGCGTACATTAGTCGATTCATGTGAACAGTTAAAAGAAGAGAAACTGGTGGGACAGGTAATATGACAAAGAAGATAAAATATAGAAACTCTTTTTTCACCTGCAACAAAGAACAAAATTTTGACTAACCAAAGGACTATCATGTTTGAACAAAGGAATAATAATCTTCTATATAACCATTCTCATATAAGTGAGATTAAACATCTTTCCCTGTGATTTTAACTTTGACAATAGCCTGAATATTTGGTTGATATTGTCAAGTTTAAAAGTAGAGAAGGTTCTTCTCTGACTTATGTACTGCTCCGAATAGGTGTAATAATAGTGATAATATAGTAATTAAAATATGCCAATATCATAAATGGAGATGTTACCATCTTCATGAGTCAGAACCCCCTTGATCAGAATTGGCAAGCTTGTTATAGATCTTAACCATCCTAAATCCTGCGGATGTTGCAATGCAAAATTATAAGCTTAAGAAACCATGGTCTTTAGTCTTTACATGCACCCTCAGCAAACAGAAGAAAAAAAAAGGTCTATAAACTATAGGCACTTCTGAAAATTGCAAGTGGACAAACTAAACCGTTTAACACGAAAATCAGTTCTATTTTTTTTTTTTTTTTTGATAACGTAGGAGAACTTTACTCATATTAATTGCACGTCGCAGAGCATACTGTACAACAATCCTCACTGTTAATCAAACTCCTACGGGTAACTGACCCCACCCGCCAGAACCAGTACCGGGTAATCCAGGAGCTTTCACCCCTGACGGGTAAATCAGTTCTATTATCAGTAAAGAACTAGTTTTGAACATTTAAGTCCAAGGAAAAAACCGATTGTCCGAGTAAATATTTTCTCAACATATTTGCAACAGCATATTTCACGTAATAAGAATAGTTTACTGGTACTTACCCTCCAACTCAAAGCATCATCAAAGGTCTCTTTTGCAAAAGCTTCTAAATTTGAACCTTCATCCTGGAGAAAAATTTGATTCATTGAATAACTGTAACATAAATAGTTCTAAATTTTAAACAACATTCACACTCTAGTTAACATGCATACATATGCTCATTGATGTACATTGACATGCATCTGGCACATTTAAATGTGAAAGTTGGAAGCTGAACAACTCCACTCACATCTTCAACTTCAGTTGATAAGAGGCCTTCAAAATTCTTCAACTGTGGTGCAACCATTCTGCAGAAAATATTTAAGTCATCAATCAAATCAGATTTAAGATAAAGCTTGTTGTGTGAGTATGAAAGGTAAATAAACAACATTTATAATGATCTCAGATACTAAAATTTGTGTTCCATCCACATTCACGAAGAACTTTATACCCAAATGTGCAGGCAAGTAAGTGACATTATACAAAAAGAGATCATATTTACTTGTTCTTTATATCTGCCTCCCTTCGACCAAGTCTGGGAGTATCAACTGTTAGGACAATACCCCTGTATCCATTTCTTTCAGCTCTCTGTACGAGTTGAGCACATACATCTCGTCTCTTGTATACCTATTCCCAGAAGAATACTAGATTACAGTGTGATTTGCTACCACCAGAACCAACAAAACAGTAACAACAGCAACCCAAAATAATTAAAAAAGAAGTGCTGCCACTAAAGCAATATAAAGTTCACAAATGAGCTTAAATGAGCTTAAATGAGCCAAAGAATGAGTGAATACATATAATTGAAAAAACCGAATAGCATTGCAGCTGGAAGCAACCTCCTCCACAGTACAAGTAGACATGAAGGACAAAACCTGCAAATAAAAATAAGTTAAAATTCATGCACCTCAGCAGCAAATAGCTCAATATTTGTTAAATCAACACCATTATTGTGTTGCATGCAGCTGCTGCTCTGGCAGTGGCGACCTCTCCTGGAATAAACACAATGAGCAAAGTATATTAGAATTGAAACAAATTTTGAATGAGAGCGAGAAAACTCTTCCAAGAAGATTTAGACCTTCAGGATGTGCCAACTTATGCATAGCAGTGGGAGCAATCATAATGGGTGCTGACACTCTGTAACCCAAGACAGTGGTTGACAAATCTATTCTGCTTACATCTACAAGAACTCTTGGCCGGAGCCTGAGAAGCCATAGAATGTGTTCAGTAAGATGTTGTATCCAGTTTGCAAAAAATATCATCAATAGATTTAACAGCATACATAATTCTATGAAATGCTTCCACATTTTCCTTAAGTGTGTACTGATCCTCAGCTCCCCCTGTATAGTAGTCATAATACATTTTTGGAAGAGCTTGCCTAGCCAATTCTTGAAACTCGCTCACATTAACGGGTTCACCCTCCATTATCCTGGAAACATGAGCATTAAATTGATGTTTTACTTTCCATCAATCTCAAGAGACTACACCATATAAAGACACGGATAAGGATAGTTGCATAATTTCAGGAATTTCCTCAAGAATAGGTGTTGCTCTTGTTTAGGGCCTCAAAACTTTTGCTTGGCCTGGCTTATTTCATGATATGGCAGCATATCAACATTTCTTGCATAAAGTAGTATATTCAAATATTTTGATGGACTATAATCGATGTCAATTAAGCGTATCTAGAATGAAAAATCAATTAATCCATCAAAATCTTAAACACCCAGCAAACATTCTACACATTATTAGTATAAACTCCCCAACTAGCTTCTGGAAACGAAAAATTACACACACTCGGCATTCCTCAGCAAAATAATTTTGAATGTGCACGTGTTTGCGTGCGTGTGTTGGTAGGGTATCCTTTTTTTGACATGTTGAATGCATGTTTCTTGTCTAAATTTAGTACACGATCTGCAGAATTAAACACTCAACATGGCAGTTACATAAAAGTATCATTAAAACAGGTAATAGCCCAAAAATGCTTCGAGGACAGGGTGATCAGCAAAAAGCATGATGACCCATGAAAGTATAACACTCATTAAAGCTCGGAGGATGGTCAAATATGAAGTAGGTTGATCATAGTCAAGGACAAGCAGCACACTGCACATACCTAAGAACTGGAAAACCCCAATTGTTTACAGAATCTGGAGTAGAGCCACTGCACGTTTCAAGCAAATATTTGGACTAAATTTAGAGAAAGAGAAAATGTGAAGAGATCTCTAGTTGTACCTAATTAACCTCGGTAACAACACCATATTTTATTCTAGATTTAAATATGTTTGTAGGCCAGTCAATGCCATAGTGCAATCCGCTAAAATTAGGTAGAATGCCTTTTATGCCCACATATGCCTGCGCGTTACAGCAAATCAAACTCTTTATTTATCGGGAAAACTTCACTTTATCCCTATGAATTTTGATCAGTTTTGTAAATATTTTCTTAATATTTAAAACCTTTTATTTAGGTGTATCAAAATTTGATTTTCTCTCACTTTACCAATTTTATATAAAAAATATCAATTTTACCCTTGACTCCAAAACTAAAACCGCTTGTTTTAGGAACGGTGTAGTTTTAGATTCAAGGGTAAAATTGACATTTTTTGTACAGAATGGGCAAAGTGAAAGAAAACCAAAGTTTGATACACCTAAGTGAGGTTTTGAATATTAGGGGGGTATTTGCAAAAACCGCAAAAGTTTAGAGGGGTAAGTGAAGTTTCCCCTTATTATTTTTTAAAAAATTTTAACAAAATTTACAAAAAATCCTCACATTAAATTCTCTATTAAATGTTAAATATAATATTTGTCTTAACATTAAAATTGAATGACTAAATTTACAATATTATCTCTCATTTTACACTAAATAGATATTCTACATTTCATTTGAAATAAAGAGGATCTTATTCCAAATTTAAAGAGACAAAAAACAAATGTTAAAGTAGAAAAATAATATTTAGTTAAAGTAAAAAAATATTTAGAAAGTTTGATATTTTGTAATCTTTAAAAGTGACCGACTATGACTATATCTAAAAAAGTACATTTTAAAAGTTAAATTTAACTAAATTTTCAAAAGCTTGATGTGCTATACTCATAATTGAAGCTTCTAGGAGTGGTGTAATTTGTCACAAGGTCGCAATTGTCATTTGCCATTGGGTGGGGTGGGCAGTTGGAGTCGTGTTAATCCCGGACTCTGGAATGGAGCCTGGTTGAGCCAGATTCACCAAATTTCATCCCATATTTGAATATACACCAACTCTCCTTTGAAGCAATACAATTTTTAATTTTTTTAAAACTTTCAAAAGAATGCCAAATAAGGGGTGAAAATTTTTAAATACATTTTGAGAAGTTTAAATTTTTTTTTTTTTTAATTTAAATTTTAAAAAAGCCACATGCGGCACACTTGAGAGATTTTCAGTCAATTTTAATGCCAAATGCTAATGGAGGGTATGATTTATAACGGATTAGTAGTTGGAGGTCGAGTAAATATCAGACTTTGAAGTTTGATTGTCCAAGTGTCAAATGGGCAATAATTTGTAAGTGAAAAGTGAATTTTCTTTTCAACTTAAATTTTTAAGATAATTACAAATATATAATATTCATACCAAAGTAATAGTTTTGAATTCAGCTTCAAACTCTACAGTTTATCACTTATTTTAATTTAATATTTTGTTTGTTGAATCCCAATTATTGGAGAACGATTTGAGGTATCTCACGTTAAAATATTAATTGAATTAGTATATTCATCATTCATTATTAAGTTCAATTTTTAAAGCAATTGATTATCTAACAATTATGATCGGTAGGATTTGATCACGATTCATGCATGCACTCAATAACAGTAATAAGTTAATAACCGGTCGCAAGGTCAAGACACCTTTTGTTTTTTGTTTTTTTTTTTGTTACAAACTTGGCATAAGAAAGCAAACAGAACAACAACCCTCAAGGGGGAAAAGACACCTTTTGTTTGATACTAACAATTTTATTTTCAAAAAATATATATATATATATATATATTTTAGTTTTTTTTTTAACGACTCGATGTGAGTTTTACCAAAAACAATGTTGCTAGAAGTTTCTATGATTCTATGTTATCCAACGTAGAAGTTGAAAAAAAAATGGTCGGCTAAGTAGAGACATTTAATGTGAAGTCCCTTGAGTGATTCAAAGAACCAGGAGACGATGTTCAGGTGTTCAGTTATTTGGGGGTGAAAGCACCAATATCTCAACACACTCGCAAAAAATTAGTTTCAAAAGATGCTAACCACCGGGTTGAGGAAAAGTCTAAGAAATTAGGGAACAACGGATTTCGGATGCATCACTCATAAGCTAGTTGGCGGCTGAATAAGCCAAATTGCCAGAGGTAGCTACTACTCAAACAATGCATTGCTTGAGTTACACAGACACCCTATATTTTCATCACATAGTTCTAAGAGCCAATCGTTTCCCCAAAAGAAATGTACATTGAGCACAAAAATCTCTCACTAGAGTTCCAAACATCCCCAACGCCACCCTATACCTGGGCTGGCAATGGCAATGTATTTCAGGAGCAACTTCATGGAACGTGTGGAGTCAGCCTGATGTTGAATATACGGTATACCTGCAAACAGTCATTCTAGTAATGCCTTCATGTATATATATATCTTCTTTTCTTCTTTATATAAAAAGAGCGAATGCACAATAAATGTTTGATATGGAGGGACCATTTTACCCTCATTAGTCTTCACATGAATTAGATATCTCATCGGTTGTTTTGGTATTATTGTCTTTTATGTAAATTACTATTTTACCCGATGCGTTTCAAAAGAGTTAAATTTGTTTGACAGGGTTTTTGGGTATTTCACCTCACTTACTTTTTGTTTGATGGTGTAGATTTACGGTTATGCCTTATTCTTTCTTTGTCATAATTGAATTAAGAGGGTTAGTTTTGTCTTTTCAACNACAGTCATTCTAGTAATGCCTTCATGTATATATATATTTTTTTTGATAAGTACCTTCATGTATATATATATGCGTAGTTGAGTTACGCCTTTGCACTTCTTAAATGATATTTCAATTACTTATGAATAAAATAAAACTGTAAAATAAAAACATTTAGAACTTGGAAAAGTTAATTCAACACATTTTCCATTGTTTAAATAGTTTTAACCAGTGGGATGGAAGCTGCTGGCCTTTGGACTAAAAGGCAATTCCTTCCCCAATGAATAAAGGGGAGCGACTGAAGTCATAAGTTTGATCCCACATGGGTGCATGAATTGCATTTACCTATTAAATAATAAGAATGCTAGTGACGTGACAGAAACTTCAAAATAGTAAACAAAGGATACGAATTTATCTTTCAGTTCCTCATCAGAAAGATCTTTGTAAGAAAATCATTTGATGCCCATTAACATTTAGGGAAACTAAAAGCAGCATATAGCTACTTACACAACTAAAGCTCACAGTCTGCAACACCTTCAGCCAATTCTTTTATAGAACATTCTACATAACGAGACAATTCAAGATTTAAGTAAACTTACATCCCAAAAATGAGGTGATGAATTGTCAGATCCTACATGGAGCTAGCAGAAAAGCTTCTGAACTCCCATTTAAGGAATTGGAAGAGGGAAAACTGGGGATATATAATGTTACTGCTTCAGATGTGGAATTCAGGGTTGTAAATGACTTCACAGAGTACCAAAAAGCAGTTTGTTTATTATTCCAAAACTAAGCTGAAATATAAAAAAACAACAGTTTTGAGACCCTCATTTTCCTTATTAAACATTGTTGGGAGGTTTGCATGAAGAAGGTTTAAAGAAAAAAGGAGGCTCGTTCAATTTTATGTAGCCAACCTCAAACATATTATTATATAAGCCCTATATTATGTTACATAGAAAAGAAAAGATTACAGGAGGGAGAAAGGGGGGAAAAATTGAAGAAAAAATACATAATATCAGGAAAAGGTATAAACCTTAGGCTTTGATACCCATGTTGGGAGGTTTGCATGAAAAAGGTTTAGAGAAAAGAGGAGGCTCGTTCAATGTTACGTAGCCAACCTCAAACATATTATTATATAAGCTTAAAGAAATATGACAACGACTAAACTACCATCAGACCCTAATACATTCTTCTAATAAACATCATTTCCTAGTTTTCTTAATCTTCTTGACACCTCACACTGAGATTACTAATTAAGTTCCTGTAAACTTAAAACTTAACTCTATACCATGTAGGTCACTCTTGAATAAATCGAGAAGAAAAATATTTCCTGGAGCAACGTAAACTATTTAGATAGCTGCCACAAATTAAAGAAGACTAAGAATGAAAAATATTGACATCGAAAAAGAATTCTGAGAAGTAGTAAGCACCAATCCAAAAATAGATTTCTATTACCTCCAAAACTAATGAACAAAAAGTAAATTCAACCGAGTTTAAAATTAACCAACATTTTAAAGAACTTGTTCATGCAGTCAAGAAGCCACAGACACACAAACACACACACAAAGGCATTATATTCTGAACATACATATTCGACGGCAGTTAAGGCCGGTGGCACATCCCTTGACGCCTATATATATGGTGGGTCCCAATGAATGACATCTCTGCTAACTGGTTTTCCATGAATCCTATGCAACAAAGTAGATGATAATAATTATTAGTATCTGAATCTTATTTCACCTACCAAATCCAATTGCAACAATTGATTCTACAAAAGATTCACAATGGACGGACTAAAATGTAGTAATTACTTCATACCTTCACTGCAGTGTTTTTGGGATAGCTTTTTATTTTTATTTTTAACAAGCACAAGTATTTGGTCCACAAGTAGACAGAGATTCACCCAAAATATATAATTAAAAGTGACATTCAAAGACAATAATCGAACCGAATACCATAAGAAAATATATGAGTACACGAGCAAAATGGTAGAGATACCAACCACATACGTAAAATCAAGCATCAGCAACATCTGATGAGGCCTTTGCACCAAAGGGATCATGAGTAGGACCGACATCCTGCCCTGTATGACACTGCACTAACTGCTGCAAATCAGCCATAACCTTGTGCTAACACTTCACCTTCTCTTCATATTAAACATCGCCAATGCCCTCTTATTCTCGGCACTTTAAACCTGGTTTTCCTTCCTAATACAAATGGCATTCATCCTCTGGTGCCTACTACCATGCTATACATGTTTCAAATTCCTCAATATATGGGGTGCAAATTCTCAGTCTATTTTCAGACTTGTTTATTGCAAAACTATCATTAATTATTACATATAAAAGTCGCTAAAACTCTACAAAGAAAAGGATCTTTCAAATTAAACACCATCTAATAGTCCAAAACACTAAACTGCAGGAACAAGGAAAATTCTAGATCATTTAGCATCTATTTGATTGACAATCTACTGAATTTCACCTACCAAATCCAATTCCAACAATTGATTCCACAAAATATTCACAATGGACGGACTAAAATGTAGTAATTACTTCATGCCTTCAATGCATTGTTTTTGGGATAGCTTTTTATTTTTATTTTAACAAGCACAAGTATTTGGTCCACAAGTAAACAGATATTCGCCCAAAATATATAATTAAAAGTGACATTCAAAGACAATATTCGAACCGAATACCATAAGAAAATACTTTTTTTCTTTTTTGTAAGTAATGTTGTATATATCAAAAAAAGCGCAAAGCGCCTCTAATTACACAAAAAGTATACACCATAAGAAAATACATGAGTACACGAGCAAAATGGTAGAGATACCAACCACATTCGTAAAATCAAGTATCAGCAACATCTGATGAAGCCTTTGCACCAAAGGGATCGTGAGTAGGACCAACATCCTGCCCTATATGACGCTGCACTAACCGCTGCAAATCAGCCATAACCTTGTGCTCACGCTTCGCCTTCTCTTCGTAATTAAACATTGCCAATGCCCTCTTATCCTCGGCACTATAAACCTGGTTTTCCTTCCTAATACGAATGGCATTCATCCTCTGGTGCCTACTACCACTCATCACATATCCGAGAGTCTCAAACTTCTGAATCTCCTCCGCAGACAGACCGACCTCACCTCTTCTTGGGATACGCTTCCCTTGCTGCACATACTGCGCAATGGCATCACCTTCTCCGGGCCTAAGCGCCCCACCGTAGCTAATATGCCCTTCCGCTCTTGGCAGCGGCATTGGCCCAACCACCTGTTCGTTCTCCAAAGCCGGCGGTAGCTTCTTCTGCGCCTCAATCATTTCCTTGAACCGCAATGCCTCTTCATCGATTTCGGCAATCGTTTTTGCCTTCTCTGCCTTCGCCTTACTCATTTCTTCAACCTCAGAATCAGAATTCGCGCTCAAAGACCGCTTTTTCTTCGACCTGACTCGATCACTCGCATCAGAATTCTCCTCGATCTCGTCTGGATCGCTGCTATGCCTACTCATTTTTCTTCTTCTTCTTTTACTACTACTACTACTTCTCTTGCTCCTCCTACTACTGCGAGTACTCGTTTTCCTTGATTTCTTTCTAAGCGTTCGATCTTCCTCAGATTCAGTCTCGCTCTCGCTCTCGTCCGATTCGTATTTTCTATTTCTACGCTTAGAAATCGAGCTTTTCCTCTTCCTTCTCGACCGGGAATCATCGGATTCAGACTCGGTCTCCGATTCTTCAGACTCGGAGTTGGATTTCCTTTTCCGATTACTCTCTTTTTCTTTCTCTTTCTCTTTGAAGCTCGAATCGCTCATTCCCCCGCTATCTCCACCGTACTTGTCCGAGATCTCCTCGGCTATCTCCTCCTCCGTCTCCTCCAACTCATCGTTCTCGTTCCTCGGCGGGCTCGGCGTCACGTTCCAAATACAATGCTTCAGTGCCTTCCGCATCTTCTGCCTTTTGAGCCTCCGGTACTCCTCATAGGTCAGGCCCTTTAATTCCTCGTCGGACTCCGAGTTCGAGCCCGTCCCGTTCCGGTGGTCGCGGTCGAGGTAAGGCCGGCCGAATCGCTTGGGCAACGCGTCGTCCAATGCTTTGTTGGGCCTAGGGCTTCGTCTAGGGTTTGGGCTTGGGCTTCTGTCGGGAGAGCGGAGCCGGCGGCGCTGGTGGTTATCGTGGCGGTCGTAGACGTCGTAGCTGGGGCTGCGCCGGTGACGGTTGTAGTCGGAGTCCGGGGTGTACCGGCCGTTGGAACGGTGTCGTCTTTCGGGGACTTCGATCCTGGATGCTGGCCTTCCCATTCTAAACGAAGATTATGGCGCATAACCAGAGCAGGTCGTTTGTTCTGAAGGCTTGTTTTGGGCTTCTTGGCGGTGGGTTGCATATTTATTTGTATTGTTTTCCTGGGCCCAATTTATTATTTGTTGGGTCGGAGGCCCAATAGTTTACTATCATCTTTTGTTGTACTACCAACTCTTATGAACCATGAAGAAAATCTAACAACTATTGACTTGGGCCCTTAGTTTTTGTTTAACCCATGTAAATTAAAACATCTTAAAATGTTGAGAATATCTTTGATCATTTTTGTAGCCTCCAGCAAGAAACTGACACATCATCTAAAGATACCAAGTACAATATAAATAAAATAGTCAAGAAAACACTAGATGTTATGAGCAAAAAACTATTTTCAATTAGTTTTCTCATAAGTAGCATTTCTCATAAACATATAGGGTTTAGTCTTTCTTTTTTAAGGTTTGTTATGATCTTTTTGTTTTAGGTGAAAAAATGCAATAGTACCATATTTATACTCTGTATATGGGAATAGAGATAGAGTGTCTACTCATAAAGGCTTCAAAATATGCATGTGAGTAGAACAGGGGCATCCTACTTATTTTAAAAGTCATGTTACACACATTCTCTGTCACATATCGCGCTCATTCCTTTTGTAAATCTAACGGTGGATTCATTCATTTATTCATTGTATAGAGATGAGTGAAAGATGTTATGAAAAATAATTTTTATCATTTCTTCTATTTTTATTTTTAAAAAAATGACGTATACTAAACTTGGTAGTAACATTTGTAAGTAGAATGTTAAATTCACAAATTTAAGATTTTGTGGAGGTTCCACATGTGAAACACAACCTCATTTACTTAAACTACAAGAAAAGATATGGCAGACGAAATTTTTCATGGTCCATCCCACTATCTTAATCATTGAAGATAATCCCATTACAAAATTTCATGTATGATTGATGATCTGAGTCATTTAAGGGAGTCTTAATGCTTCAATAATATGAGATTAAAGCATTGAAGGAAGTCTTTCATGCTCTGTCCTCACATGGCTTCTAGTAATATCCTTCACACTAGGGCAGCCGGATAGCGCCATGGTGAGCTCAAGTTCATCCTTCAGCATTTGGATGACTCGTCTCACCCCATATTCCCCCTTTGCTGCCAGTCCATAGATAACAGGCCTTCCAATCTTCATTAACATGTATCAACATTAGCTTTGAGAAAGAAAGAAAACAAAAATTGGTTATAGCTATAATTGGCAATTTTTAGATTTGTCATATGAGAAATGCTATATGTACTTTTAACTGCTTACTCCTTACCGTGACAATAAAAATCATTATATGATTTTGGATGATTATTCTGTATATTTCACAGCAATAGTGATTTTCCTACCAGAGTAAGCATTTGCAAGTGTATGTAGCATTTCTCATACCATAAACTTCAAATCCCTCTTGATTACTCCTTCAAAACATATCCAGCAGTCTCAACATGCAAAGTGTTTCAATGATCCTTAATATTTACCTTCAAAAACTTTCAAGTTTTTATAAGTTAGATGAATTAAATAGTTTGGGGTGGAGAGCTTACAAGGACAGCTTGTGCACCAAGGGCTAATGCCTTGAAGACGTCTGTTCCTCGCCGCACTCCTCCATCAAAGAGAACAGGAACTTTCCCTCCTACAGCATGAACCACCTTCAACCACAAGATACACAAATATCCTCAGACGTGTACATCACAGAGCTTTGTTAGTCCTTTGAAAGTTTGACTTTTAAGGCTCTTATTTTCAAAATTTCTTGTGGTAGGTAGTAGATATAGAGCCTCACCTCTTCCAGGACAGTAATAGTAGCAGGAGTATAATCAAGCTGGCGGCCTCCATGATTGGAGACAATAATCCCAGCAACACCTACTTCTGCAGCCTTTATTGCTGCCAATATATAGTAGTTCATCAAACGTCAAGGGATATTAAAATCTAGAGCATGTAATGAGGCAGTATTTAAATGGATTTTTGTAAAAAAACTCAACAGAGAGGGCATGAGTAGTATGTTTAAACAGGGCTCCTATACTTAAAATTTCAATTGATTAATAAATACTAATTATAAACAACTGCAGATTACCATCTTCACGAGTAAGTATTCCCTTGATAAGAATTGGCATGCTTGTAATTGATCTTAACCATTCTATGTCCTGCAGATTTTATGAGGCACTAATTAAACCGACATATTTATACAAGGATATCAGAAAGTAATCAATATAGTTGCTTTTGTGTTTTTATACCTTCCAACTCAAGGAAGCGTCCATTATCTCCTTAGAATAAGCTTCTAAGTTTGAACCATTACCCTACAACAGTTAAGTTTTTGAATAATCATAAGTTCGTAACAATATTAATTTATGAGTATGAATATCCAACAACACTTGCACGGCACATATTTTGTTGATAAAAACAGCATTAGAGTTAGAAAGAAAGACAAATGCTGGTTAATGTTGTGATATGAAGGAAAATTCTTGAAATGATCGAGCAAGTAAAATTTGTTACATCCATTTATGACAGACATGGCACAACCAATGCATGTTTGAAATGTACTCATTGTGTACCTTGTGGCTTGTGCTTTGAATTATTCATTATGACAAAAGGGTGTCGTGCAGCATAAGAGCACTTCAATGATCTTTTTCTTTTTTCTTTTATGTTTATCTGGTGTCAGTTAGTATTAAATTACAAGTAATTACAAAAGCTTAAGTTGATAAGAAGAGGTAAGTTTAATTGTTTAATCATTACTTTAACATTCCCTCTCACGTGTAGACTTGAACTCCCTTTTAATAAATGAGACCCAACACGTATAATATTTTAAATTTAAATAGGAGGTGAATTGACAGAGTCAAAATTCAATTTCAGGACTTTTGACTTTGATACCATGTTAAACTATCAATTATTCAAAAGTTTAAGCTAAGACAGCTTGGTAAGTAGAATAAGCTTATAATTGTTAGCTGGCATATTTAGATTCAAAAGTTTGGAAATATTCCACTCACAAATGCAGGATCAACTGATAAGAGACCCTCAAGAGTCTTCAATCGAGGTGCAACCATTCTGCAGAAGTTATCATATTTTAAGAGTTGGATTAGGCATATACTTCATTGCATCAATAAGAGATTAAGCAGTTGATGCCAATCTTTGAAGGCAACAAATTTATCAAGCTTGCAAATAGAACCAAAAACAAAAAAACAAAAAAAGAGATGAAATTTCACTTGTTTCTTATATCTGCCTCCTTTCGACCAAGTTTGGGACGGTCAGCAGTTAGGACAAGAGCCTTGTATCCGTTTTTTTCAGCTCTCTGCACCAACACAGCTGCTATATCTCGCCGCTTGTATACCTAATCACAAAGGATTGCCAACTTTTTCAGTGTGTGTTTCTACAAAACAAGGACACATTTCCCTAAAAGGGTAACATCAAAAAACAATCCTAATTTATAAGAGAACAAGAAGAATACTGTACATATAATTGAAAGAATCGAACGGCATTGCAGCTGTAAGAAACCTCCTCCATAGTGCAGGAAGATGTGAAGGATAGAATCTACAGTAAAACATATCTCAGTCACAGTGTGCCAATAGGACCATGTGTAAGCAGATGAGCTCGAATTGGTTATATAATTACCATGATGGTTTTACATGCAGCTGCTGCTCTGGCTGTGGCAACCTCTCCTACAAACAGAAAATCAAGAAGTATTAGTATTTGGCAGGGAGGGGGGGTGGGGAATCTCAACTGAGGCTTTTTCAAAGAGGATTTAGACCTTCAGGGTGTGCCAGCTTATGCAAGGCAGTTGGAGCGATCATAATGGGCGATGAGATATTGTGCCCCAATACACTAGTTGACAAATCTATTCTGCTTACATCCACAAGAATCCTGGGCTGAACCCTGAGAAAAAGCCATGAAAAATGATGGGTGAAATGCCAATATTTAAGAATTAGCAGGTTTTTTTGCACATCAACAATTACGTAATTCTACGAAATGCTTCCACGTTCTCTTTTAATGTGTGCTGGTCCTCAGCTCCACCAGCATAAAAATCATAGTGCATTTTTGGAAGGGCTTCCCTGGCCAATTCCTGGAACTCGTTCACATTCACTTGTTCACCTGCCATTATATCCTGGAACACATGAACATAGATTTTCAATGGGATCCATCACCATAACCAGCAGCTTTTATATAGTTGAAAAACATGTGGAGCAAACCAGACAACCACTAAAAGTAAACCAGAGTTCTGATCTAGAAAATCAATTTTCAACCACACCATCTATTTGATATTTTAGCAGTTCAAAGCCAAAATAGTGGGGCGAAGATCAATTATCACTACTCAACGCCTCTGTTGACAATATGTAAACCAGCCAAAAAAAAATTTACTTTTGAGCTTCTTCCAGTAGGGAGAATTTATCGGCTTGCAACAATAAAACAATAATGGAGACTTTGTTTCACGTGACAATAAGTCATCTTTACAAAAAGTTTCTTGTCTTTATCTGGGGGTGAAAACCGATTCCGGTAACTAAGAACCCAAATCGGAAGATCCGGTTAACTAGTTATATAATAGCCAGCCGGTTCCGGTTGTTATCCAGTTATCCAAATCAGGTAATCAGTTTTTTTAATTTTTATGCATTTTACGCTTATTTTATGCATTTGGCCTAATTTTTGGGCTTATTTTAAGTATTTTGCCTAATTTTTTGGCTTTATTCAACCATTTTATGCCCCATTTTTTTTTTTTAAAAAAAAAAAAAANTTTAAGAATTAGCAGGTTTTTTTGCACATCAACAATTACGTAATTCTACGAAATGCTTCCACGTTCTCTTTTAATGTGTGCTGGTCCTCAGCTCCACCAGCATAAAAATCATAGTGCATTTTTGGAAGGGCTTCCCTGGCCAATTCCTGGAACTCGTTCACATTTACTTGTTCACCTGCCATTATATCCTGGAACACATGAACATAGATTTTCAATGGGATCCATCACCATAACCAGTAGCTTTTATATAGTTGAAAAACATGTGGAGTAAACCAGACAACCACTAAAAGTAAACCAGAGTTCTGATCTAGAAAATCAAATTTCAACCACACCATCTATTTGATATTTTAGCAGTTCAAAGTCAAAATAGTGGGGCGAAGATCAATTATCACTACTCAACGCCTCTGTTGACAATATGTAAACCAGCCAAAAAAAAATTTACTTTTGAGCTTCTTCCAGTAGGGAGACTTTGTCGGCTTGCAACAATAAAACAATAATGGAGACTTTGTTTCACGTGACAATAAGTTATCTTTACAAAAAGTTTCTTGTCTTTTATCTGGGGGTGAAAACCGATTCCGGTTCTGGCTAAAACTAAGAACCCAAATAGGAAGATCCGGTTAACTAGTTAGTAACCGGAACTAGGCACCCCAATTACCCCTTTTTCCCAACCGATTTCCCGATTTCAGTCCCGGTTTTCCCTTTTTTTTTTTTTTTACACCCCTACTTTTATCTCTCACAACTATGCAAAATAGTTATTGAGATTATCCGATATAAAACAAGTCAGAGAGTACCTTTGAGCAACAAATGCTCTAAAGGATACCAGTAATTCAATTTTTCATCTTCCATTCTCTAAAGTTTATGAAACATGGTTTTTCGAACCAAAAAATAAATATTCACGCATTAAATGTTATGAAAAACCACGTCAGATAAACTTTAAAAAATGGAGGACACGTTTTTCTAAATATAGGTTATAGTAAGAGTCCTCCTCATTATGATCCAAACTGCCCGTTATAGTTGGGCTGGCCTTCTCACTTCTCAGCACAAGCTCAGCTGATTCTCTTCTACCGTTTGATCATCCATGTTGATTATTCGTGGAATTATCCGCGTAAAACAGAAGTTTCTCGATGTTTCTATGTCAAACCTCTCCAGTTCAACTGCACGAA
Organism: Carpinus fangiana; assembly: GCA_006937295.1. Lineage (NCBI taxonomy): Eukaryota > Viridiplantae > Streptophyta > Magnoliopsida > Fagales > Betulaceae > Carpinus > Carpinus fangiana. The sequence continues at coordinate 51,117,077 of CM017321.1, read as the reverse complement.
CATAGTTGAGAGACTTGCACTCGGAGAGAGCCGAACCAGTTCCAATGCTTATCGCTCTTACTAAGACATGCCCAATATGCAAAATATAATGCTTTCACTCGCTTGAACTTTCTGTGAGAATTTCTGCTACAGTTTATAAGCCACAATATCAGTAAATCATTACGTACAATATTGCTCTCTAGCTTGTTTCAGATGTGCATCCTGCAAAGTATCAAGGTGGCCAATATCTTTTTCCTCCATCAATTAAGATTGAGCACAAACTGCAAATTGAACAGGTACTTGCAGGCAGCCTCAAAGTACAGTTTTTTGTATATGTGACCACGAAGAGGTTATGTTCTATTTATCGTTATAAGAAGCAATATAATTATATGAACAGTATTGAGACTGAACATTCAAGTTAATCTGCTTCAATACAATGCTCAGTTTATAAGTTTACGGCAACAAGACCAACTAATCATTGAAGAAGTGCCAAATTGTCTGAAACCGAACCAAGCATGCAAATTTATGGTGAACTGTGCGCCCTCACATAATTTTGCGCATAAGATCAATCATCAGAACCATCTGTCTAGAGGATATTATTTTTAATGCCTTTCAAACGATATTATAGCATTGAGAGGAGTCTGTCACGCTCTGTTCTTATGTGGCTCCTAGTTATATCCTTCACACTTGGACAGCCTGAAAGGGCCATAGTCAGCTCGAGCTCATCCTTCAGCATCTCAATTACCCGTTTTACGCCATATTCCCCCTTCGCCGCAAGCCCATAGACCACAGGCCTTCCTACCTGCAGGCCTTTCATATATCAATTACTATGAAATAGCAAGGGCAAGGAATTTAAAAATCACACAAGTTTCAGTGGACACTATATTTTGGAATGAGAGAGAGAAGTGCATAATCTGAAATTAATTAGTCCCACCAAGTAAACAATTGGTGTTATTGAGGATTAAGATGTACCTCCAACTGGAAACGAGAAGGAAAATAGAAGTCACACTACTCTGCATTTCTCTATTCAAATGTATTTAGCAGTCTCAAAGTGCAAAATGTTTTTGAGACATGGATGTATACCATGAGCAACTTAAGAAAGCTTTCTCACTTATGCATCGACTTAAAAGAGAAGGATGGCCTGAATAAGAGTAATAACAGTACTGGAGAAAACAGTTTTAAGAAAAGATTCGTATGTTAGATAAACAGATATGGAGTGAAGAGCTTACCAGAACAGCTTGTGCACCAAGAGCTAATGCCTTGAAGACATCTGTTCCTCTACGCACTCCTCCATCAAAAAGAACAGGAATTTTCCCTACAACAGCATGAACAACCTGCAATCCATTGTATACAAATATCCTAAACTGGTAATGTGACTTTGCTGATTGAATTGACTTACCAAAGAGGATATTAACAACTGCACTTCTAAAACAAATCTCCAAACAGAGGAAATCCTGCGCAGGACATGTTCCAGAACATATACTTTTTTTGCTTTAAGAGCTAACTTGCTACAAGAAATCTTTTCTTTTAATTTGTTCCATGGTTATTAGTACACGCACTTACTGAGACTCTGGAAGACTACATAAATTGCAACACCAAACCTGTAGAGAAATAGAGAGTAACCTCTTCCAGAACAGAAATAGTGGCAGGAGTATAATCTAGCTGGCGAGCTCCATGATTTGAGACAATAATACCATCAACCCCTACTTCCACAGCCTTTATTGCTGCCAATTGCAGAACATCAAATATTGAGCAGGAATTCTCAACAGAGAAACAGGTAAATGAATATCATGTTTGAACAAAGGAATAATCTTCTATAAAACGATTCTCATATATGTGAGATTAAACTTTTTTCCCTTTTGATTTCAGTGCTGACAATAGCCTGAATATTTGATTGATATTGTCAAGCTTACAAGTAGAGAAGGTTCTTCTCTGACTTATGTACTGCTCTGAATAAGAGTAATAATAGTGGCAATATAATAACAAAAAGATGCAAATATTATAAATGGAGATGTTACCATCTTCACGAGTGAGAACTCCCTTGATCAGAATTGGCAACTTTGTAATGGATCTTAACCATCCTAAATCCTGTGGATGTTGCAACGCAAAATTATAAGCGTAAGAAACCATGGTCCTTGCATACTTCCGAAAATTGTAAGTGGACAAACTAAAATGTATAACACTTTAATCAGTTCTATTATGAGTAAAGAACTAGTTTTGAACATTCAAGTGCAAGGAAAAAAAACTATTGTCCGAGTAAATATTTTCCCAACATATTTGCAACAGCATATTTCAGTTAATCAGAAAAGTGTACGGATACATACCCTCCAACACAAAGAAGCATCAAAGGTCCCTTTTACAAAAGCTTCTATTTTTGAACCTTTATCCTGCAAAAAAATTTGATTCATTGAATAACTGTAACATAAATAGTTTTAAATTTCAAACAACATTCACACTCCAGTTTACTTTCATGCAAATGCTCATTGATGTACATTCACATGCATCTGTCACATTTAAATGTGAGAATTGGGAGTCGAACAACTTCACTCACATTGTCAACTTCAGCTGATATGAGGCCTTCAAAATTCTTCAACTGTGGTGCAATCATTCTACAAAAATTATTAAAGTCATGTATCAAATCAGATTTAAGATAAAGCTTATTGTGTCAGTCTGAAAGGTAAAGTAAACAACATATATAATGATCCCAGATACTAAAATTTGTGCTCCATCCTCATCACATGAAGAACTTTATACCCAACTGTGAAGGCAAGTAAGTGTCGTTAAAAAAAAAAAAAGAAAAAAAAAAAGAGATCATATTTACTTGTTCCTTATGTCTGCCTCCCTTCGACCAAGTCTGGGAGCATCAACTGTTAGAACAATACCCTTGTATCCATTTCTTTCAGCTCTCTGTATGAGCTGAGCTGATACATCTCGTCGCTTGTATACCTATTCCCAGAACAATACTAGATTAAAGTGTGATTTGCTACCAACAGAACCACCAACACAATGACAAAAGCAACCCAAAATAAATAAGAAAAAAACAAAAGAAGAAGTGCTGCCACTAAAGCAATACAAAGTTCACAAATGAGCTAAAGGAGTGAATACATATAATTGAAAAAACCGAATAGCATTGCAGCTGGAAGCAACCTCCTCCACAGTACAAGTAGACATGAAGGACAAAACCTGCAAATAAAAATAAGTTAAAATTCATGCACCTCAGCAAGCAAATAGCTCAATATTGGTTAAATCAACACCATTATTGTGTTGCATGAAGCTGCTGCTCTGGCAGTGGCGACCTCTCCTGGAATAAACACAATTAGCAAGCAAATTAGAATTGAAACAAATTTCAACTGATAGTGAGAAAACTATTCCAAGAAGATTTAGACCTTCAGAATGTGCCAACTTATGCCTAGCAGTTGGAGCAATCATTATGGGTGCTGAGACTCTGTAGCCCAAAACAGTGGTTGACAAATCTATTCTGCTTACATCTACAAGAACTCTTGGCCGGAGCCTGAGAAGCCATAGAAAGTGTTCAGTAAGATGTTGTATCCAGTTTGCAAAAATAATCATCAACATATTTAACAGCATACGTAATTCTATGAAATGCTTCCACATTTTCTTTGAGTGTATACTGATCCTCAGCTCCCCCATTATAGAAGTCATAGTACATTTTTGGAAGAGCTTGCTTAGCCAATTCTTGAAACTCGTTCACATTAACGGGTTCACCCTCCATTATCCTGGAAACATGAGCATTAAATTGATGTTTTAATTTCTATCACTCTAAGAGACTACACCATATAAAGACATTGATTATGATAGTTGCTATAATTTCAGGAATTTCCTAAAAAAATAGGCCTTGCTCCTGTTTAGGGCCTCAAAACTTTTGCTTGGTCTGGCATATATAATGATATAGCTGCACATCAAAAATAATCATCAACAGATTTAACAGCATACGTAATTCTATGAAATGCTTCCAGAGTTTCTTTAAGTGTATCTACAATGGAAAATCAGTTACTCAATTAAAATCTTAAAAACCCAACAAATATTCTAACATTATTAGTAAAAACTTCCCAACATGCACTGACTTGGCATTCCTCAACACCAATATTTGAACAATTTAAGGACTAATTATCAGTTGGAAAGCAGAATAATTTTGATTGTTTTTGTGTTTGAGCGTGTGTTGGCTGGTTATTCCAGGACCAGTTGAACGCATGTTTCTTGTCTATATTTGGCACATGATCTGCAGAAACTGCTCTTACCTACAATAACTGGGAAACCCGCCCCTAGAGTTTACACAATCTGAACAGCCACTGCAGGGTTTCAACTTTCAAGCAAAGATTTTGACTAAATTTAGAGAAGAGAAATGTGTAGAGAGTAGTACCTGCTACACTAATTTTGTCTATATCTAAATAAGTACAATGTTTTTTTCCTTTTTTTAAAAAAAAGGTAGAATGCCATTTATGGCCATATGCCTGCTCAAAAGTCAGAACAGAAGCCTCTTGGAGTGGTGTAATTTGTCCAAATGGACAAGGTCGCAATTGTCATTGGGTAGCATCAAGCATGATTAGTTATAGTGGGCTACTGCCAACTGGAAAGGAAGCAAGGCGGATATATGGTTACTCTACACAGGAAAAGTGTAAACAGCAAGCCTTTGTAAAGGGATATAATAGTGGGGGGCCAGGGTCTCCTCAAGTAGTCAAGTGTAATGGGCATATTAGGTTAGTGTGTCAAAGCCCTTTCGGGAGTAAGGCTCGAATTTAAAGTTGACTCTATATAAAATTCGTAATAGAATTGTATAAAGACGAAAAAGATTATTCTGGAAAAGATTTCGTGGAGATTAGCTATTCTCAAATCAGTCTTAGAAATCTTGGGCTTCTCAAAGTGTCCATTCCCAATTACCATCCAATCTTTCATATTGGATCATTCTATCCATTCAATTATCTCAAATTACATATAAGAACTAAAAAATATGTTACAGCCTTCTTTTAAGTCAAACTGAGCTATAGTCTTACTTAACCTTAACCATGGGGCTTATCTCATTTTTTTTTTTTCCCTAGAATTACAATTACTAAACAATTCTCTTCACTTTTCTCTCAAGAAAATTCAAATCCCATTTCACCATTTTATTTTGTTTGAATGTGCTTTATTTGGATAGGCCTATTTTAAAGATGACAGTTTTTATTGGTCTACTGAAAAAACATAAGTCTACTCAGCTTTAACAGTAGTCCTGTTATTATTCTCTATTACATCTTTCATCCATTTCTTTTAAAAATTTAATGACGGATTCATCCATCTATTATATGGAAATGAGTAAAAGATGAGATAAAAAATAACTTATACTAAACTTAGTTGTAACGTTAAATTCAAAAATTTGAGATTTTGTAAAGGTTCCACACGTGAAACACAACTTCATTTACTTGAACTACAAGAAAAGATATGGCAGATGAAATTTTTCACGGTCCATCCCACTATCTTAATCATTGAAGATAATCCAATTACAGAATTTCATGTATGATTGATGATCTGACTCATTTATGTCCACCATATAATCTTAATGCTTCAATAATATGAGATTAAAGCATTGAATGGAGTCTTTCACGCTCTGTCCTCACATGGCTTCTAGTAATATCCTTCACACTGGGGCAGCCGGATAGCGCCATGGTGAGCTCAAGTTCATCCTTCAGCATTTGGACGACTCGTCTCACACCATATTCCCCCTTTGCTGCCAGCCCATAGATAACAGGCCTTCCAATCTTCAATAACATGTATCAACATTAGCTTTGAGAGAGAAAGAAAACAGAAATTGGTTATAGCTATAATTGGCACTTTTTAAATTTACCATATGAGAAACGCTACATGTATTTTTAACTGCTTACGTACTCCTTAATGTGGCGGTTAAAATCACAATTGAATTTTTTATGACTAATTTGTATATTTTACATCAATAGTGATTTATCTTGTTGGAGTAAGCATTTGTAAGTACGGTAGCATTTCTCACAACTATAAACCCCAAATTGCTCTTGATTTCTCCTTTAAAAAATATCCAGCAGTCTCAACGAGCAAGGTGTTTCAATAATCCTAAATATTTAACTTCAAAAACTTGCAAGTTTTTATAAATTAGATGAATTAAATAGTTTGGGGTGGAGACCTTACAAGGACAGCCTGTGCACCAAGGGCTAATGCCTTGAAGACGTCTGTTCCTCGCCGCACTCCTCCATCAAATAGAACAGGAACTCTCCCTCCAACAGCATGAACCACCTTCAACCACAAGATACACAAATATCCTCAAGCGTGTACATCACAGACCTTTGTTAGTCACTTCGACTTTAAGGCTCTTATTTTCAAAATTATTGTGGTAGGCAGTAGATATAGAGCCTCACCTCTTCCAGGACAGTAATAGTAGCAGGAGTATAATCAAGCTGGCGAGCTCCATGATTGGAGACAACAATCCCAGCAATACCCACTTCTGCAGCCTTTATTGCTGCAATATATAGTAGTTCATCAAAACGTTAAGGAGCATGTAATGAGGCAGTACTTAAATGGATTTATGTAAAAAAAAAAAAAATTCAACATAGAGGGTATGAGAGGAAATAAATAGAAAAAGAAGACTACTTGAGTAGTATGTTTAAAACAGGGCTCCTATACGTGAATTTCTAGAGGAAAAAAGGTATTAAAGAGTTTCCAGAGTAAGTGAAACTTTTTTAATCAAAAAGATATAACGTCTTAGAATGGATAAGTTTATATTTCAATTGATTAATAAATACTAATTATAAACAACTGCAAATTGCGTTGAAAGTTTAAGGGTTTTGTAATTAAAGGTAAGGAGAGAGTAAGTATAATCTTACCATCTTCACGAGTAAGTATTCCCTTGATAAGAATTGGCATGTTTGTAATTGATCTTAACCATTCTATGTCCTGCAGATTTTGTGAGGCACTAATTAAACCATGGTTCTAGAGTGCGCTGAGGTAAAACTAAAATTGAAGAGTACAAAATATGACCGCTGAGAGCAATATCTTTTTCCTCCAGCCCTTAGAACCTCCCTATCTCTAATCAACCGTAGGTCCCTGGTATAGAAACCATGAGACTTTGGCATCTAGGCATACTTGCATCTTCACAACTCATAAGTCACACATCCAAACTTTCCTGACATATTTCTACAAGCAAATCAGAAAGTAATCAAAATAGTTGCTTTTTTTTTTTTTGTACCTTCCAACTCAAGGAAGCGTCCATTGTCTCGTTAGCATAAGCTTCTAAGTTTGAACCATTATCCTGCAATGGTTAAGTTTCCGAATATTAGCGTACAAGTGTAAATAACCAACAACACTTGCATGGCACACATACGCGCGCGTCCACACACACATTACACTGGCCTGTAAATGATAAGAAATTCTACAATCAATGTATTATGCAACTGCAAATAATAATTCAACAATATAACATTGTCCTTCGAATAAACTTGTATTGTATTATGAAGTTTACTTCAGTGTTATCTTAAGGGTTCCAACTTCCAAGAAGAGGGTTACAAGATAGACTTATTTCTCTAGTACATTATTAAGTATCTAAAGCTAGTTAGGGCAAAGTCGAACAAAGGTGTCATAGCCCACATACTAATAATTGGTGAGAAGTGGTTACTTGTGAATCACAGGCAAGAAGATAGAATAACCTCATAATTGTTAGCTGGCCTATTTAGATTCAAAAGTTTGGAAATATTTTACTCACAAATGCAGCTTCAAGTGATAAGAGACCCTCAAGATTCTTCAATCGGGGTGCAACCATTCTGCAGTTGTTACCACCAGTTTAAGAGTTAAAGTAGGCACAATTCATTGTGTATTAGATAAAGCAGTTTATGCCAAACTTTGAAGGCAACAAAAATTTATCATGCTTGCAAATAGAACCAAAAAAGAGTAAAAAGAGAGATGATATTTCACTTGTTTCTTATGTCTGCCTCCCTTCGACCAAGTCTGGGAGTGTCAACAGTTAGGACAAGAGCCTTGTATCCATTTTGTTCAGCTCTCTGTACCAACACAGCTGCTATATCTCGTCTCTTGTATACCTATTCACAAAGGGTTACCAAATTTCAGTGTCTATTTGTGCCAAACAAGATCGCATTTAAGGAAAGGATAACAAAAAAAATATATTACAAGAGAACAAGAAGAATACAGTACATATAATTGAAAGAATCGAACAGCATTGCAGCTAGAAGAAACCTCCTCCACAGTGCAGGAAGACGTGAAGGATAGCACCTATAGTAAAATGTTAAACTATTACTTATCTCAAAAGCTTAAACTAATAGCAATAGATGAATTTAATCATTTAATTTTTTCTAGCCCGCCCTTTATCAAGTTCGAACTCAAAACCTCTATTCTGGTATCATATCCCAAAAGTTTAAGCTAATAAAAATTAATTAATTTAATCATTTAATTAATATTCTAACACAAAATATAACTCGGTGTGCAAGGTCCTTGTGTAAGCAGATGAGCTAGAATTGGTTATATAATTACCATGATGGTTTTACATGCAGCTGCTGCTCTGGCTGTGGCAACCTCTCCTACAAACAGAAATCAAGAAGTATTAGCATTTGGCAGGGGGGGGGGGAAATCTCAACTGAGGCTTTTTCCAAGAGGATTTAGACCTTCAGGGTTTGCCAGCTTATGCAAGGCAGTTGGAGCGATCATAATGGGCGCCGAGATATTGTACCCCAATACAGTAGTTGACAAATCTATTCTGCTTACATCCACAAGAATCCTGGGCTGAATCCTGAGAAAAAGCCATGAAAAATGATGGGTAAAATGCCAATATTAAGGATTGGCAGGTTTTTTGGCACATTAACAATTACGTGATTCTACGAAATGCTTCCACGTTCTCTTTTAATGTGTGCTGGTCCTCAGCTCCACCAGCATAAAAATCATAGTGCATTTTTGGAAGGGCCTCCCTGGCCATTTCTTCGAATTCGTTCACATTTACTGGTCTACCTGCCATGATATCCTGGAACACATGGACATATATATTTTCAATGGATCCATCAGTATCACCATAACCAATAGCTTTTCTATAGTTGAAAAACATGGGGAGTACAAATTCAATATCTATGAGAATTGAGATGCACAAGCAAGTCTTTAATTAATATGCATAATAATATTCACAGACACATACACAACCACTGAAAGTTACCAAAGAACTCATCTAGAAAATCAATTTCCAAGCACACCATCTATTAGGACCTTAAGCATTTCGCAGCCAAATTTGTGGGCCGAAGATCAATTAGGACCTTAAACACCTCTGTTGCCAATATGTTAACCAATCAAAAATTTGGTTTTGACCCACTTGCATATCAACAAGAACGAATTGAAAACAAATGCTCCACATAGAAGTAGACCTGCCTTCTGAACAAATATGATTAGCTAAATAGATATAGGCCAAAGTAGTGATGAATATCTGAATTTCCATCATTTACTGGAGCTACCTCCAGTAGGGAGAATCTGTCAGCTTCCAACAATTAAAAAAAAAAAAAAACTTGTATCAAATCTAAGCTACATTCATTTACCATAAGCTTGCTTTGCTTTCCTTCTTGTAAGAAACGTTATGGCTTGTAGTACAACTGAAAATGTGTGGAAGGGCTTAAATAAAAACAAAGGTATTGTTCCGCAAACTACACAGACACAGTACTGTAGCTCATAGCACTGTAACAACAATGTTTATTATTTAAAAAATAATAATAATGATTGATATTGAAAAATAAAAAAGTGATATTGAAAAATGAAATATTTTGTTTTGTAGTGATTTTTTTTATTTGAACAGTAAATAATGTAATATAAAAAGTGAATAATTTAATATTAAAAAAAAAAAAAAGAAGAAGAAGAAGAAGAAGAAGAAGTAGTGAGTAGTATAATAAAATGTGAAAAAATGTGAGGAAATTTGGAAGGGGTTGCGGAAGGCCAAATTCTTAGAAATCACTTGGGAAGGCGTGAACAACTTGACTTTGAAAGATGAATGCATGGAATTTAGTGTTTGGAGAGCTCTGATTCCTGATCGACGTGGATTGATTTGACGCACACTTTTTCACATAAAACAAACACTTTGACGTGGATTGATGGCTTCAATCTCCACTTTACAGTGATGCACTGATGTGCCTCCACTTTGGTAGTTAATTACCTACAAAATCAAAGGCAGAAAGGATAAATAATCCAATTAATATGCAAGGAAGATTAGATGGGTTGGCTCATAAATTTGATAAAAAGCTTTTAAATTGAATAATGTTGCTGTATATTATGGTTTCATTGCACTCACAAAAAATATGATCAAATCAAAAGTGATAATTATATTCTTAAAACTTTAAAAAGTACTACGTCCAGCTTGTCAAAATTTAGCTTTAAATCAAACGGGAGTATTTTTTTTATGTTTTTAATTAATAAAGAAGACGACTTAAATGGAAACAGATCCTTTCTATTTTCTTTAGTTAATGTATTTAGAATGATAGTATTATCCAAAAATTTTAACATCAACAAAATTTAAACAATTTTACCTTTCTAAATACAATACCAGGAAGAAATTGATTCTTTTCCAACTTAAACCACTTCAATTATAATTGGTACGTGTGCTATGAGTGTGTGTCGGTGCTGAAATCGACTTGCAGCAATAATTGGCAATTATATCATGTGATTCAACAGGCCAATGGACAAAAATTGTACGGGCATAGTTATAATATTAATTAAATAATAAAATTTGGCGTTTTCTATGGCTATGTTTGGGAATAGTATGGGATGAGAAGTGGAACGGTACTGTAGCAGATATAATTGACATGAAAGAAAAAAATAAGAATATTTTATATAAAAAAGTGAAAAATTTTATTTTGTAGTTAATTTTTTATTTGAAAAGTGATAAAAAATGATTGATTTGATGTAAAAAATAAGAATGTTGAGGTTGATTTTAATAAAAAAATTTTAAGAATGAGGTGGGTTCATGAACAGTACCATTCCACTTGGGAACGGTATTGTTCGCAAACATAGCCTATAATATTATGTTTTTGTCTTTAAAGATGTGGCCCGTCAAAAAGTAAAAAACTATTTCCATGCACCCAAGGGCAGAACTATGAATTAACTTGGGGGAAATTTTTAAAATTGCCTCCAAAGTTTAGGATTTTTTTATGAAATGTCCACTCAAAAATTAATTTTTACCCCTAAATTATTATTATTATTATTTTAATTTTGTCCCCCACCCTTGAATGTCTAATTCCGTCCCTGCTTGCACTTTATGATATGGAGGACAACATCCATTGGCTTTGAAGATAAAAAGATGATATACAGCATTACTCATGATTGTACTTAGCATTTTTCAAGCATTTTGATACTTAAAAACAACCTAAATAATGTGATTTGAGAATCATCTAAATTACGTAATTGTAGGGGATCCTGATCCATGTTAAAAATAAGTAATTTCTAGGAAGCCCAAAGTACCAGCATTTAAAGAAAACACAAAATTCAACGAACTCGTTGAAGAAAATAATCTCCAAGCTTCCACCAAAATCGCCAAGGTTCGGACTGAATATTGTGTGTTCAAAAAGCCCATCTTCTTAACTTCATTGATCACTGGATTATCCTTTTTTTCTTTTTCTTTTTTTTTTCTTTTTATAAATGGATTATCTCCTTCTTGATTCGTGAACAAATTTGCAATTATCTCCAAAATGGCACCTCCCTTGAGCATAATATCGGCACAGCTGTGGTTGCTTGTGGCCTTGCCTTGGCAATGGATTCATTGGTGGAAAGAGGTTCATGTTTGCAAATGGCTGCCTATGATGATAAGTACTGTCTGATGTTGAGCCTCTTGTCCCGCTAATATTTGAATATTTATTAGCAGGAACTCGATGGTCATTCGGATGAAAGTTTGGCCGCTTGTAATTTGCGTGAAATTCATTACCTCTTAGGTGAGGAACCTCCTGACAGCCACTGTACAATCTTTCTGTATTACTACCACGCCTACACTCAACAATGTTACGAGAAGATTGCTGGTGATAATTACTTTGTAATGCCGCCTGTCTTGGTGCAAGAGATAAATCTGCTGGTTGAGATTGCATTGTTGGCTTTCCTAAATCACTCAACAACCCCGGCTGCTGATATCTCATTGATAGTTTCCCAGCAATGGATACACCATACTGTTGCTGGGAAACTGCCGGTTTACCTGAAGAGGTGAAGGTGAACCCAACTTTTGAGGTCAAGATTCTGATTTTTCTAAGTTGTAAAGATGGTTTAAATTGACTGACATGATACCTGACTGTAGTGGCTGGATTGCATCAGCTGAGGATGAATTGAACTGAGAGTGATTCCTATTTGACTCCTCCTTTCTTGAGATCCTGAAGCAGATAGATAGATAAATAATGCAAGAATAACGAAAATGATTATCTAACTTTTTTCCAGTGTGTAATTAGTAGGGAGTACCTATTTTCCTTGAGCACTTTCCTCATTTCCTTCTCTTGGATCCGTGCTTCTCTATCAGACCTAGCAACACAGCCCCTGGAGTGCTTGTCCATCAGAACTTTCTGCCTCTCCCCTTCATCTTCCCATCTCTGAAGTTGACAACCAAATTGCAATTAACTTAACACTGAGCAATCAACTGATGACGGAGAAAAAGAAAATTTATTCAGATGGGAAAAACCTGTCTCAGAGTCTTCAACCGGTAAAGGTTTCGACCCTTAATTAGGAGGGGATGAAGTGGAGGGAATGGTTTCTCTCCCTTGCTCCAGAGTACTTCTATCTGGTGGTCAGAACAGCCAGAAAACTGGATGTTAGCTACTGGCAAATAACTGTAGAAACATATATATGTTCTCCTTGCTCCTGATTTTTAAGTAAAAAAAAGTGGTCAATCCACTAATTAGATCCGTTGTTGAATTTACCAAAACACAAACACAGACTAGCAATTTCCATTGTAAGTACAATCCTTCAACCACAGCACAGCTTGATGCTTGGGGCATTAACTAATCATGCATTAGAATGTTTATTCTTTATCAGTATTCTTCTATAAGAACCAAACAATTCTTTTACCAACCGTGAAAGTATGCTGTTGCTTGGCAGCACCATAACTTTCTTTCACGATGCGCCCTGCAACAATCCTTGTGCCACAAGGAGGACCACCGGCACTACGGGATGCTATATTGAACCTGAAATTTCAAAATTATATGCATGAAAGGTACAATTACTTCAAAGATAAGAAGAAAAAAAAATAGTTGAGTAATGTGATAGCGTTAGTAGCATACTAGTAAGCATCATCATCATCATTTTTACCAACCATAGCCCCTCTTGTGTCAAGATCATGAAGAGAATAAGAACGAAGCATTTTGAAGCGACTAAAATGAATTAAATACACATTAGGTGTGCATGGAACAAGGCTGTGTAAACATAATTACATTAAGTGCTACTTCTAAATCTTTTCCCCTTGTAAAGCAAAGGCAAAGTGTGTCATGCACTCATATATAAAATAAATAACACTAGCAAAAAACCAAATACTTACATTTCATAAACATTTTGCTCAAACATAACAACATCACCAGTGCATGCATCACCTGCATATACCCATTCATCTTTCAAATATAAAAAATAAAGTGAATGATATGGATTTCAACAACAACAATTAACAACCACAAAATTAAACACTCTAGGCTTGATAGAGAAATGTGATACGCCAATACATAACACATAAGAAAAAAAGGAGATCTTTGTAAAGGTTTGGTCTGCAGGATTCTATGAGAGTAATGATGTGATGAAGGCTGAGAAGGAGGGACAAAGGGACAATGTAGAACAACAAGTCACAACAAGAGAAAGAGAAGGGACAAGGGAGCTATGCTCAACCAAATTCTATTATCAAAGAGTGAATACTGATTTTCAATGTTATTTTCACTCTTCCTTCACAAAATTCTAAAACAAAGTTTAATGTACTAAGACGTCTAAATATATAGTCAAGACTCAAATTTCAATGTATTAGATAGTCCAAATACATTCCAAAAACACAACTTACTAAAAAACCAATGCAATATGTTAAGCTGCATGAAACTGTATAGCGTACTCCAGCCTTCTACTCTAAGCCAAAGAAAACTTTTTGCCTTTAACTTTAGCCACTTTAACATTCACATGAGATGACTGCCACTTTGGCACACATCATGATATAAGATGCAGTGGAAGGGTTAGAGATAAAGACACTCAAGTGGTTTTTGGAATCCACCAGAAAGATAACTGAAATCCATTAGAAATATAGGCAACAATTCCTAATTTTCTAACCCTAAGATTACTAGAAATGTTAAACAAGTTTTTTTTATAAGTAATCGCAAATTTATATAAAAAGCTCGAAGGCACAACTCATGTACACATGAAGTATAAAAGAGAAACACCCAACTAAAAGAATAAATATTTATATTATATTATATTATATATATATATCTCACAATCTTCAAAACTCTTTGTGATCCATTCTATCAAAATGCACCACATTAAACATAGAGGAGCTATCCTCCAAGCTTCTAACTTGCAACGGCTTCCCAATTGACATCTCTAGCTAACCAACAATTTCAACACCCTTCTAAGTATTAGATTTAGTGTTGGCAAATTCAGTGTCAAAACATATTATGTTGTAAGGTTTAAGTTTAGGGTTGAAGTCGATTTCAAGTGAGGTTGAAGAATGGACTGGAATTGAGGTACATATGGTTTTGATCACAACCTCGATCGATGTTCGATCAATAGAGCTAGTTTATCATGTTTCACTATTTAAACCTGAGAGGCTCAATCACAAGCATGATCGAAGGTCATTCAATCGAAATAATGAAGCAACTAAATTTCAAGTTACAGAGAGCCTCAATCCAAGCTAAACCACAATGTTCCATATTTACCACCAAGAGCCTTGATTGCAAGAATGATTGAACCTCGTTTGATCAAAGGCGATCATAAGTGTAGAACCAAGACCCTCAATCGCAGGCTTGATCGAACGAGGTTCAATCAAAATAATGTGATCTTTGTGAAATCCTAATTCTCATTTGAACGAGCTTAACCCTTGTTCGATCAAATCAGCTGCAACATATTTTATTTGTAAACCAACTTGAACTTTTAAACATAAGCTTTCTTCCCACCTACACAAGTCTTTAGACATGGAACTTACCACAAACAAATAAATATATATACATCCATGAGCATTTAAGTAAGCGCACCTTTACAATTCAATACAAAACTAGAGACGGGGTATTTCTTCTCCCCTCCATTTACAATCCTGGAAAATAAACATTCAAAAATATGAGAAACCATATAATGATTCAAAATCATTTCCACAAGCAGAGTAGATGAGATTACTCTCTATGCTCCTTAATGCGCTGAATGAGCGTATCTTTATTGCCAGTCAATCTCAATCCATTCTTCCTCAGATAAACCTTACATTGGTCAACTTTCAGTTTCTCCAGCTGACCATCTGCCACAAAATAGTAAAATAAATAATAAAGCTTCATTTATCAACAAAGAAAATCCATTCAAGTGATCATCAAGTTGTGCATTTGTCCAAAATTGACTTTCCCTTGTTCTTGAAACTTCTTCTCAACATTGCTATTTCTTTTTTATTATGAGCGACACACAAATTGAACACTCCTCAGAGAGAGAGAGAGAGAGAGATAAAACAAAGAAAGAAGTTCCTCCTCAACACTGTGAAGCCCATATTTCAGCTATATTTCAGTTTCTCTAGCTGGCCATCCGCCACGACATAATGACAGAAAAATAAAATTCCATAAATAAACCAGAAGTGAATATTCACTTGTGTGTATTTCTGTGATGGCTTGCTCCAAATTTAAACATTTTTCTTATTCTTTTCCCTCAACATTGCTACATGTGCAAAAGTACTATGCATATACATGAAACTATCCTGTACAAACACACATTAGAGTTCCAATCAATTCTATCAAACCTGAATACCACACATTTCAAGAATCCATCAACTGTATTTCAATTCCCAAACACACACAGGGTCAATTCAGTCTGTCAAAAAAAAAAAAAAAAAACTATTTCTCAAGCTTTTTTCCTTCCCATTCTTCACCATTTCCAAGAGCCAAACAAAGTGGCATCAAGAATCAAATTCGTGGACTAACCTTCTATGATCTTTTGCACTTTTTCAAAGCTTTTCGCGTCTTCCTCATTAAGTTCTGGCGCGACCACCCCCACCCCATGTGAATCTCCCTTACTACCCATATTCATATCTTCAGCAATCCTGCATGAACCATATATGACAAAAGGCAAAAAAATAAATAAATAAATAAGAAGAAGAAAGGTGTCAACACTCAAACACGGATCATAAGTCCTAATCGGAATTTTAAAACCCCATTAACATAAAATAAATAAATAAAAAATGTAATGGATGAGATTCTAACCGAGCCTTTGATTTCTTCTTCTTCTCGATTGAGAGGTTAGAGAACTTGGCATGGGTTTCTTCAAGAATGCTGTAACTCGGGTCTTCATCCGAATCGTATTGTGAATCGGAGTCTCCACTTTCACTGTAGTCTTCCTTGAAAGAATTGAATTGACAAGAGACCTCCATCGATGGGTTTGTTTCTTGGTCCATTTTGGTTCTGAGCTTTAATACTCAAGGGGAAGGTTTTTTTAGTGCTATTATTGTTCAGGGCTTGACCTTTTTTTCTTTTTCTTATTTTGTCACTAAAAATGGAAAGTTTTTTTTTTTTTTATATGTATGGAAACTGGAAATGTAACCGTTGGAGACTGAACGAGAACTGTCAGAAGAAAGATTTTTGAAATTTGAAAATACACTTGAACATTTATAGGCCCATAGTCCTAGAGCCCCAAAAAAAATCTTGTAATGGGCTTGCATATACCGGAAAAGATAATAGGCCTGCATACTTGATACCATTTTTTTTATTTTTTTTTTGAAGCATACTTGATGCCATTTTAAGACTAAAACGAGAGAAGATTATGCTTGATGAAGCTATATATAACACCAATATTCTATTTTAGCTCATTACGATGATATGATAGGATGGGGTAGCCCTTAAATTATATATGAGGAGTACTACAGTTACTTCTATTTTTTTATATAATTTTTTTACACTTATAGCCTATAGGTGACTTTTAAAATTACTATTAGATCAAAATCTAATAAAGATTAATCTTATATCTAATGATGGTTTTAAAAACTATCTATGGGTGTAGAAAAATTGTATAAAAAAATCAAAGTAAGTGTAGCATTATTCATTATATATAGTATATAGCATCATAATAGCATATTCTTCTCTTGGGTTTTACATAAAATGTGAAACTAACCATTGCCCTCGAATCTCAAACTTTGTCTACTCTACAATTATCTTGTCTACCTTCAAGTAAATTAGGATTAAACTAAAATTATAAATAAAGAATATTTGCATTAAAAATATGTAGATTATTTCTCCTTGTTGCCTGGGCTTGCACACAGATTACGTTAATTTAATCATTATTACTACTAACTCATGAATTATCTTCTAATATTATTTTATTTAAAAATTTGATATGCAAGTTTCGCATATTAATAAATGAGTATATCAGATATTATCACACCACTTAACAGAACTACAACTCTTTGCACCAAAAAGATAATTGCTTTACTTTGTTACACAATCCTCCAAACCAAAGCCTTCTACAACCTTGGATCTCATGGACAATGAGTAATGCTAGAAGGACTATTGTCTTCTTTGTGTCCTCTCAAATGTAATGGTGCTTTTAAAATCACCATTAAATTTGAAATGATTACTATTAGATTTTTGATCTATTAGTAATTTTAAGGAAGAATAAAAATTCTCCTTCTAGCATTACTCCATTGACAAGATATGAGCAATAAGTTGCTAACTATGCCCACCAACTTAAATTTTGTGCAATGAACCACAAGCTGCAACATTTTGGCTCAGTCCAAAAATAGCCATCTTCCAGTCATAGATATGGAGCAAGTAAACTGACCTTATACATTCATCACAAAACTCCTCCTGATCATTCCTCAAACCTTAATTTTCATTGGGTACATCAGAATCAAGATTTTTTAGAATTCTTTAAGGTATTCTATAATGTTTGAATTCATCAAATCCTTACCACTGTTTTCTAAGTAAATGGTGAGATGTTACCACATCAGAGCATTTATCACTTTTACAATGTGATAAAATATAGTAAACATTAAAATGATTGATGTTAAGTTATTAAAAGTGATAAATACTGATATGGCAAACTTCCAACAATTTAATTTAAAAACAATGTTCAGAATTGAAGGAATTTACATTGCAGAATATCTTAAGAATTCTAAAGAATCCTAATCAGGTACAGCATATCACGATCCTCCACTTTACCAAAATAGTAAGAATATTTGTGCAGAGTTTTATAAAATTCAAGCTGGTTGAAGAGTACTAACTTTGTGCCACTAGATGAAAGCAAAAAAATATGCAGCTAGAATTAGAAAGGTTAAAGTAATCATTTCTGGAGTATTACAATGTAGAAGAGTAATAGTCAAGAGAAGCATATTAAAATGTAGCAAGTAATAATAACATCTCTCATATTTCCGATCAATATATTTTGGCTCCTTATCTGGTCTTAAAGGTACCTACCAGACTACTTTCTGTAACCTAATCCATCAACATAAGAGGAGAGTTCCTTTTGAAACACAATTCAAGTATATATGTGGATGACAACTGATTTGGGGTCTAGACTATAATGCCACAAGAAGCACAGAGAAAATCTGCAACAGTTTTCAGAATGATCAGTGTGATCACCAGATCTTTGTTTTGACCCAGAAGAGGAGGAAGACCACTCCTAACACAATGGCAACAGGGGCCCACTTCCGTATTAATGCCTAAAAAAGAGATGCATAAACAGATAAGTAAACTTCATCTTCCAACAATAATCAGATACATGAGAGAGACAATTCAATCTTTAGAAAAACACATGGCAGCCGAAAGGAGGCTAATAAAGAAAATGTCATGACTCGTCAAAATCATAAGCAAAATTTCTGTAGTAAAGACAACTGATACGTGTCCTCAAATGGAAATTACTCAACGATTATGCATATAATTGTGTAAATTTAGTGTCACAGATGGCTGGATAGTCAGACAGTCCCTTTTATCATCAGGAATCTTTATTAGGAAAGTGTCAAGTGCAGGTCTCATCAAAAGAGAACTTAACAACGATCTTGTCTTCGTATTCACATCTAAATAAGGCACAATGACCCAATGAAGCTGAAGGCACAAATAATCAACCAGTGCCAATGAAACCATTAAGCAACGTCCATACTCTAGTGGGAGTCCTCACAATATCTATTAAGATTATGACAAAGTTTTCCTCCAACCCATTTTGGAGGATATATATATGCATGAAAAACGGCTCAAAGAGTTAGGGTAAAGTTGTGTTGCAAAATTGCATGCTGTGAAGTATCATAAAGGGAAAAATCATATTACAAAAGAAGTTTTCTTTTGGAAAAAAGTTTCATAAGCAACACAAATGTGGCTTCACAAGCGTGTCTGTGCCCCAAACAGGTTGCAACTTCAGCCGTACATTCAAGTATGTTCACAAGGACTCCACATAGCAAAGAGTTTAGCAGGATAATTCTCATGCATTAATCGGATGAGACTAACCTGTCGGTTTAAGTCTCTTGCCTTATCAGCATATATACGAGATTCTGATGTTAATCGACTTGACATTTCACTGACCTCTGCAAAATTAAAATTCGACAGAGATTATATGACCTGTAATATGCACAACACATATTTTATGAAGGAAAATAAAGGCATCTATCAAAAATGAAGGAACATTACAAAGTAAATTCTACTGATTTTATTTTCTTATCAAAAATCTGTTCACTTTCAGTAGTGGACAATAGCAAAACAAAAAAATATTGATCACAGCTCGTAAACCCAAAGACCAGCCTTACCAGAATTCTAAAGCATACCAGGCTATGCTTTTGACACTCCTCACACCACAACATGAGGACTCTAGTATAACAAGTGAGATCCATTTACATGTGGATAAATATCTATTGCACTCTACTATTATGTTGACCATGGTGAATCTTTCTGTAATATCATCTTGTTATAAGACTAATTACAAACACCTATAAACAGAGCAACATAAATGGTTTCCAAGCACACAGATACAGGCACTCCAAGACAGTGAATTATATCTTCTTTGGGGGTACTCTATGTCATATATATATATATATATATGAACATAGTTTTTCTCCAAATTGGGTTGGAGGAAATTCCTCCTACCTATTCTATAAAAATGACATGTGTCCTCTACATGTGAGAAGCACATGCTTTTTTTAATTACAATGACAAAGTTGAAAGAAATTTTATTCAAAAAGCATGTACTTCTCACATGCTATTTAAAAACCATGTGTTTCTCACATGATAAGTGACACATGTCATTTTTATAGAATAGGTTGGAGGAATTTTCTCCAACCCAATTTGGGGAAAAACTCTGCCCTATATATATAATTATATATGCAGGCCTGCTATGCTAAGTAAATGTGCAAGTTGATCCTAGAGACATGTATTACTGAATTTAACAATGCCTTAGCTTGAAGAGTTCCATTATGTTGTTGGTAGCTTTAAACAAATATAAGAATAAACGATATAACTAAATCTAAGTATTTCTTTAAAAAAAAGGGGGGGAGGGGGGAATATCTTACGATCCAGCTTTTCACCAACACCAAGAACTTCCTGAACATTGCGAGTCATTATTTGGTGGACTTCATAGAGTTCGTCATTCAACTTTGAAATATTCCGCTGAGTACGGGTGTCCTGATAAAGTTTCTTCGTTTTCTGTATGAATGTGTCTTTTACACATAAAAGGAAATGGGAAACTCAAGACAAATCAGAAGAAGAACCAAAAACAATGCTGTAAGAATATGAAGCACATTAAAGGACCATGTAGGAAAAAGTGAGACCCACCAAATTTAATGAAAGCATAAGGTCTGGCAGCAGTTTCAATTTGAGACCCATTAACGCGCTCAAATTCATTCTTGAGGTCTTCAAGGTATTGAAACGCAAGTTTCTTAGGATAAGCACGGTCACACATTGTCAAGTAGCAAACGCGTCCTTCAATTATGTAACTAAGAACTTATGTCAAGGTAACCTTAAAATAGTTCTAGTATTCAGAAAATATTATTTTACTGGATCATTGTAACGATTGAATGAAAGTTCTAGCCACATCTGTACTATCGCTCCAAGAGGACTAGTTAAGTTGCAATTAGAATTCCCTAAAATCCCGTATAAAGTTCAGTCTCACCTAGTAAGGAAGTAATGTTGAACTTAGCATCTATGAACTCCTTTATATTTCACACACTCTATGTGGACTAATCATCTTCCCAATGTAAGACTGGGGTGTTCAGCCACATAAAAAGAAAATCTAATGTCTTCACTAATGTAAAAAGTAACGAACTATAACTGAGTCTCTTCCACAAACCAAAAGTATGCAACTATGACACTTCAGAGTTAAGACATGTTAGAAAAGACACTATAAGTTCTACCCAAAGCTGCCACACCCATCACATCTCAGATATGTTAAAGTGGGCAAAATCATTGAACTGAACAACTAGTTCAGGGAACTTAATATCACACATTTAGGGCTGTAAATGAACAGATTTGTTCGTTAAAAGCTCGAGCTTGACTCATATAAACTCAACTCATGTACAGTTCATTTATTCAACAAAAAAAGCTTGAACAAAAATTTATGCTCGTTTGTTAAACAAGCCAAACTTATATAAACCCCATTCGACTCATATAAGCTCATATAAAATCACATAACTTCATTTTTATTATTTTATAGAATTACTTAACTATATAATGTGAATATCTAAAGTATTTAAAAAGATAGAAGGAATTATCTTCCTAATATAATATATATAGCTTGAATTATTATGATTGTGGGTCTTGATCTAGATATATGTGTGTTTATGTGTAGATAAGTGTAATTATGTGCATATAATAAATGTATATACATACTATAAAACATACATATAGACTCGAGATTGGATTGTTTAAGATTCGAGTTAACTTATCTAATTAACTCAAATGACAAAATCTTAAATAATTAATTAACTGTGAATTTACACAAGAATAAAAATAAATAAAAACGTTAATTGAGCAGCTTGTGAAGAAACTAAAGTTCGTTCGAAAAATAAATGAACCAGAACCGAGTTTGAACATATTATCTAGCTCAATGATCAGCTCGAGCTTGACTTGTGTTCGAAACAAAATTAAATGAATCGAACTTGAACATTCAATATTCGGCTCAATTACAACCTTACACACACACACTCATCTACAAGTCTCATTAAGTATCCATAATTCACATTGTGTTTGAATCCCGCCCCCAATTTAATTGGGATCAAGGCTTAGTCGAGTTAAGTTTGACAAAGACATTGCATATTCCCAACCATACCAGGAACAATACTGAACTATTTTTCTCAAAAGTAATACTGGAAAAATAATGATGCAAATGAAAAGTGCAACACGCATACTTTTCTCACAAGTTAAAGAACGCCAAGGAGAATAAAAATAATCATATGAGAGGGAACCACCTCAATCAAAAGAAGAAAAGAAAGAACAGAGGAATTAAAACGTAATCGCATGGCAACATTCATAAACAAACTCAAAAGGATACTGGAAAATATAAGGACCAGTTTCAATTGACATCCTTGAAGCCTCATTCTGGCCCCTTGAGAGGTTTTTAAACAAAGCCTTGACTTGCTGTTTGTAGAATTCAGCATCGTTTGAATCGCGGCCATCATCAAGCCCCTCTGCTAGTGGAAGACCATCAGTAACGCGAGCAATCATCGTCAACTTCACCATCTTCAGTTCACAACTTCTCAGCTATACAAAAAAAAAAAATTTAAAAATGACACCAATATGTAAGCCAATTTAAAGCCAGACCCAGGAGATAATGAACAAGACAAAACTACTCAAAAGATAGATGCCGATTTACACACTAACAAACAACTCGGCTTTAGATCAAAATGATCAGCTAGATTCATAATAACATAAGAGGTCATTTTTCTCTTTGGATCAACCCTGACGTCAACAATGCAAGGACCCAATTTGCAAATCCAAAGCATTTTCTTGCCACAAGTTATAGCATACCCTCCATCCCAGAAAATTTGACTAAATAACTAGTGTTCCCATTATACGATTCCCAAATATTCTCCATTAATTTCACACAAACGTAAAATTCCGTAATAATTACACAATATTGCAATATCTACATTATTAGGCAATAATCTGGTTGTTCGTGTACCGTGGAGGTGTCCGCGGCACCGAACGGTGGTAGTGGTGGGCTGCTCGCGGAGGCTCGAACGCGGGCGATCTGAATGTGAATAACGCCGTGCGGTGGTGTTGTACGGTGAAGCGACGGCGTTTGAAGGGCCGTGCGGTGGGCGATGATCTGGCCTCGCCGTGGTGGAGAGCGTGGCGTAGTTAAGGCTCGCCTGTACGATCGAATCCTTTCTTTGATGCGGAAGAGGACGCACGTGAGTTCTTTTGCTGAAGAAATAATCCGCTTGGTTACGTATTGCTATCCAG
This sequence comes from Carpinus fangiana, assembly GCA_006937295.1. Lineage (NCBI taxonomy): Eukaryota > Viridiplantae > Streptophyta > Magnoliopsida > Fagales > Betulaceae > Carpinus > Carpinus fangiana. The sequence continues at coordinate 51,093,540 of CM017321.1, read as the reverse complement.
GTTTGTGGATTTCTTCGCCCTTTCGATCATAACGGTTATACGGTATGTATATCCTGTTTGGGTACGAGTGTAAGGTAGCCTTACCCTCATTTAAGAATATTCCACGTACATGAGCGAGCTAACAATTTGAGTCAAATGAGTCGAGTCAAACTTATATGAGCCGTGCTCACGAGCATTATTTAAGTTGAGTAAATATTTCGAGTAAATTTTTGTGTTCACAACAAATAGTTTATTTATTATTTAAACTAAGACCGAATTGAGTTTAACCGAGTCGAACCGAGCCAAGTTTATAATCAGCTTGACTAGTGTAATACCCATAACTATAATTGAAAAAGATTTATGAAGTCCACAAAATAAAATTTATTTGGTAAATTGAGAAGTGTTTCTAAATAAATAAAAAATTGGGAGGTGGTAGCCTCCACAAGATTGGTAGATAGATCAGGAAATCCCCTTTAGTTAAACTGTACTTTTGTCTTTGGTTTGATGGTGGTATGTGTTAAAAATGTGATATATTTTGTTTTGGGTTGATTTGGTCGGTCTCATAATTTGCACAATTCCCCCATCCATCCAACACGTTTATGCGAGTACGCATCAAGATGCTCTTTGTCAATCAAAATGTTTATCAATTGATTTTGGGTTGGCCATCAAATCTGATCCGATGGTGACAAATAATTTAAAATTGATTTTTGTATTTCTCTTGTATCACTTTTAAAATGGTAATAACTGAAAGTATGACAAGTTCCAACTCCTTCTATATTATCCTGCAAAAGGAACACAAAAATAACTTTTAAAATTTGCCAATGGTGCATAATTCCGCACAAGTTATTGTGCATTGTCCCTAAAGCAAACGAGGATGACTGTTATTTCTTTTGGGTTTTATCCTAGTAGCTGTCGCCTATCACTTGTTTGATATTCAATAATAAGAATAAATAATCCAATCAATCTAACATAAATCAATAATAAAAACAAACGGTGAAATAAATTTTAGGAATAGTGTCACCCAACCCAAAAATCATTATATTTAATAATATGAGCTTTTAAAAAAATTGTTATTATTATTATAGAAAATTGAGCAGGGTTTTAGGGTAGGGGTGGGCAAATTAATCGTTTATCGCCTATGGACCGCTTATCGACCACCACCGAACCGTTATCGGCCGATAACCGACTTCCGGTGATCGATAGGCGGAATAAAAATATTGTTTCGACATTAGTTCAGTTTGATAGGCGGCATACATTTTTTAATTGATTGATAAGTAACCGACGTAACAAATTTTTCAAGTAAATTTTGAATTTTATTTAGTAACTTTTCTTATTGTGTTTGTCAAACTTATTTGTGGTTGTCATTTTGGTCTATGTTATATGAATTTGCCTTTTCTTTTCATTTATAAAACATATTCTCTAGTGATTATATAGTTACAAGAAAATTAATAAATCTTAACATAAAAACTTATAACCGACAATTAACCGACTTAATCGATCACCTATTAACCGACTAACCGATTAATCGAAAAATTAGAAACTATTCCTTGTCGGTATGAAGTTAGTTAATTAACTGACTTAACCAACTTTTATGAATCAGTAGGCGAAAATGCCCCTACCAATACTGACCGAACTGATACCCACCCCTAGTTTAGGGTTTCTAATTTTTCAATAAAATACTTTTATTTATATCAAAGGTTAGCATTTTTAGATTTTCTTTTTTGGTTTTTACTTGTCAAGAAAAATAAAATTCCTTGAAATATATATTGCTTAATTTGAACAAATACATCATAATCTTTGCCAAAAGTTACTCAACCCAAAAGTGGTGGATAAAGTTTGCTTCTAACTCAATTTATTAAATTAATATTTATACATTTTTTAAAAAAAGAAAGACGCATAGGAGGGGCCGAGGCGATAGTCATTTGCTAGTAATAATAGCCATCGATTTATTCCACTCTTCTTATTATTTTCTAAATTTAAGATCTATGGAATCTGACCCTTAGAAACATACTACAACAAAAAATCATTTGGAGAAAATAAAAGGCATTTTGTTGATTCAACTAAGGTTTATATATACCGGAAGCAATTTAGGATTTCACAAGTCTTCAATTGTTAATGTGACATTCTTAGTTTGTGTCTTTTGCAAACAAGACATAAGGATGTTAGCCTTATATGTAACCATTGGCTAAGCATTACATCTTGGACATGTATTTAGATCACCACTTCTATCAAAATCTCAAAGTGATAAGAAATTATAAATTTACTCATTTAATTAATATTTTAACACTTTCATTCGCGTATAGGTTTAAACTTCTCATTTTATAAGTGAAAGTTAACACATTTCAGAACTTTTGTTTTAATACAATGTTAAATACCAGCTTGTTTCAAAAGATTTAAATAATAATAAAATGATATATTTTAATTTTTAGGTAGGATGCTAACCTCTCTTAATTATTTATTCCTTACTTTTTTTCCAAAGCTACAGAAAAGCCCCATCCCTTGAGATGCACAAAGTCCATTTATAGGCGATGCACGCACAGAGCTTTAACAGTGACGAAAGTAAGTAACGAAGCGCACGCGTCCCACATCGAATATTTATGAAATATAAAAGCTATTTATATTGTGCAAGTTTGCTTCAAAAGGGTACGACCTTACTTGAACAGGATCTGTTCTATAGGCTCGTACCTCTGTATCCTTGAGTTCTAAGGAGACAGGAACCTAAATCTGGTTGATGAATCATGGCCGTGCGATCAGAGCGTGAGTGACAGCGTCTTGGTCCTTGGGCCATTGACGCAGTAGAGGATCGTTCTTAGCCATTTGTGGCTGAGATGGTCGTACAGCTGTCTGACAGATTTCCCTCAATTTTGTTGTCAATTTTAACTTGAGAGAGCCATTTTTATTTTTAAAAAGCACTCTTTTTCACATTACCAAATAATTTATTTTTACTCTTTTCTTTTACAAAAAAAAAAAAAAAAAAAATTAAAATCAAAACTCTTTCCACCTTTTTGTTACATCAATTAATTTTTATTTGGGGATTAGCAGAACAGAAACTCTTTTAATAAAAATTATAACTAGTTGAGTTAATAGAATAAATAATTAGTTAGGAGAAATGTTAATGGTACAAAATCTTTTACTAAGTGATGGTTGTTATAACAGACTAACTACCAACTCTCTAACTGCTAAGAAACTAACAGACAACTAATTCACATAACAGACCTACAACTCAAACAACTAGCACAGAGGCCATTAATTACAAGGAGAAATAATCTACATATTCTGTTAGTCTATTAGCAGTTAAGGGCGGGAAGCTGTAGTATAAAGCTAGAGTTCTTTCTGGTTGTTCTCATTCATACTTTGGCCTATGTGGATAAAAATTTCTAGTTCCGTCTTTGGGTGTGGGATGTTATTTAAAGTGTTTTATTTTTTTTAATATTTTGTGGGTTTCCATTTTATTTTGTTTTTAAAAAAAGTATGTTAGTGGCAGGATCACATCTAAAAACTTATTTGGATAATTGTTGTTTAAGATTTTTTTAAATTTTTTTTTTAAGGAATCGAGCGGTTTTAGTATTTGAAAATTGAGAACTTAATTTTTTTTTTCCAAACAAATCCTTGTGGCTTTGTTTGTTTAACAACCCTATTTGAGGGTATTGGAGCTTTGAGTGATTTTCTCTTCACTAATTTTTGTACTCCATCTTTTTCTTTTTTTTTGACATGTCCACACAAGGGTAGGGGATAAGGGGATTCGAACTTGTGACCTCCGCTTCATAAGGCGTGGTTCGCAGCCGATTGAGCTACCGCTTTGAGACTTTGTACTCCATCTTTGGTTAGTACTCCATGTGAGTGACGCACCTCACATGGAAAGAACCACATAAATTATAGTATTCTTGCGTGTGATTGTTTTTGTGTTATCTACCTTAATTGTCGACTATTCCACAACCCAGGAAAATAGGAAATAACATAGATATCTCTGGCATAGCACCAAAACATCAACATTATCCAATGCATCTCTAATCTTAGAAACTTTTGCGATGCTTTCTCCGCACACATTAGTAACACAAAAATGATTTTCAGCTCATAAAATCATTATAGAATGGATATTTTTGAATTTCTGATAATAACTTGCAAGCAAGCCCCACACCACCACCTCAATAAGGGTATACAGAACTAGACTCAAACAGGGTTGGTTTGGGGTAAAACCGGTGAGGGAACAGGGTTTTAACATTTTGTGCAAGCCAAGCTATATCAGGCATTACCAAACAGTAATATTTGTTTTAGACACTCCATCAAAAATCTCCTCAACATATTCATTTCACTCACAAGTCATACATAACTCAATCCTCTTTCTTGATAATGAGAAACAATTTGAAAGAGTGAGCCAACCACTAGGAACTACTGGTCTTAGAATAAAAGAGAAATAGGCTTAGTCTTTACTTGAATCAAAATTGCAATTCGAATTCAAAGGCAGATTGATATTTTGTCATATCATGGGGCATATCAATCGACAACTAGATTGTTTTACAAACAAACGGAAGCCCCAAGACACCCAATGGGATTTCGGGAGGATATTCTCCATCAAGTGACTTTTAGCATAGATACAAAAATGAAATGACCCACAAGGAAATGCAGGTGACCAGCTTTCAGCAAACTCAACTAATACTGCAACCTCAAAACATCATTGACAAAGAACAAGTACTGGATTAGAGGGACGGTTTAGTCTGTTTCCAACCTTGAAATATATTGGTCATAGAATTTCCCTGCTCGCTCAAGATCTCCAAGCTCAGTATAACAATCAGCAATTGCTCCATAAGCTTCAGTGTTTCCTGAGTCCTCTCCTTCTCTCTGAGAGATTGCCAAAACCATAGAATGGTATTTGATGGCTTCCCGGTACTTGCCTTGCCTTTGCAGGGAGGCTCCTGAAATATCAACTTTGAATCAGAACTTGAGATTGGTAGCTACTGTAGAGAAATCACAAACAATGTTGAACCTACTTCTAAGAAATTATTATTATTTTTTGATAAGTAACCTACTTCTAAGAAATTATACTTGAAGTAAAACAAAAATAGTGAGAAACATGGACCAACGAAGAAATTTCAAGTAGCACATAGAACTTAATTGCGAAAGATATTTAGATTAGAAACAAAGTGTAATTGAGAAATCCAGAACACCATATTTTGATTGAAATTAATGCTTAGAAAGACTAATAGAGTCAATTTAAAAATTTTTGTATTCTTAAATCTTGAAAAAAAATGTGATTTTGATACTCAATAGAGAGGAACCTCATAGTAGGTTGCACATGATTGGTTTCATTTAGTTGCCTGAGAAAGGTTATAACAATTCTTTAGGCTTCAATTAATGAGATTACTCAATGAGTGATAAGAGAAAAAGGTCTTTATCACCAATTAATCCAAAACAAGGCTAAACACTTCGATTTATCCATAAAAACAATAAAATAAAAGAGAAAAAAATCCTGCCTGGGCTTTTTTCCTTTTTTAGGTGCTAGATGCGCATGACTCTTAATGGGAACCTCAAGAGTACAAAATACCCATGTGCTTATAAAATTAAGGGAAAAGTCCAAATACCCCCCTTAAACTACCACTCAATTGGGATTAGGATCCCCTCAAATTCTTTAAAAATTTGAGGCCCTCAAATTTTTAATCTTGACCATTCATCTTGATTTTAATGGCTAAAACAAAAGACTTTTCAGTTTTTAATAATAAAAAAATCAGAATATGTTTTGACTTTAAATGTGAAAATTGAAAAGTCTTTTATTTTTTGCCATTAAAATCAAGATGAATGATCAAGATTAAAAATTTGAGGGGATCCTAATCCCACTCAATTGTCAATGTCTTCCCAAATTATCAATTTCCATTCTAACTCCTTCCCCCCTCCCCCAATTAGCTAGTAAAAAGACAAAAATAACCCTAAAAAAATTTCAATAAGACAAAAATACCCCTATAAATTTGAAAAAGAAAATGATTTTTTTTTTAAATTTTTTTAAATTTTTTAATTAAGGGTATTTTCTCATTGAAGGGATATTGATAACTGGGTGATAGTTTGAGGGAGAAATGTAGACTTTTCCCTAAAATTAAATATCCCATAACATGCCTTTTGTTTGGTTTCCTAATTCGACACAAGCCATAGCACTTATATGAAACAAACCTAGGAGGCGGTTAACGACCAAGGGAATGCAAACAGACCTAAACCTCTTGCAGCCTTCTTCTCCTCAGTAGGATCCTTTAAATTCTGAGCAAGCTCAAGAGCTGTTTTAAACTCCATGAATGCTTTCTCGAGTTCTTGGTTTCTCAAAAAATTCTTTCCAGTCTTCAATCGAGAAATCAACTCATGCTTCTTTGGATCAACAATTACTTCATTCTCTGATATTCTTCCACCAACAGGAGCATAACTCAAGCTAGGAGCATAGGACTCAATCTTAGCTTGCCTTCTTAGGGCTGCATTGATTTGGCGCAGCTGTTCATTCAACCGCTTCATTTCCCCTCTCCTTTGCCGAGCAAGCAACCCTACCATACAAGCAATCAACAATTAGTGGAAAAATGTGCATATAAACTTCACATTCATAACTAAATGATAGATATCAGGCACCAAAGTATAGAATGGGTTTTGTTTCTTAATTCACATAGCCAATCCCAATTATAATCCTCAAAATGAAGAGAGAGAGAGAGAGAGAGAAAATACCAAGCAGGATTTTTATCTAGGGAGGCTGGATATAGTTCTAAAATAAAATACAAAAAAAGAAAGAAAAAAAAAAAGATTTGTGGCTAAATCTTCGAGTAATTGTATAAAAACATGCTTTATGTAAATTATAAAATATGTAATACATGAGATAATTAAATAAATAGACAAATTAATAATTTTTATGACACTTCATATGAGATTATAGAGGTCATTAACTTCAAAGATGTATAACTGTCAAAAAATTCTTCAAAAATTTAAAGGCATCTAGACTAAGAAATAAGTTGTATCTAAAAAATTAGTTTTAATATAAAAAAAAAAAAATTACAATCATCTGCCAAACCTTAAGCTAATGTAGAGAAAAAAAATAATAATAGTAAAGAAGATCATGAATCAAAGAGAAGTACCAAAAAGAAGGAAGAAACTAACCATGATTTTACCTAGAAAGAAAAGAATAAAAGTGACCATGATTACATAGTTTATGAGTAAATGTTCAAATCTCGATTTTATTGGGGACATTATTCAGCATAATAATTCTATGGGATTTAAATGAATTGAAAAAATATTGTTCCCACNGTAGAAACTACCACTTATTGTTTCCAATTATGTAAAGGAAATATAACCTTTTTTTTGGATAAGTAGGAAATATAACCTAAGAAACATTAATATAACAAATCCAAAAAAAAAAAAAATTAGCGGGTATTTTCCAAAATCTTTAAGGATACTCAATTCCCAACTTGAAAATGCTGCTTTAAGACAAGGCCCAAGGTGTCTGGGACATTAACAAGTCATGCATGTTGGTCATTTAGCAGGCAATTTCCACGCCTAAATCTCAAACTCCTACGTGACTGTCTGGGTTATAAACCACAGCCCCCAGGGCATTCCATATGTGGCACTTTCTTACATTTGCTCATCAAAATGCTTAAAAAAATATAAATGCAGTAATCTATGCGTTTTTTTGTTTTTATTTTGGGAAAAGCACAATCAACTCTACCAAAAATAGAAAAATCCATATATATTCCAAATAAATACTTCAAAGTAATGGTAAGGAACGGAAGTAAAGGAGACCATGAAACCAATAGTACCTTACCTCCCACAGTGGCTCCTATAAGGGCCACGCCTAGCAGTAAAGGCATGTTCATGTTGAAAACAGAGTCATTAGCCTCACATGTTTCTGCCAGAGCTTTGAAAGGTGTAGTTAACATCAAACCATTACTAACAAGAAATCCCACTGTTCGGATTCTTAATTGTTTGTTTCCCTGCCAAAGTGGTAAACAATTGCTATGAAAGAGGGAATCCAAAAGGTGAAATGGATGGAAACTAATGCATGCTATGGTAATTTTGAGCACACACATCTTTCTTGAAATATAACACTTAATGAACTTTTCTGGTTAGGTGCTTCTCTTCTATACATCAAGTGTATTTGGCTTGTGCCCTTCCACTCTTAATAAATTTCTATTACTTATAAAAATAACAGTTAATGTGCTCCATCCGTTTGTGGTGCTCTAGTTTCGTTCTGGGCATATGACTATCAAATGAAAACCAGACTTGGTAAAATTTAAATAGGCAGTTAACTCTAAACTTGACAGGAGTTGCTAACTTGCAACTTATGTTATGTCTACTAGAAAGATCCAAATAATAATAATAATCATTAAAAAAAAAATTAAAAAACAAGAAATGCCCTACAAATATTTTGCATAATAATGTTCTCTAAAGCAGTTTTTGTAGGGATTGTAAACTACGTTTGTTAATGTGTTTTAGGAGGGTTTTTTTTTTTTTTTTAATCTGAAAAAAGGTGTTCTATGTGACATAAAGGTGAAAACTATTTTTGTGTTTTGAGTTGGTCGTTAATGTTTTTATTTTGAAAAGAGAAAACAAAGACACAAAACAAAAATTTTAACAAAAAGGAGCCTTAATCTCTGCATTTTACAATTTGGGGTTTTCTTATACCACAGATAAAGCAAGCAAGTGCAACATATATCAAAACCAAAACTCCTAGGAAAGTCATAACAGCTGATATCGGGGAACTCACCATCATACCTGACAATGTAAGTTCAGCAAAGTGTAGCAAAATTCAGATGGTCCATTAAAAGTATCTCCCAAGGACGATACAAGCCTATCCATCTTAAGTGAAAGAGAAGCCATCTTCCCTGATTCAATCAATGAAAACATAACCATATTAGCAAGAGGATGATTCTCCACATTAGTGTCGTTAACCCTGCAACTATCCCACATAAGGCCTTCCTGTATATGGGTAAAATGATGGTGGGTTGATGAACAATATACACGTATTTATGCATATATAAAAAGTTCTGAAATTTTTATTCATTATGCAGACCATTAACATGAAAATCACGCTACACGACCAGCTCAAGAATCACATATTTTCTGTGTTTCATCTTCTATTATCGTTATTCCACAATTTTCTCGAATATCCTTGATTCTGGGAACTTATTTACCCACTTTTAATTACCAAACAAAAAAAATCAATCCTACTTGCATACCTCAACAACAAAACCTCCACGTTTCACATTTAGCTTTAACCTCAACAAAAATTAACGCTTACACTAATATCCAATATAAACACTGTTTTCAAAAACTGAATTTTCGTAAGTAATTTTTTTTTCTTTCTTTCCCTTTTGCTCTTCCACGCACAAGGCAGTAATTCAAGCATAAAATCCAATTTATTGTCCTTAGTACATTGTTTTTATTTTTTCTCAGCAACCAAACTGAACTTAAAATGTGAAGACCCCAGAATCAAAGGAGTTCAAAAGTAAGCAAAGAGGTGAGAAATGATTGGAAAAGAAAAAGATTGTGTACGGGGGAGTACTGACCGGGAGCTTGAGATTTTCGGGTGGAAGGATCGGACGGCGGGGATCGGACGGAGTTCGGGGGAGTGAAGAAGCAGGAGCAACGGAGCACAACCGCCATTGCTTCGGATAAACGTAGGGCGGTGTTCCAGTGGGCCTCTTTATAAGCATAATGTCTGACAATGAAAAATGCCCTTCGATTCCCAATAAACAACACTTTGATGCCACTTAAATGCTTTTATAATTTACCAATTTTTTCTTTTCTTTCTTTATGAGTAATTGTTGTTAGTGACCAAGCATGTTTGATTAACAAGTTACTAAATGACGTATATTATTAGTAGCGTGGGCTACTTAAGATTGGATTCGGTCAAATTGTTAGTGTTATGGACAATAGCTTCTAATATTGAGAGTACCGGTTTCCAAGAGGTAGCTCAATCTGCTGGGACCACACCTAATGAAGAGGAGGTTACTAGTTCGAGTCTCATTTCCTCTCTTGTGCGGACACGTAAAAAAAAAAAAAAAACTGCATTAGTTTTCCTTATATTAAAATTTATATTAAAATATAGTGGTGATTGTCACTCAAATTATATCTACACTTATCAAAACAAACTATATATATTTGTTTTGACATGTCCGCACGCACAAGAAAAGGGATGGACGAATCGAACTAGTGACATCTGCTTCATTAGGCGTGGTCCCAGTCGATTGAGCTACCTCTTAGGGACCAAACTATATTTTCTTGATGTAATGATAGAGACAATACTTAACACAATTGTGAAAACACGTGTTTATTCTTACATTCATAATGGAAGTTCATTTTCTACTCAACTGTGAAATTTAATTACTAAATCTTAAATTTACGCGGAGCAGCAATATATTGTAATTTAGTAGGTCAGTGATTTTTGTAGTGCAAGCCAATTTGATAGGATAAAGATGCTAGGCGAATATTTAGCAGTGCTAGGTTTGCCTAATAATTATTATTTTGGTTTGAAGCTTCGAGTTTATGATTGATGATATTACTTGTACATCTTATGGTTGTAAAAATCCTCAGATCTTATATTTCACATTTTGCTTACATTTATTCTGACATATTGTGGGTGATTCCCTTATTCAGTTACCAATTAACTGCATTGAAGAGATTGTTAGTAACCCTACTAAGATGAATTGAGCTAATCAATACAATTTTGGGATGTTACACTCATCATAAAAAACATGTGTTAATTGTTTATTGGTGATGAAATGCCCAATTGACAAACTCCGTTATATATATATTTTATATATCTACATGGTGAGGGAAAATTCAAATTATGAGATGTAGTCTCCTACCAATTAAACTACATCTTGGACACATTTTCGATAGATATTTAAGCATAAGTTATGCAGCATATTTTATTTAGTTCACAAGCATATCACAATAAATTAATTGCCGTTGTTAAAACCTTAAAGGTGAAATTACAAAACCAATTTAGTGCATATATTTAAGTATAATTTTTTGTGTTATCTGAGATTTGCACATGGCAATGACAAGCAATTTCAGCAATATGGCGTCGTTTTGAAGAGGCGATGTCCGTGAAACGGTGCGAATCAAACCCCGACTCACCCGACTCTCTGCAAAAGGTGAATGAAAAAGGCAAGCGGTCCGAGTTCAGTTCTCCATCAAGAGTTTTAAATTATCGAAGTTTTAATCTAAAGTAAATTAACAAAACCTCACACCCACCACCACTTCCCGCGCTACCATTTGAGCTGTCTAGGGTTTAAGCAACCGGCGAGACCCAAGCCACTGAAATCGTAGGGAAACGACGTCGTTTCCAAGCGGAAATGGACGTCGACATGGACACTTCTCCCAGCTACTTCGACCCTGAAGACCTCTCCGTCAGAGAGCGATTTCGCCGATACGGGTACGCTTTCAATCGTCCACTTTTTTCTTAGATTTTCATCCAAACAAAGCTTGTTCGGGTTTCAAATGTGAGAGCCATCCTCTCAGCTCCTGCATTGGCTAAAAAAGAAAAAAGATTGAGCATGCCGACCTTGATTAACGCTTCTGCCCTTGGATGCATGGGATATGTATGCCGTACAATTTTACGACCTTTTTGGCTGTTCAATGGTTTTCTTTGTATTTTGGTGGACTTCTTTAATGTGATTTTTTTTAAAATTTTTTTTTATAATTAATGTTTATATATCAAAAGCAGGGTGCAACCCTAGTACATAGAGAATATATAAGAGAAAATGCCTAACTAGAAGAAGAGAACAAAACAAGAAAATTAGGATAGCTAATCACTAAAGGAGCAAGCCAAGCTGCTGTCCAGGTGAAAAGTGTGTAGAAAAGGAAGGCCATAAGATCCTCCAAAGATCTCTCAGAGTCCTCAAAGCATCTCTTATATCTTTATGACCATAAGCACCACAAGATGCAAAGAGGAACCATTTTCCAAACAATAGCACTCTGAGAGCGACCTCCCGACAACCATCAAGCAAACAAGCCCGCCACCTTGTTAGGCATGACCCAAGACAATCCAAACCGACCGAATATAGCATACCATAAAAAACAAGCAATCTCACAATGAAGAAAAAGATGATCGATAGTCTCCCCATTCACTTTGCACAAACAACATCTATTGTCACAATAAGATTCCTTTTTCTAAGGTTATCAATAGTGAGAATCTTCCCTAACGTCTTCGTCCAGGTAAATAAAGCCACTCTCAAGGGTGCCTTAGTGCGTCATATACTCTTCCAAGGAATCGGACCAGCCTCTTTACTTGCCAAAGTGTTATAGAACGACCTAACATCGAACTTCCCTTTGCTAGACAGAACCCACCAAATTTTATCCTCCCCTTCCCTACTCATTCTATTCGAATACAACAAAGTATAGAACAAAGCTAGCACTTCCAGTTCCCAATCATGGACCCACCAAAAGAAACTAACATTCCATTGAAGAGTTCCACCCGAGGCATCGATATTGTCAGCAATAGATGCATCTTTAGCAATAGCTATATTGTAAAGACCTGGAAAAAGTACCTTGAGAGTCACTTCTTTAATGTGATTCTTATTGGCTTGATGTTTTTGATTATTGAATTGCCCCTTCCTTGCTGATGCACTTGCACCAGTCAAATTCCGTGGGAGTCTTATCACTTTATGCAAGGTCCTTATAGATAGACGTATATTGTAAGATTTATATTTAGGTACATGCATCACCTGTTATTGCTCATTACACGAATATTTACTGGTCCTTATAAGTAGTGCCTGAAAGGGATTCGCTTTTAATATTATATTGCATTTTTTATGGGTATTCTCACCTTTGTTCTTGTATTTTATGCTGGTAAATCTTGGTATTGTTACTTTCTGATATATTTATTTTGCTATGCTTGTCTCATACTTACTTTTCACTTTCATATAATCATCCTCAATATAATATGAGTGATTTATTCTTGCATAAATTGAGCTGCCTTTTCAGTCATGCATATAGCAGCATTAAAACATATAATATGTGCAGGAAAAGGCACTCAGCATCAAGCATATCACCCGGTCAAGAAATTTCAACATCAAAGTTCAGTGAAGCCAGGCTATTGTATGATGGACAGAATATCCAAAGCCCAACTAATGCTGCCCTTCTTCTTGAAAATATTAAACAAGAGGTTGAGAGCATCGATGCTTATCATTCACAAGGAACACCTGCAAGGACACAATTTGCTTCTAAAAGGAAACCATCTATTGATAGTTATGGAATGTCAGATATGGATGCTGGTGTTGATTCACTTCGCTATTCGCTAAAAGCTTGCAAGCATGAGGATGAATCATTGGCAGATGGCGGAGACACTACCTTTACTCTATTTGCATCTCTACTTGATTCTGCTCTTCAAGGTGCTTGAAATAAGCTTTTTATATTTGATAATGCGATTGATGTAGGAGCAGAAAATTTAGAGAAAAAAGGGCTACTGTTCATTTCATTGCAGTGGTGTTTATTTACAATACCATATTGTGGCACTGTGACAATTTTTTTTGGGGGAAACTTCACTTATCCCCCACGAACTTACGCGCTTTTCGCAGACACCCCCCATTGATCAAAATCTCTCACTTTCATGTATCGAACTTTGATTTCCTTCCACTTTTCCCATTCCGTTAGGATTTTCTGTTAAATTCTAACGGAAAGGTGTGAAATTACTAAAATACCCTTAGTCATTTTTCGTTTAATTTAACTGCAATATTTAACGGTAGGGGGTATTTGAAACGAAATGAAAGTTTGATATACCAAAGTGAGAGATTTTAAACAATAGGGGGGTGTCTGCGAAAAACGCGTAAGTTCGTGAGAGGTAAGTGAAGTTTCCCCTTTTTTTATAATGGTTTTATGTCTTTTAGAATCCTTTTATTTAGGTTATTTTGGTTGGTTGATATTTCATTATTTTCAAGGGCTAGGATTTATTTTTAGTTGGAGTTTCTGTTAAACCACCAATTGTTTGGTTATCGCAAAAGTTTAAGATACTAGGAAATGATGAATTTAACCATTTAATTATTATTCTAACAGTTTTTATGGTATAAAATTGTGCTTAATGGGTGTAATTAGACTTGCAAAATTTTCAGCAAAGAAAGTTATTTTCTTTCTTTTCCTTGGCTATCTAGCCCAGAAGATTTGCCAATTGGTAGTGATTTTGATCTCTATGGTCTTGCTTTGATCTCTTAGTATCTCTAGTAACAATCAGCTATGCTTTTGTGGGCTTTCCTATATCAGCATTAATCAAAATAATTCAATCTTTTTTCAACTCTATCATCATTTTCAACATCACTTTCTCGTTTCAATAATGTTGTCACTATTTCATGGCCCCATAATTTATTATCAGAGTTGCTACTTTATTTGGATGGTGGCCTCATTGGGGCTGGGCATGAAGTGGTTATTGATTCAGAAAATGTTCTCAGCTTGAATTCTCATATAACTGAAATTTTTTTTGTTGAAGTTGATAGTGTTTGAAGTACCATATTGTACCTTTCATGTTACTTCTGTGGTGAATTTTCTTTGCAGGTTTGATGCCTATTCCGGATCTGATACTAAGATTTGAGAGATCTTGCCGAAATGTTTCAGAGTCAATTAGGTGTGTCCTCTACTATCGAGAATAGTTATGAGCTACTATATACATTTTTAGTATGCCAATGCACAGAATTCACATATAGTTTGATGTCTCAAGTGTTAATTTCCTTGACTTATAAAATAAAAAAAAATAAAAAAAATTCATTGACCTTTTTCCATTTGTTAATGTAGTGATGTGGGCAATGACTCTGTAGTGGGTCTAAACTCTTAAATTTGGACCATGGTATTTTTTTTATTTTTTTTTAAAACTGTAGTGATCAGGCTTTTCTTGAATCTAGTGTAATGTCTCTATGATGCCTTCTTCTCCATTTGTTTAAGGATATAGTATGCCTTCTTTCTCCATTTGTATAATAAGGGATAGTTTTCACATAAAATCAATAAAACAAAGGATGAACATAAAAATGTAACATCAGAGGTGTCAAAAGGAGGAAAAAGAAAAAAAAGTTGTGGTTTTAGTAAAATCCGATTAGTGAAGCATGTAAAGAAAGAAAAAGGTTAAACAGTGAGCTCAAAGCTGTCTACTGGAGTTTTAGTTCCTAAACCTATCTCTACTTATCCAAAAAAAAAAAAAAAAAAGGTTCCTAAATCTATCTCTCTTTTTTTAATCATTTCCTTTTCTAAATATTCCACAAATTTTATAAGGTCTTAACAATAAAAGTGAATCCATGCAAGTGCAATGTCTAATCTTCACAAAGTGAATGAGAACTATTGCTCTTCTTGGCTAGATATAACCCAGATTGCAGAAGCAAACTAATTGAGGAGAAGCCATTGTTTAATATCCCAGTGATGCTTGGGCCATATCTAAATGGGCACTTATCTATATCTTGGGTATGATAATATGATTGTAACTTGATCTGGATATTGAATCAAGCAGCCTTGCAGTTTATCCCTACAACTGTTCTTGCTGTGGTTGCTTGAGTTACTCTGTCTTGAAACAAACAATGATACTGTAAAATAATACTAGTTGGCATCGGTTATGTCTGACTTGGAGTCTTGGACATGCCATTAGAATTATAACATATGTGCAATTCGAAAATCATAAATATTCTTTGTTCTCAGTATAATATAGGTAATATCAGCTCCTTACACTTTTTATAAAATCTCCATTACTTATTAAAAGAAAAAAGAAAAAAGAAGGGTAATATCAGTTTCTTTGGTATCTGTTTGACTCTTTTATGTGTGTTGTTTCCACAGGTATGGGTCCAGTGCATGGCACGGGGTTGTGGAGGACCAGTTGATGAGGCAGAAGGCTCAGCTCCTGCTTGATGAGGCTGCTTCCTGGTCTCTTTTGTGGTACCTTTATGGAAAAGGAAATTAATCGTTAACCTCTTCTACTTCTGATGCTTCTTGGATTCTGTTTGTTTAGATATTGGTAGGAAATGTCTGTACGTGTCTATGTATGTGAAATGTATGGTAAATGTAGGTTACTGCTCCTGTTTAAATCTTGTTTGAGAATTTGGATATTTTGGATATGTGTTTGCTACTTGAAACAGAGGTTGTTAAACTATGATTTTAACATTTTTTTTTAAAAGAAAATATCTGGGCAATATTAAATATTCATAATGATTTATACTCTTTTGATTCCAACCTTTCTTTATGGATAGCGTATGCATTAAAGGGGTTAGAGAGAGTGGTGCAACCCAGTACAAGAGATTACACCTCAAGACTGACAAACAATCCCTCCCTACGGTTTAGTGCATCCCACATATGCTAAAAAGGAAGAGGAGAAGAACATATTGAGTATCTATGTACTCTAAAGTTTCTATGATAAGCTCTGTGTGGCTATGTTCAAAGCTTTGATGCTTCTCTTTGATGTGTGTGTGTAGCCTCTCTTCTGTATCCGCACACGGTTTCCTCACCAAAACAAAAAATAGGAAATAGACCAAACGTTCATTATTTTTTTTAAACTGCATGATTTTATTCTTCTTTGTTGTTTCTAAAATTACAAAGAGACTGCATTATGAGAGTAGCGAATGCGTAATTCATTGTTGCAGTCACTTTTTAATATGCTTGCCTCAACCATGATACAAAAACAATAATATTGCCGTGTGGCCTTTTTATTCTACTGCAATTGTGTTTTTTTTTTTTTGGTTACATGAATCGTGTTCTCCTTATCTTAACAACATGCCTTCTAGATGGCTTTACATTTAGGCTTTACTGGGAAGGACATTGTTTATGGTGTAGCTGTTGTATTCTTATTTTGGTTGGTTTTGGTGGCTGCCAATCTTACCCTATTAAGCTTTGGGTTTAGTGTTGATGATTTTTGTTCTTCATGCAGTGTCTGAAGAACTCCCGAAAGAGTTAATCCTGGTGATACATTTTTCTCGCATGTGCTACTTTATAGGAACATATTCTTCTATAATTTGTACAGAAAAAAAAAGTTCTTTTTTTTTTTAAATTTTTTTTTTAAAAAAATGATGACTTTATTCTCATTTAAAGTGATTGACTTATGACAGTCCCCCCAAACTTCACATTTGGAGGCCTGCCAGTTTGTTGCAGATGATCATACGGCACAATTATGCCTTCGGATTGTTCAATGGCTTGAAGGTTTAGCCTCCAAAGCACTTGACTTGGAAAGCAAGGTGATCAGTTTTGTGTTTATCATTTTAAAATATATAAATTGGTTAGAAGTGTTATTGTTAATTTGTTTGTCAGTGGGCCGCTTGCTAGACAGTATTTCTTGTCTTTCTTGTTGGCCGAGTAAAATTTTTTTATCCCGTCTTTAATAGAAGTTTCTGCTATTATTATTATTAATATTATTATTATTTTTGATAGTTAACTATTATTATTATTAGTATTATGATCTGCCCAATTTTCTTCTTTTGATGGGCTTCTGTTGCATCTCAAGATAGTGCTAGGTTTTATGGGATTTCTGGTTTGAAAAAAGAGTATTGGGGATGCTTACAAGTGACACCGCTAAAAAGTGATTAATCATAGATGACTACTATCACACCAGTGTTAGAATTTGTCATGTGCTATTTTTTTTGGTGCTATCACAAGTTGATTAGAACGATTGACCATAGAATAATGCAATCACATATATGTAACACCCCACCCTATTGACATACAATATTGTCCGCTTTTGGCTCATCCGAACCAGACTTTCCAGGAGGTCACTCATCCTGTTTGGTGCTATCACAAGTTGATTAGAATGATTGACCATAGAATAATGCTATCACATATATGTAACACCCCACCCCATTGACACACAATATTGTCCGCTTTTGGCTCATCTGAACCAGACTTTCCAAGAGTTCACCCATCTTGGTATTAGTCTCGCATTAGCTCGCTTAACTGCGGAGTTTTGATGGAATTATGACCATCACGACTTTAAAACGCATTTTTGTCATGAAAGGTATAAGTATACATATACGCACATCTCCATCTCCATACCCAGGTTGTGTGGGATGTCACAATCACCCCCTCTTGGGACCCAACGTCCCCCCTGACAACCCCCACGGGATTAGCCCATTCTTGGCGTCCCAGCGAGTGCCTGCTAGCGGCCCTCATGGGATTGTGCAAGCTCCCCCCATCTCAGGCTAGACAGTAGCTCTGATACCATTTGTAACACCTCACTCTATTGACACACAATATTATTCGTTTTTGGCTCCCCTGAACCAGACCGCTTAGGCGGTCACCCATCTTGGTACTTCTCTCGCATAAACTCTCGCTTAACTATGGAGTTTTGATGGGATAATGACCATCACGGCTTTAAAATGCGTTGTTATCAAGAAATGTGTAATTATACATATAAGCACATCTCTATCTCCATACCCAAGTGATGTGGGACTCCCACACAAAGTCACCCACATTAAACTCCACAGAATGCTGCTTTTTATCCACTTTCACCTTATATTTAGCACAACCCCAGACCTTAGTGATTTCTCTATGACTGTTTTCCAGAAGTGTTGATGACATTATAAAAGTTTTCAAGGAGTTTCATAGACGAAGGAAGCTTGAGGAGAGCTGTCCCTTATCCCTAAGAAAGCTGATGCTGTGGACAAATTCTGGAATCTGTCCTGGTAGCTAATGAATGTCTGGATAGTCGGATTAGATCTGCGGAACTTGGAGTGTTGTGTAGATTGGATTTAGAGAAGGCTTATGATCATGTTAATTTGGAGTTTTTGTTATATTTGTTGAAGAGATGTGGCTTTAGGGAGAGATGACAAGATTGAATAGAGCATTGTATTTTTACGATGCGATTCTCCATTCTTATTAATGGATCTCCTTTTGGTTTCATTACCAGTTCACGTGGTTTAACATAGGGGATCCGTTGTCCCCGTTATTGCTTGTGGTTGTTATGGAGTAATTGAGTAGGATGATGTAAGGGCTCTTATCAAGATTTTAGGTGGGGTCGAGGAATAATGAAGAGAATATAGTGTGCATTTATTGTTTGCGGATGATACTTTGATCTTTTGTGAGGCAAATTATGAACAACTCCATCATCTAAGGTGTCTATTCTTATTTTTTGAAGTGGTTTCGAGGCTGAAGATTAATGTGGCTAAGTTAGAGTTAGTTCCTATGGGAAATGTGGGTGATGTTGAAGGTTTGGCACAAATTCTTGGGTGTAGAGTGGCATCTTTGTTGATGAAGTATTTGGGTCTTCTTTTGAGAGCTTATTTGGAGGAGGCTTTATTTGTCTAAGGGAGGTAGGTTGACCTTGATATAAAGCACGCATTCTGATCTGCTGACATATTATTTGTCTCTTTCCCATTCACATAGGTGTGGTTAATATGCTTAAAAACTTCAGAGGGATTTTTTATAGGGTCTACTTGGCTATGAGTTTAAGTACCATTTAGTGAATTGGTTGAAAATTTGTACTCCGATAAAATTAGGAGGTTTGGGGGTAGAAAATTTATTACGTTTAATTCCAAAGTGCCACAAACTAGCGACAAATAATATGGCACGGATCTCATCGCTTTGGTCGATCGAAGTAGTGATTGAGGCTCTTGGGAATTAGTTCTAAGCAACATCTCATCCTTTCGATCGATCGAACTATGCCTCTCAAACTTCTCCATGAAATTACTTGCAAACTGGTCTACATCAGAAATGAAGTGTGGATTTTCTGTTCTTTTTAAAATGCAAATCTTTTAGTTAGTATGATGAGATAATGGTCGGTGTTTCCACTTTTTCTGTGGTAAATAGAGTATGCTTTTGTTTTCTTCATAAAATTCCTATTATTTATTAAAAAAAAAGAATATGCTTATAAAGCTTTACAATTGTTGCATTGAATTTTTTTACTGAGAGTACTTTGTTTTTGTATGACATGGAAATTATTCAATATTTGCAGGTGCGAGGATCTCATGTTGGTACCTATCTCCCTAGCTCTGGAGTTTGGCATCATACTCAACGGTTTCTTAAGAAAGGAGCCTCCAATACAAATACAGTTCATCACTTGGATTTTGATGCTCCAACACGCGAACATGCTCATCAGCTACCTGATGACAAAGTACTCTCTATGTGATCATATTTCAAATTTCTGTAAAACCAGTTTTACTCTACACTGTTATCTTTTAATGCTAGCTATGCTCACATATTATATTTCCTTTGCAATTTGTTGAATGCAAATACAAATATGTTTGAATTATACTATGGAAATTGCGTTTGGAATTGCATGGTAGCCCTTGTGTGATCTTACTGTAGGGCACATGACAATGCTGAATTCTGGTGTCTACACTGACAATTGTTATTATTTTAATATAATTTTCATGAATGCCAAACTCTTAGAAAGTATTTGAAACATTCAAGTCTGAAAGTGCATGTATTTTCTTTAAATGCGCCAATAATAGTCTTAGCTCAACAGAAACAAGATGAATCTCTTTTAGAAGATGTCTGGACGCTTTTAAGGGCTGGAAGACTGGAAGAGGCATGCGATCTTTGCCGGTCTGCTGGACAGGTAACCAATGATCTTGATTAATTAGGTTATGGTTTATGCTTCTAGGTGCTGTTCTCATACATGTTAACATTTCGAAGCCATGGAGAGCTGCAACATTGTGCCCATTTGGAGGGTTGGACCTATATCCTTCTGTTGAAGCGCTGGTGAAGAATAGAAAGAATAGAATTTTGCAAGCCATCGAACTGGAGAGTGGCCCAGGTCACCAATGGCGTCTTTGGAAATGGGCTTCCTTTTGTGCATCGGAGGTAGGGTTGAAAGGACCCCCTATCAGAGAAATTTCTTTCATTTTCATGTCTTGCCAATGCATGTTTGATTCTGATTTCTGTCCTCTATTTCTCTTTATAAGGTTATATTTGTGGCTCTAGTTTCTTTCAGAGGTAACATTCCCCGGCATCTTTCTTGAGAGTTTGAAATGAAACTACAAACATTTTGCTGGGGAAGCTGTTTAGAGCATATTTGTTTTATCTTTTTTGCTTTTATACCAAGAGACCCGTGCCTTTAATAGATTCAATAAATGCTTAGCTTAATGATATTAGCACTTGTAAATTCTTATATATTCAATCATTTCGTGTGATTGCATGAGGTTAATATACAATTTTTATGAGTTAATAAATGTTGGCTTTTCTACCTTTATTTTTTTTTTAAGAAAATTACAGAGCAAGATGGTGGTAAATATGAAGCAGCTGTATATGCAGCTCAGTGTAGCAACTTAAAGCGTTTGCTTCCAATCTGCACAGACTGGGAGGTAGTTTTTGTCCCCTGATGAGGCCTCAATGTCACTTCTTAATTGCATTTATGTTTATGCATTTTAATAGGTTTTCTTCTTTTTGTTATGATTGCGTTTGTGAGCATGCGCATTGGTGTTTGATAACAGCCAGCAGCTTGCTTATGTTTTCTGTTTAATTGTTCAGATTTCAGCTTCTTAATTTCAAAGGGACCAAATTTTAGCCTTTCAGTACTGTTTTTTTTTTGATAAGTCAAAATATATCATAAAAGCACAAAAGGGGCGCAACCCATAGTACACAGGACGTATACAAGGGAAAGCCTAAGAGGAAGAGGAAAGGCAAGAAAGGAAATCCGGAAAACTAATTACAAGCGGATCAAGCTAGCCAGCCGTCCAGGTGTAGAGCGTGAGGAAACAATAATGCAATATATCCTCAAATGACCTCACTGAGTCTTCAAAGCATCTTGCATTACGTTCCCTCCAAATACACCACATGAGACATAAATGAATCATCTTCCAAACCACCACACTCCTTGTGCGCCCCCCCGAACACCAACAAGCCATCAACTCCTTAACCGATCTAGGCATAACCCAACTAAGACCCAAACGGCTGAGAATGGCGTTCCACAGGGCACTCGTCACACCGCAATGAAGAAGAAGATGATCCACCGACTCCCCATCGGACTCGCAAAGCCAACATCTGTTAACCACTATCATGCCTCTCCGACGAAGATTATCGATGGTGAGAATCTTACCTCTAGCGGCCGTCCAAGCAAAAAACGCCACTCTAGGCGAAGCCTTCGTTCTCCAAATGCATTTCCAAGGGAAAGAAATGGGCCCATGGGATGAAAGAACCCGATAAAAAGATCTCACCTCAAAGGCACCTTTGCTAGAAGGAATCCACCACAGCTTGTCTTCCATAACCCCTCTGAGCTTAAAAGAATATAAGCAATTATAGAACAAAGCTAAGATCTCCACCTCCCAATCATGGATCAAACGGGTGAAAACAATGTTCCACTGAATGGTACCATTGGCGCGCTCCATATTATCCGCAATGGAAGCTTCCCTGAACTTGGCAATACTAAACAGTCCAGGAAATGCGTCTTTGAGAGGACTCTCTCCACACCAAACATCCTCCCAAAAACTGATCTTAGAGCCAACCCCTGGATCAAATCTGAAATGACGCTTGAACTTACTCCATCCCATACATATATACTTCCAAAGTCCCACCCCATGAGACTTTGTAATGTCACTAGAACGCCACCCATCCCGAGAAGACCCATACTTAGCCACCAAAATAGATCTCCACCAAGCCCCATCCTCATGAGCATACCGCCATAACCATTTCCCCAAGAGAGCTTGATTGAACTTCCTCACATTTCGGATTCCTAAACCACCTTCGGAGATAGGAGAACAGACCGTATCCCAGTCAACCAAATGAAACTTAACCTCCTCATTCAATCCCCCCCAAAGGAAATCCCGTTGAATCTTCTCAATACGTTTTGCCATCTCAGCCGGAATAGGAAATAACGAAAGCATGTAAGTAGGCAAATTAGAGAGTGTACTTTTGATCAAAGCACCCTCCCCCCCTTAGAAAGATACGTCCGTTTCCAAGGGGCCAACCGCCTAGCCATCAAGTCCTTCAAATCCCTCCAAATAGCCTTAAGCTTAAACGACGCCCCTAGCGGAAGACCCAAATACTTCAAAGGCAAATCAGTAGTGCCACAACCCAGTCTACCAGCCAACTGATCCACATCATCTAAAGAGCCAACCGGAATCAAAGAAGACTTAGACAAATTTACTTTGAGCCTAGAGACCGCTTCAAAGCAAACAAGAAGAGCACCCATGTAACTGATTTGGCTAGCATCTGCACCACAAAATACCAAAGTGTCATCCGTAAATAAAAGATGGGAAACTTCCACTCTATCATGATCCCTAGAGCCCACAACCCTGAAATCAGCCCCCTAGAGTAGATAGCATCAATCATCCTACTAAAGGCCTCCATGACCAATACAAATAAGAACGGGGAAAGCGGATCACCCTGCCTCACCCCTCGAGAACTTCCAAAAAAACCGGAAGGGGAACCATTAATCAAAACTGAGAACCGGATGGTAGAAATACAATGTTTGATCCAAGAACACCATCTCTCCCCAAAACTGCATCTTTTCAAAAGATAGAGAAGGAAGTTCCAATCCACATGGTTATAAGCCTTTTCCATATCCAACTTGCATAAGACCCCAAGATCTCCCGATTTAATCCGGCTATCCAAGCATTCATTGGCTATAAGAACCGAATCTAATATTTGTCTCCCTTTAACAAAGGCATTTTGAGGCTTAGAAATCACCCTATCCATGACCCTCCTCATTCTATTAGCCAACACCTTTGCAATAATCTTATAAATGCCTCCCACAAGGCTAATCGGATGGAAGTCCTTAATCTCCTTAGCACCATGCACCTTCGGAATAAGAGCAATGAAAGTAGAATTTATACATTTAACAAATTTACCTCGCTCATGGAATTCTGCGAAGACCGCCATAAAGTCCACCGTAATCACCTCCCAACACTCCTGAAAAAAAGCCATAGAAAACCCATCCAGACCGGGTGCCTTGTCTCCATCCATGCCTTTGATCACCTCCCACACCTCCCTTTCCTCAAATTGTTCTTCTAAGCTTGAGGCATCCGAATTCGAACGCATGTCAAACTCGAGATTATCCAAGCGGGGTCTCCAACTAGAGGCTCCGTGAACAAAGAATCGTAGAAGTTAACAATATGGTTGCTAACTATAGTAGGATCGGATGTGGGCGTGCCATTCACAACCAAAGACTCAATGGAGTTATTTCTACGATTTGCATTCGCCACTTGATGAAAAAACTTGGTGCATTTGTCCCCCCCCCTTTAACCATCGAATCCTCGATTTTTGTCTACAACTAATTTCCTCTTGAAGAAGAGAAGCTTCCAACTCTCTAGAAATCTGACGCTTTCTATCCTTCTCCTCCTCAGTTAAATGTCTCACTTCCTCGGTTCTGTCCAGCTCCTTTAGCTCCTCACAACTGGCTTTGTTTTTTTCCTTCACATCACCAAACTCCTCCAAGTTCCATCTCTTGATCTCCCACTTGAGAGCTTTCATTTTTTTGTCCAACACAAAACTAGGAGAACCAAAAAACTGAAATGAGTCCCACCACCCTCTTACTTTCGCCACAAAACCCTCCTCTTTTAACCACATGTTTTCAAATTTAAAGGCTCTCTTTCCAGACTGCGGGCAGCCACTAGAAAGAAGAGTGGGAGCATGATCCGAACATACCTGAAGAAGCTTTTTTTGCATAAGACCCGGATAACAAAACTCCCAATCCGGAGAGACCAAAAAGCGATCCAATCTAGACCAAGTCAAATTGTTAGACCAAGTAGATTCCCCTCCAGCCATAGGTAAATCCATAAGGCCCTGTTCCGCCACAAAGTCCGCAAAATCAGCCACTGCCGATCTATGAGTATCACCCCGAAGTCTCTCATCAAAGAAAAGGGTAACATTGAAATCTCCCCCAATACACCAAGGCGCTTCCCAAGGCTCATCAAACCAGCTAATTCCTCCCACAACCGCCTTCTAACATGATCTCTATTTGGACCATAGACTCCCGCAAAGGCCCACAACAACCCATCCTCCACATTCCTAAAATGACAAGCCACCACAAAATTGCCCAAGCAAGAATCAATTCTGGAGACTACCCGCCTATCCCACATGAGTAAAATACCTCCCGAAGCACCTCTAGAGTCTATATGGCACCACTCCACATAAGGACAATCCCAAAGGCTATGCACTAGACAGTTTGAGATACTCACCAATTTGGTCTCTTGAAAGCAGACAATGTCAACCTTCCAGAGTCTGAGAAGATTGCTGATTTTCAGGCGCTTGCCCCTGTTGTTCAAGCCTTTAACATTCCATGAGAGAATCCTATGCTTCATAATCACTGCAATTTCCCCAATCCCTAACAAGGCTGTCTTCCTCGTGCTGAGATTTAGAACTGACACTGCAACCCACTCTCCCTATCTCATTTTTTCCAACGACAATCCGCCTTAGGCAATCCTCTTTCAGCCCTTCCTGTCCATCACAAGAGAGAGCAGTAACGGTACTGACTTCCAAAGTCAATTTCATTTTTCTCTCAACATCGGAATCCTCCACCCCAGAGTCATTGGCCACAACCTCCAAAGAGGACTTCTCCATACCACCCTCTAGATTATCTCCACTGCCACTTTCAAAGCCCTTCGGATTCCCCTGAGACAAGCCATCCCTCCTGCGATAAACCTCTGTAACAGCAATGGTTTCCCATGAAATAAATATCTGAACGGCCTTATCCACCCCACCCAAAGCAACCTCGTCTTCTCTGTCAACTGCCGGGCCTATGTCCTTTTGCACCGCAACCACCAAAACAGACGGAGCCGCCCCCGTCTCAAAGAGAGCAACCGGTTCGATCCTGCCCGTATCCTTCCCAGTGTTCACCGGTCCGAAACCAGTCCTACCTGCAACCCACGAACACTCAGGCCGGTTCAGCATACCTTTATTGCCGCACTTTGCTCCAGCCCCCCTTGCCAACACCTCACTCAATGTCCTGAGTGGATCGGAATTGGCAGAACACCCGATCGGCAGCTTCTGGGCACAATCGGAATGAGAACGCCGGCTTTCCCCTTCTGGCTGTGTCCCCTCCACCGATCTGCCGCTCTTTTTGCTTTGAAACCCAAGACTTGAATACGCTTCAGGAGTAATCCCGTCGTCACCGGAACTCTTCTGCAGGTTATCGCCGATCGTAGAAGGACTCACGCTTTGACTGACCGACCCTGGTATGGCCGGCCCTTCCATCGGCACAGGCCATTCTAATCGACCCAATCCCATAGATGTCCCTGCCCCCGCAACATTGGGCTTTAAAACCGGCCCTTTTGTTTGACCTAGGCCCGCCGATGACCCAGCCTCCATAGCTTTGGGCTTTAAAACCGGCCCTTCTATATGGCCCAGACCCGCCGACGTCCCAGCCCCAGCAGTCATATGCGTCTTGGGCTTCAGAATAGCCTTCACCACAATTGGAACCGATCCCGAGCCCACTCCCACCCTAGTCGAAGTAGGCTTCTTTTCTTTGTATCTGAATTTCCTCTTGGGCTTTGCAACCCAAACTGTATCCGGCCCAACATTCTCCAACGTCTTGAGCACCACGTCAACCCTCACTAGGCCTGCATCCACCTCACCTCTCAACTGTCTCAGCCACTCCCTAAGATTGCCTAGCTCATGTTTTGCATTAAATGAACCCTCCTTACGTCCCTTCAGCTTGCTCTGGTTGCCTTGGCACGTTACCCCCACTGTACTGTCGCATGGGTTACCAACCCCAGAATTCTGCAACGCCGCCGGCAACCCTGAGCTCCGGTGGTGAACCCCCACTTCCACTGACGCAAATGGCACCCCCGTCAGGGGTTGTGGTTTTTGACAACACCCCGCCGACCCCAACACGGACTGCAACGTCACCGGCGATGACTAGGTTTTCAGTGGTACCTTCTCGCGACCAGAACAGTCGCTTGCCGGAATGTTCAGAACTGTCGAACCCACTCCATCAATCGGTTCTGTGCGATTGGTTCTGCCCTTCTCCGTCGTCTTCGAAAATCCCACCACCTCCGCGAAACTCCGCCTTCCGGATATAACCTTCGCCGTCTTATCCTCCCTGAACCCACGACCCACCTTGAAGAAGGAGCATGCCAGACGCAACTCTGAAATCAACCTAGACCAGCCTTGACCAGACCAACCCTCCGGTATTAAGATTGAACCGCAACGCCTTCTTCCGTCATATTCCTCAATGGTCAGGAATCTACCATGTTTGTTAGAGCATCTTTGTGTGATTAAACGTATATACCCTGCTCTGGATTGGTCCCAGAAAACCTCCGAAGAGTCCAAGTCTGCCGCCACCAGCCATGATAATCTCATCCCTGTGAATAAAAATGGACCTCTGTTTGTTATTCCTTCTTTCCACAATCCTCACTCCCAACAGACCCCTCTTAACCAGAACCTCGAACTCCTTTGATTCCACTGACCATCTTCTAACCTCTGCCATGAGAATACGATCCACCTACACTTTCCACTGAACTTCACGCGCCACCCACGCGCCTTCTCAGGCGTGCAGTGGAGGAGAGAGAAGAGAAAAGTTTTCAGTACTGTTCCTCTCTGTCAAGGGAAATTCTGAGGTTGTGTGGGATTTCTGGGATTTATTGGGTAAGGGATACTTCTAGTGTTTGCAAAAAAAAAAAAGAAAAAAGAAAAAAAGAAGGTAATATTTGAAACTAAGCTGAAAATTCCAAGCTGGTAGCATTGACTATTGCTTCACCTTTGAATCCTGTTAGAAGAGTTTGTCAGGGTTTGTAGGTATTTTGATGGGTGGTGTAGGGATCGGTCCTTTAAAGTAGCTTTCCCTAATTTATGTATTGCTAGTTTTAAGGATGTTCTGAGGTAGATCAATTGGAGTTTTTTAATAATTCGCATTACTAGGATGTTAATTTTATTAGAGTGGCACATGAATGGGAGGTGGTTCTCTTTACTTAGTTCTTCAATTTGTTGGACTCCTTCAAATTGAGATGGGGCAGTGAAGACAAGCTCAACTTGGCCACTTTGAAGAGAAAGTTGTTTGATGTTAGATCGTTCTATAATGTCTTATCTCCCCATGATAACACTCATTTCCCTTGAAGGAGTATTTGGCGGAATAATGAGCCCTTGAGAGTGGCATTATTTGCTTGGTCGGCCGCTTTAAGGGAAATTCTCACTATGGATAATCTATGGTTACGTTTGATAAGTGGAATGACTATTCCATTAGAAAATAGGAATAGCTTTTATTAGGAATGGAAGAAGGTGGAATAAAATAGCCTTGGTGTTAGAGTATATCATAAGGATCTAACACTTGTAATAACCATTCCCATTGCCCATGAGGGAATGACTATTCCTTAAATTGAGGAATAGCTATTCCTCAATTTAAGGAATATCCACATTCTTCTATTTTCAATAAAAACTATTCATTTTCCTAATGGAATAGCCATTTCGTATATCAAATGTCACCTACATAAGCGGCATATCATCGTAGTAGACTGATGTTGTATGTGTAAGAAGAGTGAGGAGTTTGTTGATCACCTTTTATTCCATTGTGAGGTTGCTAGTGCCTTATGGGGTTCTATTTCAGTCTTTTTGGGTTAGATTGGGTCATGCTTAGACGAGTGGTAGATCTCTTTGCATGTTGAAGAGGTCAGTTCGATAGTCTTCATAATGTAACATTGTGGAAGATGATTCTGTCCTTCTTAATGTGTTGTATCTGGAGAGAAAGAAATAACCGTAGTTTTGAAGACTACGAGAGGCAATGGTGAGTTAAAGACTTTTTTCGTTTTTATACCCTGTACCACTGGGTGACTGCATATGATTATTTTCATTTTTCTAGTTCTTGTGATTTTTCTTGCTCTTTTTTTACATCTTGTGTACTTGGGTTGCTCTCTTGCGCTTTTAATAAAATTTGATTACTTATCAAAAAATATGCTGGATGCTTTTTTGAAATTTGCCTCTCAATACTTTGCAGTCAGCATGCTGGGCGATGGCAAAGTCATCTCTAGACGTTCAGGTGGATTTAGAACTAACTCGTATACAACCAGGGAGAATGGATCAAATTAACAGTTTTGGAGAAGTAATTGATGGAAGTCCTGGACATAGTGATGGCACCCTTCAGCCTTCAGATGGACCAGACAATTGGCCAGTCCATGTTCTGAACCAGCAGCCAAGACAACTTTCTGCTCTTCTTCAGAAACTTCATTCAACGTATGTTGCATTTTGGATTCAAATATTAGTTCCTTTCTATGTGTTTTTGTTTGGTTTGTTAAATCTTCTTGTAATGTTTTCCTGATTAGGGAAACAGTACGTGAAAGTGTTGCTCGAGGATGCAAGGAGCATCATCATCAAATAGAGGTACTCCTGAAGACAAACATTTAGTTAATTTAGCTGCTTGGGTTTCCACATTTAATTGTTAGGTGGTTTCACAATTAAGAGAAGTGTATTGAACATTCATTTAGAATGACCTGCAGCTGGGTGTGCCTGGACAACCTCTATTAGGTTGCAGCACACAGATATATAGGAATGTTCTGCCTGCTTAAGATATTTAGTCATCAATTTCAAATGTAGCCCTAAAATTTATACACAAAAAGAAAAAAGAGAAAAGTACTGTTGTCTCCCTCATCAAGCATGAATTAATGTTGGGGTGTCTTGTAAGTAAATGCTAAAGCAAAAAAAATAAAATTGAAATTGGTGTTTTATTCAGGATTTTACTTAAGTGAATTAGAGAAGAAATGCCAATGGAAGATAGCACTTATTACAACCTATTTTGGATGTGATCTGTCTAGCAGCTCGTCGATGCTGGTCATCTTTTCTATATGCGTGGCGCCATTTATAAGATACATGAGGGTTGAAATTCATGTCTTTCTTCGCCTCCATGGATATCAAAGATAGCACTTAAGTCAGGAGTGCCTTACTTCCACAACCACATGAGGTTGGCTACTGAGTGCCGGGGAAAGATGCAAAATTAGCGAACATCTCTCTATTGATTGGTCATGATTCATATAATGCAATATCGTGAATCTTATATGCATAACATGTTTGTTTATAATGACAAAAGAACTGTGTGAAGGTGTCAAATAAATTAATTATTTGTAGCTGCACATCAACCTTATTTTGCGTAGAGTGATACAAGGTCTTATGCTTTTTCCCAGTTTCCTCCATTTTTAATTTTTATTTATTTCTTTCTGAAAATAACTATGCACTGCTCATTTATCATAGATATTTGCACATTTTGGATGGATCCTTAGTTATGATGTTCTAATTTTTCAAAGGGAAGAGACAATTTTTTTGTTTCTCATCTTGATTTTACCTTTCATAGGCTGCTTTCTTTAACCATACAATTCTTTGCAGATGATTCTAATGTTAGGGGATATACCGCGCCTGCTGGACCTTATATGGTCATGGGTAGCACCTTCAGAAGATGATCAGAATGTCTTCAGGTAATGCCATGTTAGTGGCCTTTATCTGCTAGGTTTGTGTGGAAATGAGTTGGGTACTATCCCTTTGGTTTTTCTCCACCTATCTATTAATATGAATTGTTTTTTGTATGGCTTAGTGCTGAATATGATATGGTTTGGTCTCATTACTTCCCACTGCAAAGTCACATCTAAGGATGGTTAAAAGTAGGTGAAGTGTTTTAAAGCAAATTCTTAAATAGATCATGATTTCATAACGTTAAATCAGTCTATATTGGTGATTTCTCTTACCTGAGGTGTTCCACCGAGTGAATTTTCTGTTTTGGTCATTGACGGGACATGATTTTATGGTGTGTCTGGGAACAAATCTTGTTCTTATAAACATTCCTAGAATAATAGTAAATATTCTTCCTGTTTAGAATAAGTTGGTTGACCAATTGGTATTGTGGTTTCTGTCAGGCACCATGGAGATCCTCAAATGATTCGATTTGGTGCACATCTAGTGCTTGTACTTAGATATTTACTTGGTGATGAAATGAAGGATGCTTTCAGAGAAAAAATAATGAGTGTTGGTGATCTCATTCTACACATGTAAGTTTAAATTTATGTTTCTAACTCAATTGTATTCTGTTAACATATATAAATTAATGATCAATCTAATGAAATGAGCCTTATAAGATGATGCTGTAACTAGGGAGCATACGACTGCAATTCAGATTTATAAGCAGCAAAACAAATGAGGTTACATGGTAGGACATTTTGCTAGGTTATGTCAAACCAAAAATATAAAAATTCCAAGCTGCTTCCTTTTTTTCCTTGATGAAAAAAATCCAAGCAATTTGATCATGTAATCATTCTGGTGCAATGGCTTCTAGGTAATACATGATGAAGGGTCATTATGTTTGTGGTAAAAACATGATTTTGTCCTGTTCATGGATGTAATTGGCTAATCTGGTTTCAGGTATGCAATGTTTCTTTTTTCAAAGCAACATGAGGAGTTAGTGGGTATATATGCTTCTCAGCTTGCACGTCACCGATGCATTGACCTCTTTGTGCACATGATGGAACTAAGGCTGAACAGCAGGTAGAAATAACTTGCTATTGGGTTAATGCTTCTCGTCTTTGTACTTCTCCTTATTTTATTTCAAGTTTTTTTAAATATATAATCATCGTAATGAGATTTGAATTTAGAGAATTGATAATAATATATATATTTTTTGATAAGTAATAACTAGTTTTATTAAAGAAAAAAGAACCCTAAATATACAGGAAGTATGTAAGCAAAGCCAAAGCTCACCCACCCAAAATCCCTCAAAAACAAACACCCAAAGAAGCCAAGCTAACCCACAAAAATCCCCACAGAATCACCCTACAGCCCTTAAAACCCACACGGAGTGCTACAACACAATAGTCTTGCCCTTCCTTCTCCGAGTAGGCCCGCTAGCAATACTGTAGTTAATGGAGCTTTCTAAATTTAATAGCTCTCTCTTGCCCTCAGTCGTAGGCTGCACGTCATTTGTATCCTGTAGAAAATTCTTTTTCACCTGATTCAGCAACGCCAACTTCCGATCCTCCTCATCGCCATGCAACACCCGATCCGGGGGATTGGGAGACAGCTCCCCATTGAGTGCTACCTTATTTGCCCGACGATAATCCTCTTCCATGTCCTTTAAGATTGCCATATGCAGCTCATCGTCCTTTACACCTTCCCTCAACCACTCAATCAGCCACTTTTGGGATTTGGTCAAACCATTTTCCACAGTTATGGTGTCAGAGGTCGAAACCCCCAAAGACAGCCCAGTTGCTCTATTAGACCTGAGAACAGCCTGCTCAGACTCCTGCGAACAAGAATCTGTAACAAACCCATCCAACCCAGCTTCGACAGGAACCAGCATCACCTCCGGTGAGACATCCCCGCACCCACCCAAAAAGGATGGGAGAGAACCTAGAGACAAAGGAGGCGTCCACGAAGATGGATCCAGAGAAGATGGAAGCCACTGTGATTTCTGTATCTCCGAATTGATAATAATATTATCAGATGAAAATTTAAGGGTATTGTATTGAAGAGTGCCATAGATCCTTTTCTAACGGGAGGAGATGTGCAGTGTCCTTTTCAATTCACTGCCTGTGTGTTGCTAGGGAATCTTCACTAACCAACCCTAAGAACATTTAAGCAGAAGATTAGAGATATCAAATACAACTGGTACCTGTCAAGAATATATTCTATCGGGGCTTATTTGAATTTTTTCTTTTTCTTTTTCTTTTTCTTTTTCCAAACCTGGCCACCAGGAGAATAAAGTGGGATAACTAGTCTCATCTTACGCATGAACAATTTCTGTTTTATTATGATTGTTACTCAATATTTTACCTTTCCTTTACTTTGCAAATAAGATTGTTCTGGTTTCCAAATATGAAAACAACAGATTCAAGACATTAATAGCAACAAACCTTAAGAACAGTCATGCCACATATTTTCCCAGTTTTGGAGGTTGTGTAAATGAGTGAATCAAGACTGTCTTCCATAGATAATGTTCTGACATGACATGCTTGACCATCAGGCATATCCACAAAATAAGATGCTTGCCTTATGAAACTTTACATTTTTTGGGTCTTTGAGCTATCAGTTATATTTCTGTCATGTACCTTTATTCCTGCACAAACAATATATGTAGTGCCCATGTTTCTGTATAATTATGTATTGTAGTGGACATTTGGTATAACTATAAGGAAATGCACATGGAAAACTAGAGTTTGTTTGATATTACTTTCACATCTTATCTTTTTCTTCTTTCCCTTTTTTGAGTGAATGATATTTTTTTCATTGCATAGAAAATAGAGAATGATGGCAAGTACTAATTAATAATAATTGTGCCTGAATTGATTTTCTCACACCTTGGTTGGATCATTTCCAGATGCCATTCAACTTTAATTAGAGTACTCCCATAAGCTTCCCTTAGTTTTATCATAAATTTAGAGAATCAAACTAATTTTTGCTTCCCTATTTAAATACACGAGCTTATTGCGCGGGACTTTTAAGGTTATATTATAATAGTACTTTTTACAAGTATTATGAAATTTACTTTTATTAATTATAAGAGGAAAACTTGAATTTTGCTTAATCAAAATATTAATATAAAATTAGAAAGAACTTCTAATATTGTTGGTGTAATACTTATTAGATTTTAATATAAATAAAATTCAAAATTATGAACATTCGAAAAAGTACTTTGATTATAAAAAAAAGTACGCGCAAGATTCTTTGTTATAGTTTAATTTCAAAATTTAAACATATTTCTATCGAACTTTTCTTTATAGGTTGTAAAAAAAAAAAATCATGCATCTTTAAATAAAAAAGACATAATAAAGGTTATACACCAATATATTACTCAACATATAAATTTGGGTAAATCATACAAATAAACAAAAAATCTCATAGGCGAATAGGTCTCAAAAAAATATCAAATAATAAGCATGTTATATTGAACAATTAACGATTTTATAAACTAATGGACACTAAGCAACAATATGCCCCAAGATGATCGTTGTGATTTTACACTTCGGTTTGGACATCGAATATATAATTGTTCGTAGGATGCTAATCATATATATATATTATAAAAATTATTTTTGCTTATGAAATAAAAAATAAATACCCAGTCATTATGTTGAGTAAAAATCTGACAATCTATATAATTAATCATTACGCCTATTTCAATAATAATAATAATAAACATACTAAAGGTTATACAACAATATATTGCTAAATATAGATAACCTAGAAGTAAGGAAGAGTGACAGAGATAAAAGTGACGGTGGAGAACAGAGAAAACCCTATTTAAATGGTTGATTTTTTTTTTTAAGGGATTTGAATGGTTGAGTTATATATAGAAACTAAGTCGGTGTGAGAGTCCAGTGGGATACTAAACGCACAGTTTCAAAAATACAAAACCCTCTGTTTTTCACTTGAAAAACATGAACCGGTTCAATTTGTAACCGGTTCAGTTTTTATAATCTGCGCTATGCACGGGATTCTTCATTATAATTTTAACAGATCATTTCTTATTATAATTTAAAAAGACGTACAAAAATATATATATCATCTCTTTAAATAAAAAAAATAAAAATAAATCTTTGTTCCTATAAGTATATATGATTTAAAATGAATAGTATAAAGAAAAAGACAAAATTAGCAAGAATAATACATAGATTATAATATAGTTAACGCAATTAGAGACACTAAGATTATATTGAAATATAATTAACACAATTAATAATGCTAATCAATCATATATATATGATTTTTTTTTTTTTTGAGAATCCTAAACATATTAATATACATATTAAATTGACTAAACATAATAATTTAATTTATATTATTTATTTCCTTATTTGACTGGGACATTAATAATACTTAATTTATTGAATAATTTATATATGAAAAACTCTTGAATATATAATTAATGCAATTAATGACTGGTTTTTTCTTAGAAAACCGATTTACTCTTAAAAAATTGGTTCACAAATTATGCCTTAAAAAACCGGTTTAACTTTAAAATAAAAAGGGTTCACGCCACATGTCGCAATATTACAGCACTTCTGAGAGTGATTCGGCTTTTATATATATATATGATTCCACAATAGCTTCCTTATCTTTTCCTATACCATTTTAAATATTATTTCTTTATTATTATTATTTATAATTTCGCTACTTTTTTATACAATTGAAGGGCTTCAGTCCTCCTTCTTTTGATAAAAAAGTTATTCATTGTAAAGTGCAGAGGGGCTCAATCCTAATACACAAGATGTATACAAAGAAAGGCCTCATTAAAGGCAAAAAGAGGAACATAAAGATAAAAATTGAGACATGGTGGAAAACTGAGGCACACTAAAAGTGTCGGCCCAATGGAACAGAGTTTGAATAAATAGCTTTTTGAGCTCTTTCATTAATCTTTCTTGATCTTCAAAACATCTTGCATTCCACTCTCGCCAAATAATCCACATTAGACACAATGGTGCGATTCGCCACACCTCCTTAGCTGAAATATTACCTCGCTAGCCGTGCCAACAATCTAACAAATCTACTACTACCACCCCTCTAGGCATGACCCATGTGACATCAAAAAGAGAAAATACCACACTCCATAAAGCTCGTGCCTCTTCACAGTGAAGGAGAAGATGGTTGATAGACTCGCCTTTGTGCTTACACATACAACACCATCCCACCACAATGATACGTCTTTTATGCAAATTATCCAAAGTTAGAATCTTTCCAAGAGGTCCACACAAAGACATTCTTTTTCTTTATTCCTTTTTTCTTCCCATAGTTATAAAGCTCATGTCCCCATTTGCAATCAGGAGACATCATTCCCATAGTTAAACTCATTTTTGTGATTTAAACAGAAGGGAGAGAAACAATGACTACAATTCAAACACCCAATAAAGAACAAACAATGGCTGTGATTCAAACACAAGAGCATAATTCTCTCTGAGAAAGACCGAGAACAAACACACCAAAATTCCACGACCCAAAAAGACCAAGAACTACCAAGACCAAAACCCATTAAAGAACAAACACAACTCTTAATATAAAGAACCTTCAATCATAGTGGGTCTGGATGCCAATTCATATGGTTAAACCAAAAAAAGGCATGGGTTGGGGGGAGGAAAAGGATGATTAGGTGTAAAAATAATAAAT
Source organism: Carpinus fangiana (assembly GCA_006937295.1). NCBI lineage: Eukaryota > Viridiplantae > Streptophyta > Magnoliopsida > Fagales > Betulaceae > Carpinus > Carpinus fangiana. The sequence continues at coordinate 51,057,645 of CM017321.1, read as the reverse complement.
TTGATGCTAATACAGTCTAGTCAACCCCCATTCCAATCAAGGTTAAGAGAAAGAGTGTGAGAGGGAGAGAGGAAAAAAATTCCTGGAGCAACTGTTCACCACCCTTTACAATTGTTTATGTTCTGGCTGAAAATGCAAATGCTTGAGTGGTCTAAGAATGAATATGACTGTACCTGTTGTTTAGTTACAAGTAAAATTGCACAAATAAACTTAGCACTTATTATTATATTCTTCAAGGGATGATATATTATGCATATTGAAGTAAAACAGATATTAAGAGAATTCACTGTGCAATGACTAGGATTATCATCTTATTATGATGTATCTAGTTGCAATCTCAAATTTTATTGTATTTTTATTTTGTTTGGAGTTGATGTGTTATATTATGCTTTTTGGCCTGCCAACAGTGTGCATGTCAAATATAAGATCTTCCTTTCTGCTATGGAGTACTTGCCATTTTCTCCTGGGGATGACTCAAAAGGCAGTTTTGAGGAAATCATCGAAAGGTATTACTTCTTCATCATATTTTTGTAATTCTGGGGTACAAAGAATGCAGATTATGATATTTCTAAACAAATCTGGCTAACTTTTAATTAACTGCTTAAACAGGGTTTTGTCAAGATCTCGGGAGATCAAAGTTGGTAAATATGAAAAATTATCAGATGTATTAGAGCAGCACCGGCTGCAGGGTCTCCAAAAAGCTATGGTTATCCAATGGCTCTGCTTTACACCTCCCTCAACAATTACTGATGTTAAGGATGTTAGCACAAAACTTCTTATGCAAGCACTGGTACATAGGTAATTGATTTCTATGAATATAGCTGTACTGTATAATGGCATTTTTTTAGAAAAAAATTTCTGATGAGTGAAAGGTGATTTATATGCTACGATTAATAGCCGTGTAATAGAATTCGTAGATGAGCAACTTTTGTGCTGGCTGGCACACAAAAACTGATTCCTGGTGAAGTGTGTGCCTTTTTGTGTTAATTGTATATGAATGTACAGTAGGCGAATTGCCTTTTTTTTTTTTTTGGTTTATTTCTCGAAGATAGGTCCTCGCTGCTGTTTTCTAGCTTGTTCGACAAAGGTTATTGTTATGGTAGCTTTGTATTTAAACTCTATTTATGATGTTTTAATCTTCTAATTCTTGACATCCCAGTTCCAGGAGGTCTGTCTTTCTCTTGGTGGCATTGTTGTCAACCATGATTGTTGAATTTTGTCGCAACCTTTCTTGTTATTTTGTGTTGTTTCTGTCTGGATGTGCTGAAATCTAACTTTCGGTCTTTTCAATAGCAATATATTATTCAGGGAGTTTGCTCTGATTTCTATGTGGAGAGTTCCAGCAGTTCCCATTGGTGCACACACATTGCTTAGTTTTCTTGCTGAACCTCTGAAACAGCTTTCAGAAAATCATGATACCTTGGAGGATTGTAATATTTCTGATAATCTAAGAGAGTTCGAAGACTGGGTATGCTTACTTCTTACATATCTATCCGATTAACTTTTCCTAATTGCTTTAATGTTATTTTAGCTTAATAATTATAGTTCCACATGATAATTTGTATTCTCATATTAAATAGAGCGAGTATTACTCCTGTGATGCAACATATCGCAATTGGCTCAAAATTGAATTGGAGAATGCAGAGGTTTCTCCCCTCGAACTATCATTGGAGGAAAAACAAAGAGCAGTTTCTGCAGCTAAAGAGACACTAAATTCATCTCTGTTACTGCTACTAAGTAAGTTGAGTTGACCATCTTTTTGTTTTATTTTTTTTTCCATATAAAAAGCAGACCAACCTACTCGTCTGGGATTAGGTAGAAGCTTCTTTGGGGTTAGTTTTTCATTGAGAATGGTAGTTTTAGGCCCATCGTAGTTGCTCTTTTTTGTGCATAATATTTTTTTTGCTCTAGCTTACAAGTGATTTATCTACTTTCTCTAGGAAAAGAAAATCCTTGGTTAGCTGCAGGTGAAGATCATGCATATAAATCAGAAGAACCTTTATTTTTAGAATTGCATGCCACTGCAATGCTCTGCCTACCTTCTGGCGAATGTATGTCTCCAGATGCCACAGTGTGCACCACTTTGATGAGTGCCCTTTACTCTTCAGTGAGCGAGGAAGATGTGTTAAATCGGCAACTGATGGTATGCTTATTTCTTTTGCACATGCAGAGGCTTATCTTGTTGAAGGGATAGACTACTCAGATTTAAGGACTGCAATGTTGGTCCCCCAAAAATTTCCAAAAAAAAAAAATCCCTTCTTTTTAATATTATTCTATTGTATGAGTCACTTAGGCCTCCAGAACTCTTCTTTTTCTGCCTTTTCTTTCTTATTTTGTTATTCTGGTCAATTAGGCAGAATAACTCTTCTTGTTCTTATTATGTAATTTTGGGTCAATCAGGCCTCCACGGCCCCACACTCCCAAGACCCACTATAATGGCTTGTGTTCTCTAAAAGCCAAGAATCATAATTACCAATATTAATTAGTACTTCTACTTGTTTATGATTAGATCGAACTTGGTTATGAATTTTGGATCACTTAGGAGTTAGGCTTCCATGGCTGCACTTTTTGCGGCCACACATTTCATTATTTAGTTATAGATTTAGACTGAACTTAGTTATGACTTTTTGATTACTTAGACTCTATTCCAAGAGGTCCTATATTACAGATAGAAGGCTTGCAGCCTCGTCCTATTATAGGAGGATTTTTCAAGTGAAACTAGGACTTCAAATGATAGAGCCAGGGATAAGGAGCAGAAAAGTTTTGGTTCTGGGTTAAATTTACGAAGTTGAAATAGAGTCTTCTGTAGATTGAGATGATGAAGTACCAATTGTAGAAGAACGATTGAAGAAAAAGAAGATCAACCTTTGAGTATAACGAATCCATTTTGGTTTAATTTAGATATCAAAATTTGAAACTTGAGAGCTAATTTGTTTCTTTTATTTATCCGGTTATTAATTACAAAATTAAAACCTTTAGAAGATGTCATGGGGATGCAACCAGATTGCATAAGGCGTGCATAAGGGGTGAACCATTGATCAGCGATAGAGACTGGGACCCTATGATAGGCTTAATTGTAGTCCTGTACGGCTGTAAAGATACTCAACTTCATTTGCACTTTGAAAGATGTTAAAACTTGTGTAATTCTAAACCTCGTGAATTGTAGTCTTGTTTCAAAAAAATGAAAATAGATACAATCTTTATGCTGTCAGACATTACAAATAAAACAAAGTATAGGGATCAATGCTGTACTTTACCTGATATTTACTGAAATTGAATCTAAGAGTCTGGTCCTGGACTCTATCTCTCTACTTGGGAAATGTAATCCATACTAAACGACACTCCACATAAATCCATATTGGCCTTTGGCTACCAAATTTGTCATGCCTCAACGTTTCTGTTTAAATTTCTTCCTGCTATATTTGCCTTTGCTTACATTCTGAAATTTTTTGGGCAGGTGAACGTCTCCATATCATCAAGGGACAAGTACTGCATTGAGGTTGTACTTCGCTGCTTGTCAGTAGTGGGTGATGGGATTTGGCCACACGAACTGAATGATGGAGGTATACTTGCTACTGTTATGGCCGCTGGCTTCAAAGGTGAGACAATATAGTAGCTACAGATATAGAAAGCTTACATGTGGGTTGCAGTTTTGTTGGAGTGAATTGTAAAGATTATGAATGATCAATCTGTGTTTTTTTGTGCTCAATTCAAAAATTTCATGTGTTTAAATTAACAGAAGGGGTCAGTATTTACCCACATTAAATTAAATAAAATTTAATGTGAGACATCTTAAGGGGATAAATTGAATATTTTCATCCTTAATTTCTTCAGTCGTTTGAGAAATCACATATGAGTGTAGTTTGTCTTTTTATGAACAACAATGGCAATATAGACTTTCTGTCTGCTTGCTATAGGGGCATCTTAAGGTTGATAACTCTGCATATGTATCTCAAATCATATCTGTAGATGTGGTAGGGTGGGAAGAATTACGATGTAGGTTTTCCTATTATCGTTAGAGGAAATGTGTAAGAAACAGGCAAGTTTTCTTTACAAGGAAAGAATGGGGGAAAAGAACAAAAAGTGTGGAAGTAAAGAGTATTTCGCTTTGGAAACAAGCCTATGCTCTTTCCATTGCTAGATCAGAACATTTATTTGTAATAGGAGTGAAACAGTTCTGCAAAGTGTGTTAATTGAAGCAGCAGTGACTGAATGGATTGTTAGCTAATGCAGGTGAGCTTCTTCGATTTCAAACTGGAGTTACGATGGAGATTTCTCGATTAGATGCTTGGTATTCAAGCAGAGATGGTTCTTTGGAAGGCCCAGCAACATACATTGTGCGGGGTCTTTGTCGTAGATGCTGTCTTCCAGAAATCATTCTTCGATGCATGCAGGTGAGTTTCTTCCCTTTAGAGAAGTCTCAACCTTGTCCATCTTTAAATTATCCAATCATATAGCGATCGACTCCTTGCATTATTTTCATTAAAATAGGTTACTCTTTCTAATTTCCTTAGAGCATCTTTAGAAGGCTCACCAAAATAGCTTTTTTAGCTATTTTAGTGAGCCAATTCGGTGAAAAGTTTCAAAATGAGTCTCTAGCAGACTCGCTATTTTGGTGAAAAAAAATAAATTGGTGAGTGAACAGTACTCACCAACAATAGTGAGCGCTGTTCACTCACTAAAGGAATAAAAAATCATTTCTATTTCCTTTTCTCTCATGCACTCATCTCGCTCTTCCTTTTATTTTTCACTCATCAACCCACAAACATCACGGGTAAAACAAAGTCTGATTCAACCACAGAAAGCTAGGTTGAAATTGATAAAACTCACCAACCATTGATTTTGAAATTAAAAATTCAAGATAAAAAATTAACCCACATAACAATACTAACTAAATTAGACCTGTGTGTACAATTACAAATTCAATTATATATATACACTCATTTTTTAGATTCTTGATATGGAAAATTTTATACAATGTATGTGTTTATAGAAACACAGACGCATTAAAGTTTAGAAAATTCTTCAATGCAAATTAAATCCCTTAAAGCTATAATCGGATGCAAAGTATGCTACGTATTTGACGAGCCCAAAGATATAAAATATAGCATTATTCAGAAATATGACTGTTTAGAAAAGACAACATTCTAAAATATAGATGTTTAGAGAAATAATAAAGAAATTTTTGAAAAATAATATTTAAATAGAATAGTGAAAGTTGATAGCTAAAATTATGAGGCTGCTGGGAATGCTTTAAAAAAGTTGATACCTAAAATAGAGAAAAGTGATTTTTGGCTCTTTTGGCTAGTAAAATTTGGTGAGTCTATTAGGGTCTAGGGATGCTCTATCAGCAGATTTTAGTGATCTCTATCTCATTTGCAGGTCTCAGTGTCGCTCATAGAGTCAAGTGATCCACCTGAAAGCCATGATGAGTTGATCGATTTAGTTGCTTGCCCCGAAACCGGGTTTCTTCATTTGTTTAGCCAGCAACAATTGCAGGTAAGCTAATACATAGTTTTACTTACTCGTGCAAAGAACAACAAATTGTTTCTTCCTTGCTTGAGGCTATAACCATAATGACATTGTCATAACCTTACTTATAAAAAAAGAAGAAGACCATAATGACTTTGTCTCTGGATTTGTATCCTGTTTTTAAACCTTTCTTCCTCTGCCTTAACTTTATTGGATAGACTGTTCCCTTTAAAGGAGCATGACACTAGGAGGGGGTTTTTGTTTTTTATTTTTTATTTGTCTAATGAGGAACAGCATTTTCTTCCTCAAGCGGAGCAATTTTTTATCTTATTATTGTAAACAACTTAGTTTTTACCACTAAGATGGAATTTTCCATGGATTAGCAATGCCCTCTCCGAATAATGTTTCTTTCTTGGCTTTCATCTCATCAAAGATGTGAGTTTGCATTCTCAAGAGCATCAATATTGCGATCTTTATACTGGTGGTCTAATTTTGGTCTGTAATTCTCTAGAGGATTCTCTTATATACTCCTGTGGACTTGAGTTTCTTGTTTTCTCAATGAAATTGTCTTAGGATATAAAAAGGGGAGTATCATTTCTGGCCCAAATTTTGTCAAGATGATGTGCAATAGATGTGATAGTTAAAAGCTTAATGAACAATTATCCATCTATTTGGGGACTGCAGGGATTCCTCATTTACACACACACACACACACACATATATATAAATTATCTTAGGATATAAACAGGGGAGTATCATTACTGGCCCAAATTTTGTCAAGATGATGTGCAATAGATGTGATAGTTAAAAGCTTAATGAACAATTATCCATCTATTTTGGGGACTGCAGGGATTCCTCATTTACACACACACACACACACACACACACATATATATATTTGAAAAAATTATTGTTGCCTTTGTGGAATTGATTCAGCTGACATTATTTGATTGCCCTTCCATGTTCAGGAATTTTTGTTGTTTGAGAGGGAATACTCAATATTCAAAATGGAGCTTCAGGAGGAACTTTCCTCTTGATCATTGTGCGATATAGGATAGAATTGGTTCTTACTTAGTACAAGGCTTGATAGTTTTGTAAAATGGATGAGTTGATGTATTTTTTCAGTTATGAAAGTATTTTTGGAAACAGTAATACTAATATTGTTTTGTTTTTTCACAAATTTTTGTGTTGTGTTAACATTTGCATCTCTTACTCTGACCCTAACAAAAACCCCAAACCGTAGACCTTTCGTTTCGTGGGTGTATCATTATTAATGCAAATAGGCTTAGTGGGCAAATTAACTTCCTCTACCCATCACCTACACACAGTTGTCTTCCCACTCTCGCTTGCTCGAAGAGAGACGACTTTCAGAACTGCATCTCGAGTGCCCAAATAAGAGAATGGTCTTTTTCAGATTATTGTGTACTATTAAAAGATGTTGGCTCCAACTCCAAGATAGAATTAGGGCACCATGTGCTTTGGGATTTTGAGCAATTCACGGCCTGAAAGAAAATGGGTCTATTGTGGAACCTGACAACATGGAAATCCAGCTCTTTTCCAATCAAATATAGTGTTAAAATTGATAATTAATTATTTGTTGGGAGTCTATTTCAGATGTTGTTGGAGAGACAACGTTAGTCCTTGAAATATTGCAAATGCAAGCAATAATTATTTTACGTGAGCTTTGAGATTAACTTCTCAACCACTTTCCTTCCACTGCGCTTAATTTGTTTTTTGTTTTTTCTTTTTGGAAGAAGAAGAAGAAGACAAAAGGTAGAACAAAATTAATCATTTCCTGTATTATTGGTTCATAATTTATTAGGATAAGAAGGAATAACAAATTAATTAATTTATTAAGGATATCTCGTATGAACGATATCGAACCACAATAAATAAAATAGATAATGATAAGGATATCCTTCAGATGTTGCAAATGTACGCAATACTTGCACGTGTTTGTGATTTTCCTGAGCAAGCTTTCGATATGTATATAAAAATATAATTAAGGTGATCAGTCCTTGCCAAACATCAAATGACAATCTCTCTCTCATTTTCATCCAGTTCATTTATGATATATATATCGGAAATTTATTGTCATCTCTTCTTTTTTCTTTTTTTCCTATACTTTTATTTTGTTAGTGTTTTGCAGCTTTTCTTGTTATTTAATTTGCCACTTTTGTGTTGTTTGGCTTACTGTCTTGAAGCTCTTAAGTGGTTTGATCTTTCTGCGAAGATTTTTGTAACTGAATTTGTGCTGGTGCCTCTCTATTCTACAGTCCATGCGTCGGCCTTGCCTTTATCACTTCAACCTCCTTCCGGTGAGATTGACAAATCTCACGCTCCAAAAACATCCATCAAGTCACTACACCAATCATTTTTAAAATATTTTCACTCTAATAAGTTTGAATACATCAATTCTACAAATAAAACAAAATCACATAAGATTTTTCAATTCTCCCCAAGACAAGCAACCTCTCGCTAAGCTCCAAGATTCTATCAAGTATCAAGAACCTTTGATATCTTTGAAGAAGAGTGAATATAGAATTGTGAACAACCTACTAACTAATCAATGGAGTGCAGATGTCAAGCTATTTACATATTGGAATCAAGCACATAATTTAATGGAACATTTCTCAACAATTTCAAAACAAGAATATGAAATATTATACTTTTGCACTATTCAATAACCATAAAATTATTGAGTTCCTAATCAAAGTACTTACAGAGAAACTGATCATTCAGAAAATTATCAATAAGATGCCAATTTTCACTTTTTGAAATTCAAGTGCATATGTCATCATAAAGTTATTAACTTTCGCATTGGTAACTAAGCCAATGCCTTTCTAGATCAAACCATGCAATTCACATATAACTTTCATAATGACACAATTATATCAAATCTCGATGTATCATGTATGCATCAATGTTATCAAAATATAGCTCAACTCACTATTTACATTATTTATTTAAAATTTTACATTTCTTTTGAAAATCAATGATAATAAGACATATACGCTTATATACACCTAACACATCTTATTTTAATAACATTCCCTTATAGTTTTACAAGGGGAATACTTCTCTTATTAATGAGATATATGAGACACTTATCAGATTGTGATTGGATTAGATGTGACACGCCATTAAATTATTTGACCGAACATTAGTGGAATAGGCAGAAGTATTAGCTAGCTACGCTCATCATATGTCAACAAGTACTATTTGGAAAGTGACCAAATTAATTATTCCGTCAGTTGACCGTTAGTTGACTTAACGGATTAACACATAAACTAATTAGAAGTTGACATGTGGCCACCTAATTTTTTTTTAAAAAAAAAAATTCAGAAAAACATATTTTTTTTCAAAAAAAAAAAACTTAGCCACCCCCTTGGGCACCAAGGGGTGGCTCGGCCACCCCCAATGGTGGTTTGGGGGTAGTTTCGGCCACCCCCTTGGGCCGGCCATCCCCAGTACCCACTAGGGGTGGTTTCGGCCACCCCCTTGGGCACCAAGGGGTGGCTTGGCCACCCCCATGGAGCCAAGGGTGTGGCTGAAACCACCCCCAATGGTGGTTTGGCTTCGGCAATCCCCAGTTTTTTCTCTTTTTTTCTTTTTTTTTTTAAAAAAATAAAAATTTAATTAGGTGGCCACGTGTCAACTTCTAATTGATCCACGTGCCAGTCCGTTAAATTAACTAACGGTCAACTGACAGAAAGACTAATTTGATCACTTTTCAAAACCACAAGAACTAATTTGGTCATTTTCCAAACAAATCCTAAGGAGAAAAAAAATAAGATTTCAAAACTCTAGGGATTAATGGAGTATTTAACCGTAAATAATAATAGCACTCTCTTTAAGGTATGGCAATTGGCAAGGGCCATTTCAAATGAAATGGAGAGGATCCATTTAATTGCTTTTAGGGGGCAATTTTGTCATTTTTGAGCTCCAAAATTTTCATTTGGACAAAAATATCCTCTAAAAGCAACTAAATGAATACCCTCTATTTCATTTGAAATGGAGAGGATCCTTCTCCCAACAGTACTCCCAGGGCAAGGTACAATTTTTTTTATTTTATTGTTTAGTCTGGACGCAAGGTAAATGGTTTTTCACTGTTTTCAACAATTAATTTTACCAAGAATACCCAATTATGTAATTTAACAGGAGAGAAGACAAGGGCGTAACCTTTACTACTAGCTAGGGCCTAGGATTATTACTTGAACTCTCAAAACTGTGTGCCTATATATATATATATATATAGGCTTCCCCATCTCCCTATCTAAACCACCACCCACATATATATATATATATATGCATATCAATTATATTATCTCTCAAAGATCCTCCAAAACTTGAAGATACAGATGGGTGCAAGAGGAGGGGGAGATGAGTTCATTGTGAGTGTGAGGAAGAGGGAGGTGGTGGCTGCAGTGCTTCCATTGCAAGAGCATTGGCTGCCACTATCCAACCTCGACTTGCTTCTTCCCCCATTGGACGTGGGTGTCTTTTTCTGTTACAAGAAGCCCACCAACAACCTCACCTTTGAATCCATGGCCAGGGTTCTCAAGAATGCCTTGGCCCAAGTTCTGCTTTCCCATTACGCCTTTGCAGCTGAGGTGGTGCCAAACTCCCTTGGTGAGCCTGAGCTTCTCTGCAACAACCGCGGGGTTGATTTTGTTGAAGCTTTTGCAGACGTTGACCTTAAAGGCCTCAACTTGTATAACCCCGATGACACCATTGAAGCCAAGCTTGTGCCAAGGAAGAAGCACGGAGTTCTTGCTGTCCAGGTTTCACACACATATATACATATACATATATATTCCCTTTCCCCTGCTGATTTGACACGTGTATATGTTTCATGCGCCAAATAAACACAAAGCCACATATGACTTCCTTCTTTTTTTCTTTTTGAGGTAACATATGACTTCTTTTTTTCTTTTTGAGGTAATCTCTCTAGATGTTATATGTATATGTTGAATGATTGATATATATGACAAAAATCATACGAACTCATCTAATAAAGTGATATGTGTTCCTTAACATATGAGAATCACATGAATTTTTTTACTAGCTATGAGATACATATTACTTTATTGTATGAGTTTGTAAGAATTAATTGCAGACTAATTTGTAGCAAATTTTTATCATTTTTTTAGGGTAGAGTGGCTCTTAGAGGATGGTGTAGTCATCCTCAATCAAGACAGAAATGAGCTTCGCGCAAGAGCCACCCAGCCCTGTGCATGTCAGTGGTGGATATTGTAGATATGTATACCTACCAATTTAGTCTTTTGACTTACCCTCTTTAAATTATAACTCCATTGTTATTGGCTTCCTAAGCTATCAATTATATCACTATTCCTTATAAACTATACCAAAACCAATGTTAATGTCTTTCCATGTCAGCAAAAAAGACAAATATGATATATATTTTTTTTTTTTTCCAAAAAAGACAAAAGCATTCTTATAAATTTGAAAAAACATAGCGCGAGTCACACTAATAGTACTCACGCCGGTGTATTTATAATATGAAATATTATTAAAAAAAAATTGAACATTAATATTAAAAAAAATAATATTATAAAATACACTAGCATGATGAGTAATTTTCACTCTTGATTATCACTTGGAGTATTAGTTTGAGAGGATTAATTAATTACGCTTATTTTTTCATAAACATGTTGCAGGCTACTGAGCTGAGATGCGGTGGGTTGGTGGTGGCGTGCTCGTTTGACCACCGAATAGCAGACGCACACTCGGCCAATATGTTTCTCGTCTCATGGGCTGAGGTGGCTCATTCTAAACCAATCTCTACTCTCCCATCTTTTCGCCGATCTTTACTCAACCCTCGGCACCCCGCCTCCATTCATCCCTCCTTTGAAGATATCTACGTCCCCGTAACCAAATTGCCACCTCCCAAAGATCTTGAGCCTGATTCCGATCATCTCATAAGCCGCATATACTACATTCCGGCCGAACAACTCAACCGCCTCCAATCACTAGTCAGTACCAAGGGTCGCCGGAGGACCAAGCTAGAGTCTTTCAGTGCATTCTTGTGGAAGATGGTTGCCAAGTGGGCGATTGCTAAAAATGTAGACAAAAAGATGACCCAGATGGGCGTTGTTGTTGACGGAAGGACAAGGTTGAGTGATGGAGATGAACATAAAGCTTTGCTCATGGCTTCTTATTTTGGAAATGTGCTATCCGTGCCCTACCTTGCGAAGCAAGTAGATGAGCTTAATGAGAAGCCATTGGGGTGGGTGGCGGATAAAGTTCATGAATTCTTGGAAGGTGTGGCGACAAAGGAGCATTTTCTGGGGCTGATTGATTGGGTGGAGGCTCATCGTCCGGTTCCCGGTTCGGCAAAGATATATTTTGAAGATGGGCCGGCTTTTGTGGTGTCGTCTGGGCAGAGGTTCCCGGTGTATAAGGTGGATTTTGGGTGGGGTATGCCGGGTTTCGGGTCATACCATTTTCCATGGGGAGGAGACACCGGGTATGTGATGCCGATGCCAAGCCCAACCGGTGAGGGTGACTGGGTGGTGTACATGCACCTGTCGAAAGGACAAGTGGAGTTCATGGAGGCTAAGGCTGCCCATGTCTTTAGACCCTTGACATCTACTTATCTCAACTTGGATTACTAGATAATAATAATAAAGTTATATATATATATATATAAAGTTATGTCGAGTAATGCTACAAGTGTTTTTTGTGTCATTTTTATATCTCTGAAAATGATGTGCTTTCAAAATCACAATTGGGTTTGTGATTGATCATTATTAAATTTTGATCAAATGATGATTTTAAAAGTTACATCATTTTTAGAGTAATATAAGATGAACTTCTAAAATTATTCAAATATGCCTACATGGATTGCGCCCTTTGTGTAAAATATGGAATAAGATCATCTCCAGTTCATTTGAACTAAGCAATATTATCCAGTTAATTATATTGGGGGTATTTTTGTCTTTTCACTTTTAGAGAGAACATAAATACTCTTCCAATATAATTAATTGGATATTATCCTGTTTAAATGAAATGGAGCGGATTTTAATTTGTAAAATATGATGTATTTCAATTTGTCGTTGAAGTACTCCAAGGCATACAATCAAGCTTAATTGATTATTTTGGATTGGATTATTAGTGATTACCATTGCCTCATGTTCGGTTCTTTTGGATCAGATCCAGTATTTATCCCTATATTTGCACTGTTTTTTATCATTTGGGCTATGTTGTTGGGCGCCCTCCCCTTTTGTTTTGGGTTTATTGTTAGGGAGTCCATCCCATTTTCGTTTATAGGATTTCCCACTTCTTCTTCCTTTTGGATCAGAAGTGGGAAAGATCCTTCCCTGTAGCCCTTTCCTTATTTAATTAGGAAAAAAAAAAAGCTTAATTGATTATAGGGTTAAATATTCTACTAGTCCCTAGGGTTTGAAAACCTTATTTTTTTTTCCTCCTTAGGGTTTGGAAAGTGACCAAATTAGTCTTTGTGGTTTTGAAAAGTGACCAAATTAATCATTCCGTCAGTTGACCGTTAGTTGACTTAACGGACTGACACGTGAACCAATTAGAAGTTGACACGTTGCCACCTAATTAAATTGTTTATTTTTTTTAAAAAAAAAAAGAGAAAAAAAAAACGTAGCCACCCCTTGGCACCTCAGCCACCCCATAGGCCCAAGGGGGTGGCCGAAACCACCCCCAAACCACCATTGGGGGTGGTTTTGGCCCCCCCCTTGGCTCCATGGGGGTGGCCGAGCCACCCCTTGGTGCCCAAGGGGGTGGCCCAGATTTTCCTTTCCTATTTTTTTTTTTTTTGAATTTTTTTTTTAAAAAAAAAAAATTAATTAAGTGACACGTGTCAACTTTTAATTGGTCCAAGTGTCAGTCCGTTAAGTCAACTAACAGTCAACTGACGGATGGACTAACTTGGTCTATTTTCAAAACCTCAATGACCAATTTGGTCACTTTCCAAACCCTAGGGAGGAAAAAATAAAATTTCCAAACCCTAGAGACTAATTAAGTATTTAACCCNATGGTGGTAAAGTAATGCATGATCTTTGTCAACTGTACCAACCACGTTGACCAACAATCTCTACCTTATTAGTGTTTTTTTTTTTGTAAACTACCTTATTAGTGTTAAGTATTTATCTCTTTTACATCTATCGTCCATTTCTTGTCATTTTTTTTTTTTTTATATATAAATTTATTATTAAATATGTAGAATACAGGTCCGCTTATTCAAGGATCAATTTGCCCATCTCTTTGTGTATAAGAAATGGACAAAAAACAGAACCTAACATTTCTCATTATCTTATTTGGCCACTCAAAGCTTTCTTATTAAGGTTTGTTTGAATGTGCATGGTGAGGTGAAAGTTTTCCTTTGGAAGGCATGCAATAATTTGCTTCCAACCAAAGAAAATTTATATGAAAGGAAGGTGACGCAAGATCCTTTTTGTCCGATGTATGGGGTGGAGGTGGAAAACACAAATCATATCCTGTGGCATTGTCCGTCGTAAGAAGACAACTGATTGTTCTCCCACAGTGGAAAACACCTTCAGATGGTATATACAAAATCAATTGGGATGCAGCAATTGATAAGACTATGAAGCTAATGGGTGTGATGGTTATTATAAGAGCACTAGATGGTGTATACAAAATCAATTGGGATTTGGGATGCAATTGATAAGACTAGGAAGCTAATGGGTGTGAAGGTTATTATAAGAGCACTAATAATTGACACCCTATAACCCATTCTCTTTCCCATATATTGGGAAAATATTTAAAAACAAAAAAAAAAACAAAAACCCAACAAAAAGTCATGTACAACAACTTTCCTATTGCTTCCTTAAATATTATGAACGCTACAGTACTACCCAATGTGTAGGGAACCAACAGAGTTTTCATATACAACATTTTAATATAAACATTTCTTTCTTCTCTCATCTTTCATCTTTTTGACTTTCATCGAGGATTATGTTGACATTTTGTAAAAAAATTGGAAGGTAGATATGAAACTTGTATTTTATAAATAAATAATATTATAATAGTATAGGAAAAGATAAGAGAAGCTATGGTACAGTTAAGGGGTTTTGTAAGTTTTTTTGTCTACATTATGGATTTTTTTTTTTATAATTGTGATTTTCTTAATTTAACCGCCCCGAAGTGGGTTTTCCATTTGATTTGTTTTTGGGGTTTCACTTTTTTACAGAATTGCTTGTGTTGTGGATTTGCTTGAAAATCCTTTGATTTGTTTGATTTGTATAGTATTATGGGCCACTATGTTATATTAAGCTAGAGAGGATCCTTTCCATTTAGTGATTTTCTATTTGAACCATTTTTAGAGAAGTAATGCTATACATTTACATAGTCTCACTCACACTCTAATACATTCTTAGGTGATACCCACTCTCTCGCCATTGGATTTGAAATAGATTATTACTGAATTTTGATCCAATAGTGAGAACAGGAGCCACTAAGAGAGGGAGAGAATGAAAAAAATGTCCCCAAGGGGTAGCTCAATCAACTGCAGACCACGCTTAATGAAGCGAATGTCACAAGTTCGAATCCTTCCTCCCCTTTCCCTTGTGTGGACATGTCAAAAAGAGAATGAAAAAAAATGTGTAGCATTATTTTTTTTAGTTGCAAACAAACAATGAAAAAAAAAAATCCTCGGAAAAAATAATGTTATATACCACACTATTATTTCACTGTGCTCACGTGACATTGCCAATCTACTAATCTACTATGCTAAAGTGTGTAAAAAAAAAAAAAGCTACAAATTATTCAACTAGAATTAATGCCAAAATCGAAAGCCACATGCATTTAGAAAATTTAAAATGATCACCTATGGAGTATTACAATGTAATATAGTAATAGTCAAGAGAGGCATACTAAAAAGTAGCAAGTAATAAGAAGATGAGAGGTCTCTCAGATTTCCGAACAATATATTGCGGCTCCTTATGGTCTTAAAGGTACCAGGTCACTCTTTCACGATTCTACATGCAGATCTATCCTCCCGAGGTACCTACCAGACTACTTTCCTTCACCTAATCCATCAACAAGAGACGAGAGTTCATCTTGAAACACAATTCAAGTATGTATGTGGATGACAAAAGACATGGGGTCTCGACTATATTGCCACAAGAAGCACAGAGAAAATTCACAACAATTTTCAGAATGATCAGTGTGATCACCAGATCTTTGTTTTGACCCAGAAGAGGAGGAAGACCACTCCTAACACAATGGCAACAGGGGCCCACTTCCGTATTAAAGCCTAAAAACAGAGATGCATAAGCAGATAAGTAACTTCATCTTCCAAAAATAATCAGATACATGAGAGCCAATTCAATATTAGAAAAGCATTGTGGCAGCCGAAAGGAGGCTAATAAAGATGATGTCATGACTCAAGACAAACATAAATATCATAAAGAAAATTTCTGTAGTAAAGAGTCTAAAGACAACTGATAAGTGATCTCAAATGGAAATTACTCAATGATTATGCATATAATTGTTTAAATCTAGTGTTGTAGATAGATGGCTAAGACCATGGATAGTCAGACAGTCCCTTTTATTACCAGGAGTGTTTATTAGGAAAGGTGTCAAGTGTAGGTCTCATCTACATAAAACTAAACAATGAATCTTGTCTTTATATTCGCATCTAAATAAGGTATAATAACTCAATGAAGCTAGAGGCACAAATAATCAACCAATGCCAATGAAACCATTAAGCAATGTCCATACTCTAATGGGAGCCCTCACAATATCTATTAAGATTATACTGCACATAAATATGTATGTATATATGCATGTCCCAGGCTAGGGAGTTAAAAGAAGCTCAAAGAGTTAGGGTAAAGTTGTGTTGCGAAATTTCACGCTGCAAAGTACCATAAAGGGAAAAATCACATTACATAGAAGTTTTTCATTTCGGAAAAAGTTTCATAAGCAACACAAATGTAGCTTCACAAATGTGCAGGAAGCAGATTGCAACTTCAGTCGTACATTCAAGCATGCAAACAAGGACTCCACATAGCAAAGAGTTTAGCTGGAGGATTCTCATGTATTTCACACATTAATTGGATGAAACTAACCTGTCTGTTTAAGTCTCTTGCCTTATCAGCATATATTCGAGATTCTGATGTTAATCGACTTGACATTTCACTGACCTCTGCAAAATTGAAATTTGAAAGAGATTATATGACCTGTAATATGCATGACACATACTTTATGAAGGAAAAGGTAAATGCATCTATCAGCCACACACAGAGAGAGAGGAACACTGCCAAGTAATTCTACTGATATTTTAGAAAAATTCTAGAGAAACAAAAATGTGTGGCATCTACAGAAAGAAGAAAAAAACATGTGACCTGCATAAAATAACAAGACACGAGTGCAACTACAATTTTGTGTTAACACCATATAATTTTACATAACTTCACATTCAGCATGTGTTATTCAATCAGTGCAAGTATGCTACGTAGCAGTCTCTTTCCTAGGCCTGTTCCACGTGTGTAGTTTCTATAGCAAGTCTGGCTTTGCTCTTGTTGGAGATGTGGTTCATATTCCATGTCAGGGCCAAGGAAAGCAGCACAGAAAACGGGATTCCTTAGGTGTGGAAGCGTGGGAGATTGCTCAAGAAAGGACTACTTGAATCCTGGGAAGATGGAATTGCTCAGCAACCAGGAAGAGCAACCTAAGTAGGCGAGCTGCTCTGCTTGGGAGAGCAACCCAGGCAGGGGAAGTTGCTCGGTAACCAGGGAAAGCTACCAAGCAAGGGAAGTTGACTGGGAGAGCCACTAAGGTAGGGAAGTTGCCCGGTAATCAGGGGAGGGCCACCCGAGCAGAGGAAATTGCTCAGTAGAGACATTGGTATGCTCGGTAATACTTATGCCACGTCATGTAATAGGTTAGGTGGGGCGCAGGTAGTGCGTCAAGGGTACACTGGGGATTTCTATATACTAGGTTAAGGTTTCATGGTTGATGAGCTATAAATATGCACTGTTGTAAGCATACTCATGGATTTTGACAGAACATTAAAAGTCGCCACTCTCTTGTGGACACAGGCAAAGTACCAAACCACTCGATTTACTGTATCTTCTTTCATTTCAACGATAAGGGCACTAAGCCCTAAATCAAACAAATTCACCACAAATGGTATTAGAGCTGTTGGTCTTGGTCATACAACGGCGGTGAATGCTTCTGTTGCCAAATACAACATAGTAAGTTCAATGGGACAGGAAACTTCAGTTTATGGCAGCAAACAGTGAAGGATCTGTTGGTACAACAAGGTTTGGTGAAAACATTGTACATGAAAACAAGGAAACCAAAAAGTATGAAGGAAGAGGAATGGGAAGAGCTTAAGATGGCGGAGGTTACCGATCCATCACAACACATCAACTTGTTTAATCAAATTATCAGTGATCTGTTGAGGATAGATGTGAAGTTTGATGAAGAGGACAAAGAACAGATGCTTCTTGCCTCCCTTCTAGCCTCCTACGGGCATCCGGTATGGAGGAAGGAGACCCAGAAAACAAAAGAGGTTACGACGTGTCAGCCATGTTGGCTTATAACCAGTGGAAGCAGAGTACATCAGAGTGCTCTAGGGAAGGGCTCATAGCAAAGGATAGCCTGGATCGTGGAAGGAGGAAAGAGAAAGATAAATCTGGGAAGAACCGGTCCAGATCTAAGTCCAGGAAGGATGTAAAATGCTTCAAGTGCCATTAGAAGGTGCACATGAAGCGGAACTGTCCAAAATGAAAGAAAAGAAAGGAGGAGGAAAAGAAGAAGGATGGCTCAAATACATCGAATGTAGTGGAAGAAGATTCAGATAGGAGTGATGGTAACATGTCTGCCTGTCTCTTCGAGATCTGACCATTTCACCAATGGCTCAATCTTGAATTCATCACGTTCATATCACATGTCCCCTCATAGGGATTCATTTGGCACCTATAAAACGGTAAACAGCGGATCTATTCTGATGGGGAAAGACGCATCCTGCAAAGTTGCTGAGATAGGCACCATTATGATTAAAATGTTCGATGGTGTGGTGAGAATAGGGTGATGTGAGGCACCTGCGAAATCCAAGGCAGAATTTGGTCTCGCTTGACACCTTTAGACTTCGAATGGCTATAGCTACAAGTCTGAAGGTCCAGTGCTGAAGCTAGGATGCCATGGTGGTGATAAAGGGTTAGAAGGTTGCAGGAAACATCTATAGGCTGTCGCTTACTACGATTGTAGGTGGAGCAACTGCAAGCACTTCCTCTGAATCCGAAGAAGATAATGTCCTCTTGGGCATATGCGGTTGGGGGATATTGGGGAGCATGGCTTGAAGGAATTGCACAGGAGAAACTCGCTTCAAGGAGTCGAGTCGAGCAAGCTAGACTTTTACAAGTACTGTGTTTTCGGTAAACAGAGCAGAGTGCAATTCAAACAGAAGGAATCCTAGACTACATTCATTCAAATGTTTGGGGATGGTGGCAGTAGCCTCAAAGGGTGGTTCTCTCTATTTTGTAAGCTTCATTGATGATTATTCCCAAAAGGTTTGGGTTTACTTAATAAAGTACAAGTTTGAGGTCCTTTCGAAAGTTTAGAGTGTGGAAGGCTTAATAATCCAGAAGGAAGATAAAATGCCTCAGGACATACAACCGTACAGAGTACAAGGAGACCAAGTTCTTGAGGTTCTGTGAAGAACACTGTAATGTACGACATTTCTTGGTCAAGCGTACATCATAGCAAAATGGTGTGGCTGAGAGCAACATGACCATTGCCAAGAGAGCGAGGTGCATGAAATTGAATGTTGAGCTTCCCAAGATGTTTTGGGTGGTGGCAATGAACATGGCTTGCAACATCATAACCATTCACTTAGAGTGGTATGCAGATGCGGTTATTGCCTATAACCGCATCTGCAACTGCAATATGCGCGATTACCACTTTTAGGTAACCACATTTGCCTGCCTAGGCGTGCGGTTACTAACTACTATCCACACGGTTCTTTTTTTTTTTTTTTTTTGAAAAGTCAATAGAATATATCAAAAGCGCAGAAGGGCGCAACCCTTAGTACACTGGGAGTATACAAAGGGGACTAGGGGGAAGAGGAGAAGAAAGAGAGAAAATCAGAAAAACTAATCACTCGCGGGGCCAGCCACCCTGCAGTCCAAGTGAAAAGTGTAAAAAAGAACAAATGGAGAAGTTCCTCATGGGACCTCAACTTGTCCTCAGAGCACCTATCATTACGCTCCCTCCAGATGCACCACATAATGCACAGGGGAACCATTTTCCAAACAACCGCACTCCTCGAACAGCCACCCGTCCACCAACTGGCATATAAATCTTTGATTGTGCTAGGCATAACCCAGCAACGACCAAACCTAGTGAAGAAAGCATCCCACAAAGCCCTCGCGGCCCCACAATGAAGAAGGAGATGATCAACCGACTCCCATAGCCAACATCTGTTCACCACCACCATCCCCCTCCTTTTAAGGTTATCCAAGGTAAGAATCTTATTACGAGCGGCCGTCCACGCAAAGAACGCCACTCTCGGAGGAGCCTTAGATCTCCAAATGCTCTTCCAAGGAAAGGATATGGGCTCGTGGGCCGAGAGGGCTCGATAGAAAGGTTTAACTTTAAAACCCCCCTTGCGCAAAGGCTCCCACCACAACTTATCTTCCCCATCCTCTCTCAACTTGCAAGAGTACAAGCACCGATAAAACAAAGCCAACACCTCCACCTCCCAGTCATGAATCAACCGCGTAAACTAGATGTTCCATTTGATAGCACCATTAGATCTCTCCACATTGTCTGCAATAGACGCTTCCTTGAAGCTGGCAATGTTGAACAGCCCAGGGAACGCGACTTAAGAGGTCTATCCCCACACCAAACATCATCCCAAAAACGAATCCTAGAGCCCTCCCCTAGATCGAACCTAATGTGGCTCTTGAAAGTCTGCCACCCCATACAAATATATTTCCAGAGACTCACTCCATGAGAACCTGAAATAGCTCCGGTGTGCCAACTCCCCAAACCGACCCATACTTGGCTACCAAAACCGACCTCCACCACACCCCCTCCTCATGAACAAAATGCCAAAGCCACTTGCCCAAAAGAGCTTGATTGAACCTCCTCATATTCCGAAGCCCTAACCCACCCTCATCAATGGGAGAGCACACTTTTGCCCACTCAACCAAGTGAAATTTGATCTCATCATTCATTCCCCCCCAAAGGAAGTCCCGTTGAATCTTCTCAATATGCTTAGCCACATGTGCCGGGATAGGAAATAAATGCAACATATAAGTAGGCAAATTTGATAGGGTGCTTTTGATCAAGGTGACCCTAGCCCCCTTGGAAAGATACAAATGTTTCCAAGGAGCCAACCGCCGCAACATCAAATCCGCCCACATTGCTTTGAGCTTGAAAGAAGCCCCCAGCGGTAGGCCCAAATACTTCAACAGCAAATCACCTATGCCACTTCCCAACACACCGGCTAATTGATCCACCTCAACCCGCGAGCCAACCGGAACCAAAGCAAACTTTGACAAATTTACCTTGAGCCCTACGACCGCTTCAAAGCAAACAAGAAGAGCCCCTACATGCTTGATTTGACTTTCATTAGCCCCACAAAAAACCAAAGTGTCATCCGCAAATAGAAGATGAGAGACATTAACCCGATTCAGCTCACTCGAACCCACCGTGAAACCCGAAATCAGCCCCCTCGAGATAAAGGCACCAAGCATCCTGCTAAATGCCTCCATCACCAAGACAAAGAGAAAAGGAGAGAAAGGATCTCCTTGACGAACCCCACGAGAACTCCCAAAGAAGCCGAAAGGCACACCATTGATCAAAACTGAAAATCGAACAAACGAAATGCAATGCTTAATCCATAAACACCACCTCTCCCCAAACCCACACCTTCTCAAAAGATAAAGAAGAAAGTTCAAATCAACATGGTCATATGCCTTTTCCATGTCCAACTTACACAACACGCTCGGTTCTCCAGACTTAAGCCTGCTATCCAAACATTCATTCGCAACAAAGACCGAGTCTAAGATCTATCTCCCTTTAACAACGCATTTTGAGGCTTAGAAATGATTTTATCCATGACTTTCCTCATTCTATTAGCCAAGACCTTAGCGATAATCTTGTAAATACCTCCCATAAGACTAATTGGGCGAAAGTCAGTCTTTAATCTCCTTGGCCAGTACAAAGCTTGTAGAGCCCCAATGGAGAAGGAACCCCACCAGCTTCTAACTTTTTCCACAAAACCCTCCTCTTTGAGCCACAAATTTTCAAACTTAAAAGGGCGCTTCCCATCCTGCCGATTACCCCCACCAAGGAGAATAGGCACATGGTCTGAGCACACTTAAGTAAGCTTCTTCTGCATCAAATCCGGGTATCTAAGATCCCACTCCGTAGAAACCAGAAACCTGTCCAGCCTAGACCAAGATAAACTGTTAGACCATGTGGATACCCCTCCCGACAAAGGGAGATTCATTAGGCCCTGTTCCGCAATGAAATCAACAAAGGCAGCCACCGCACGTCTCCTCCTAGCACCCCTAGACCTCTCACTACGATAAAGAGTAACATTGAAATCCCCCCCAATGCACCAAGGCATATCCCAAAAACTCATTAGCCTTGCCAGTTCCTCCCATAACCTCCTTCTCAAATTGTCTCTGTTCGGCCCATAAACCCCTGCAAAGGCCCACACCAAACCATCTTCCACATTTCTAAAACAACAAGCAGCCACATACGAACCTAAGCACACGTCTATCTGAGAAACCACCCTACAGTCCCACATCAGCAAAATGCCACCCGAAGCCCCTTCCGCAGCCACAAAACACCAATCCACATATGGATGGGCATCTCCACAAACTCTGCACTAGGCTAGGCGTGAACCAAGAGATCTTGGTCTCTTGAAGGCAAAACAATATCCACCTTCCAAGGACTCAACAAATTTCCGACCCTCAATCTCTTACCCTCCTCATTCAGCCCTCTCACATTCCAAGATAAAATTTTATGCTTCAATAACAAAATTAGAGCCCCTCACCTGCTGGTTGTCCCCTTCATTGAGCCCACTCAATTCTTCCCCTTCTTTCCCATATTTCTTGGCAATGATCTGACCCAAAACCCCTGCTAATTTCCTCTCCTGCCAATCACAAGAAAGTCCCGCTATCCCACTGAATTCAAGCGCAAGTTTTAGCTCCCTTGCAACAGGAGAGTCCTCCTTCCCAGCCAGCAAGTCCTGCAACACCTTCATAATTACAGACAGATCCACCTCGTGCAGTGGAGTCACATCTCCAATCTTCTCCCCCTCCACCACTTTCACAAAGGCCCCTAGAATTCCTGGCAGATTGCCTAGCTGCGAAATCTCCGACAAAATCCCCCCCCCACGGCCAACGACAGATGCGGAGCCATACCCAAGCCACCATCGGCTGCTTGCCCCCCATGCCCAAACAGATATGCTGCCAGTGTCTCTATCTGCGCAATTGCCGGCGAAATCCCCTCTCGTTTCTGACCTGAAACTGGATCTTCACTCAGGCCCACATGACTTGAACCGGACCCCTCCCTTGAGGTCTAACCCGCTTCATCTTGGGCTTGCCGTCCTTACTGTGATAAACTTGCAACATTTTGGACTTTGATCTTGGGCCGGCCTCCACTACCCCTGTGTGACCCAGCCCACTTGAGCTTGTGTTTATCTATTTTCCCCTCTTCACAGTCGAAGACATTGTATTTATCTCCGCCGACAGTCCTAACCCACCAGCGAGCTCTCCAGACACCCCTCGCGTCCTCTCCGGCACCATCATTGCATCCTCTCCGGCACCATCATCCGGCGACATATAGACCTCAGTTTCTTTCACATAACTCGTGCAACCCTCCTCCGATAAGCCCATACCCTCCACCGATTGGCCTAACCCACCGGATATGCCCCCAGTCGCCCCACGCGTCCCCTTCAAAGCCGATCTTGAGGGACCCAAAGCACCGTGATCTTCGACAGCCATCCTTTGAACGCCATACATCTGCTTTGATGACGAGCCCAACGCTGGATGTCGCCGGAGACTATCCAGGCAACCGATCACCTCCATCAACCCCGGATATTCGTTAGATGCCGCCTCTCTATCGATCAATTTCTGAACCACCATGGGCCTCTCTAAAGCCAAAATTGCCTCAACCTCGTTTGGGCCACATCCGGAGCTCTCGCCCATACTCTTGCGAGCCCACCTCTTCTTATGAACCCAATATTTCTTTTTGGGCTTAAAAGTCCTCTTGGGTTTGGGGATCTGGCCCGCCTCCCTGCTCCCCTGCCCGATTGCTTTCAAGTTGCTGAGTACCACATCGAGCATCACAATTCCTACATCCACCTCACCCCTAAGCCGTCCCAGCCATTCCCTAATGCTGCATAGCTCCTGATAGCATTAATTGCAGACAGACTGACAACCCTTTAATGTCTCTTCGGCAGCTCCTGCATCAATGAACACGCTACCCCTGCCAGAACCTTCGCCTGAGTTGTGATCGCCGGAGCCCTCTCCATTCCTGCGTCTACCTCTCCCATCGTGCTACCCATCAGCTGCTTGCACCCTGCCATCTCCATAGACGCTGATTTTGGCTGAGTGTGTGACTTTGTCGGAGCCTTCTGTTCGAACATTTCTGAGTTATAATCCGTGGAAATCCTGCTCTTGATTGATTCCAGAAGACCTCGGATGTTTCCACTTCCACCACCTCCTCTAATGCTCCCACCAGCCATGCTAACTCATCTCTTTGAACGAATATGGAGCTCTTTTTCTTTTTGCTTCTTTCATATATCCTCACTCCTGAATTACCTCCCTTAATCAGCACTTCAAATTCCTTGTATTCCACAGACCAACTCCTAGAACCTTCCATGACTATCTCTTGCCCAGACAGCCAAACTCCTCAGCTCACGTGCCACCCACGCGCCTACTCCGGCAAAGAACGGATGAGAGAGAAGCGAGAACACTATCCACACGGTTATTGAAGGGAAAACTGCACCGCTAACTACCTATTAGGTAATTGACCTATTTTAGTGTTTTGAGCCTTCTTTGGGCCTCTATCATGGCCTATTTTAAATGATTTTGAGATTGTTTTGGGCCTTTTTCTTTTTCTTTTTTGGTTTTTTAAGCTTTAGTGTTTTAGATGAAATTCATATCTTGATTCCACATTACAACATAAAAAAAACAAAGAAAATACAAACACCCCATAATGGGTTCATCCACCTTAGAATAACAAAGAAAGCACCTAAAATTCACTTCCAACTAAAATTCACTCTTCTCATGGAGAGTTATGTGGCATTCCCCGCAAGTTTCAACACTTGTGGAATTTCTAGATTTTTGCGCATCTTTTTCTGGTTAAAAGCTTGTTTTGTGGGCTTTTTTTGTATACTTCCTGTGTACATGGATTGTGCCCCTTGCGCTTTTAATATGTTGATTTTTTACGGATAAAAAAGGGGGGTTGTTCAAATATAAATCTGACAACATTACAAATCCAGCAAACATAAAAAACATATATTACAAATCCAACAAATGTTATATATAATTTAGATATGATATATAAGGGTATGCGGTTAATGGTTTTTGCTAACAACATCCATATTGGTTACGTGGATAGCAGTTAGTTTTTTTTTATAAGTAATGTTGTATATATCAAAAAGCGTAAGGCGCCCCTAAGTACATAGGAAGTATACATGGGAAAACCAAAGCTAGCCCACAAAATGACCCCTATAAAAGAATCCTAAGACCCAAAGAAGCCCAAAGCCCGCAATGTAGACTCCTAAAACCCCAAATAAGCCCTAAACTCACAAGCGATTAGTTGCGGTTAATAACTGCTTGCTTGTATGGTTCTTGTACTAGATGGGAAGGTTATTGAGGAAGTATGGCCGAGAAAGCAAGTTGATTACTCGGTGATAAGAGTATTTAGGTGCCCTGAGTATGTCCATATATCAAACGAGGAGAGGTCAAAGCATGACTCTAAGTTGAAGAGGTGCATCTTTCTCAAGTATGAGAAAGAGGTGAAAGGATACATGCTTTGGGATCTAGAGGCACAAAATGTGGTGATAAATGGGATGTAGTGTTTGATGAGACTCTATGCTAAGGAGTTTCAGGGAAGATGGGGAGGTCAAACCATAGGGAAGCAAGAGCAAAGAATCCATGTTGGAGATAGAGCTGGAGACTGAGGAATAGTCTCAAGAAGAGGAATCTAGCACTAGGGAGCAGGACAAACATTACAATGTAGCAAGAGAAAGATCCAGGCAAAACATAATGCCGCCGCCAAGGTATGGTTTCGATAACATAGTATTTTAGGCTTTGATCACCAATAAAGGGGATCCATCTCTTTTCAGGAAGTGGTGAGTAATGCTGAAAGGGGCAAGTGAATGGAGGCTATGATGGAGGAGATTGAGTCCTTGTGTAAGAACTAGACTTGGGAGTTGGTGCAACTTCCCAAGGAACAGAAGTAGGGTGCAAGTGGGTTTTTTCAGAAGAAAGAAGCTATATCAGAAAATGATGGGGAAAAGTTCAACGGTCGGTTAGTAGCAAAGGGCTACTCATAGAGAAAAGGGGTGGATGACAATGAGGTGTTCTCCCTAGTGGTCAAGCACACTTCCATCAAGGTAGTGTTAGTTTGGTGGCTCATCTTGATCAGGATTTGGAGTAATTGGATGTAAAGACGATGTTTCTTCATAGTGATTTGGAGCAGATTTACATGGAATAACTAAAGAGATTCGTGGAGCCCAGTAAAGAGAACCATTTATGCAAATTGAGGAAGTCCCTGTATGGGTTGAAGCAATATCTGAGACAATGGTACAAGAATTTCAACTCCAACATGATTGAGATAGGCTACAATCAGTGTGAGTATGATTGTCGTGTTTATGTGAATGCCTTGGATGATAGTTGCCACGTATTTTTGTTACTCTATGTGGATGATATGCTAATTGCTGCAAAGAGCATTAGGGAGGTTGACAAGTTGAAAGCCTTGTTACAAAGGGAGTTTGAGATGAAGGATTTGGGGGCAGCTAGGAAGATACTTGGGATGGAGATACTTTGGGACAGGAAGGTTGGGGTTGTGGTTATCACAGAAGGAGCACGTCCAAGGAGTGTTGGAGAGGTTTGGTACAGAGAATGCCAATTTGGTTCGCACACCATTGGCAAATCACTTTAAGTTGTTGGCTAGCCAATGCCCAAAGACTAAGGAAAAGGTCGGCGATATGTCAAAGGTCCCATATGCAAGTGCAGTTTGATGTCTGATGTATGCAATGGTTTGTACTAGAACGAATTCAGCTCATGCAGTGAGCATGGTAAACAAGTATATGTCAAATTTAGAAAGAGAACACTGGAGAGCAGTGAGTGAAGTGGATTTTGAGATACTTGAGTGGCACGGTAGACCATGGGTGCATACTTGCTCGTCAAGAGGGTTGTGTATCAGTAGGGGGATTTGTCAATGTTGATTATGTGGGTGACATGGATGACAACAGCTCCACAACTAGATGTCTTCTCTTCTTTCTATTCACTGATACAGGCTCATTGCTTGAATGGATCAAATTCACAATAGCTTTCAACACTCCTTACTCCTCAAGATGAAGACTCTAATATGGAAAGTGAAATCCCTTTACACGTGGATAAATATATATTGCACTCTACTATTATAATGACCATGGCAAATCTTGCTGTAATATCATCTTGTTTCTAGACTAATTACAATCACCTAAAAACAAAGCAACATACACAGTTTCCAAGCACACAAATACAGGCACTCCAACACATTGAATCATGTCCTCTATGGTGGTTCCCTATGTGCTATATATATAAAAAGGACTGCAGGCCTGTTAAATAAATGCGCAAGTTGATCCTAGAGACATGAATTACTGAATTTAACAATGCCTTAGCTTGGTGAGTTCCATTATGTTGCATAGCTTTAAACAAATATAAGAACAAAACAATATAACTAAATCAAAGTATTTCTTAGAAAAAGAAGAAATATCTTACGATCCAACTTTTCACCAACACCAAGAACTTCCTGAACATTGCGAGTCATTATTTGGTGGACTTCATAGAGTTCATCATTCAACTTTGCAATATTCCGCTGAGTACGAGTGTCCTGATACATTTTCTTCGTTTTATGTATGAATGTGTCTTTTAACATAAAAAGAAATGGGAAAATCAGACCCATAAGAAGAAGCACAAAAAACAATGCTGTAAGAATATGAAGCGGATAAAAGGATCATGTAGGAAAAAGTAGAACTACCAAATTTAATGAAGGCATAAGGTCTGGCAGCAGTTTCAATTTGAGGCCCATTAACACGCTCAAATTCATTCTTGAGGTCTTCAAGGTATTGAAAGGCAAGTTTCTTAGGATAAGCACGGTCACACATTGTCAAGTAGCAAACGCGTCCTTCAATAATGTAACTAAGAATTTATGTCAAGGTAACCTTAAGATAGTTCCAGCATTCAGAAAACATTGTTATTTTAGTGGATCTTATGGAAAAGAAAATCTGATGTCTTGACTGATGTAAAAAGTAACAAACTGTAACTGCGCCTCTTACGCCAACCAAAAGTATGCAACTATCTGGGACAGACCTACTGGGGGACCCTCCAACCCTCCTCCTCCCCCCCTCCCCCCCCCAAAGGTCCATCGCTGCTCGAAGAGTTTTTTTTTTTTTCATCCCTGACTGAAATAAAAAGTTACCAATATTGTTTTTTTCCATGTGCACCCATTTAGGAACTTTTTCTAAAAGCTGATAAATCCGGAACTCTAGAACTGTGATTAGTCTTTTGTTTTTAGTAAATAGAATCAAATTACACAAAAACAAAACAAAACAAAAGTCTTTACAATTTATCCCTAGGTTCTCTAGACCAAGCAAATATCTATTTTCAAAGACAGGAAAAATAATGTCCACCTCTTCAATACAGCTCCTTTTTTTTCCCTTAAAATAACTGCAAATGAATTTATTGGCAAAGAAAAGAACTCTTCTAAAAAAGAACAAAAATAAATAATATTTGATAAACATATCATAAATAGTTTTAGACAAAGTTTTCCTCCAAAACAGGTTGGATGAAATTCCTTCAACTTAGTCTGTTAAACTGACATTTGTCCTTAAAGTATTTGAGAATTAAATGCTTTAAGGACAGATGTCAGTTTATAGACTGTGTTTGTGGAAATCAATTTGGAGTAAAACTTTGT
Source organism: Carpinus fangiana (assembly GCA_006937295.1). NCBI lineage: Eukaryota > Viridiplantae > Streptophyta > Magnoliopsida > Fagales > Betulaceae > Carpinus > Carpinus fangiana. The sequence goes on along the minus strand of CM017321.1, from coordinate 51,029,004 downwards.
CCAATAGTTTTCGTCATTTTTATGGTAATCAATTGAGAAATATAACGCGTCCCCTACAAGGCAAAGAATATTTAAAAATATGTATTTTTTTATTTCTTTTTGATAATTAAAAAATTTGTTTAGGAATGTTAAAAATCTTGGTATAACACAAGCATAAAGTAAACCTTGGACTATTTGCACTTCGCTATGTACATTATGCACCTTATATATGCTACAAACATTTTATCAATTTCGATTGATGTTTACCAATCAATTTTTTCTTGCAAAAAATAGGAGGATATTATCATTCAACAAGAAAACCGTACTGCTGCTCATATATTCCCAAAGACAGACCTACAGGGAGCAATGAGGGCTTTTAGAATTATATCCCGGCCCCCTTAGATAAACATTTACACCCATCATATCTCATATATGTTAAATAGGGCAGAATCATTTGAACTGAACAACTACAGCTACAGGGAACTTAATAGCACACACTCATCTACAAGTCTCATTAACTCTCCATAATTCACATTTTGTTTGAACCCCACCCCCGATTGAATTGGGATCAAGCCTTAGTCGAGTAAGTTTGGCAAAGAGATTGCATATTCCAAACCATACCAGGAACAATACTGGAAAAATAATGGTGCAAATGAAAAAGAGCACCACGCATACTTTTCTCACAAGTTAAAAAACGCCAAGGGGAATAAAAAGAAGCATATGAGAGGAAACCACCTCAATCAAAAGAAATAGAAAAAGAAAGAACAAAGGAATTAAACTGTAATGGCATGGCAACATTCATAAACAAACTCACAAGGATACTGGAAAACATAAGGGCCAGTTTCAATAGACATCCTTGAAGCCTCATTCTGGCCTCTTGAGAGGTTTTTAAACAATGCCTTGACTTGCTGTTTGTAGAATTCAGCATCGTTTACATCGCGGCCATCATCAAGCCCTTCTGCTAGCGGAAGACCATCAGTAACGCGAGCAATCATCGTCAACTTCACCATCTTCAGTTCACAACTTCTCAGCTATACAACAAAATAATAAATTAAAAAATTAAAAAAAATTAAAAATTAAAAATTAAAAAATGTAAGCCATTTAAAGCTAGACCCAGGAGATAATGAACAAAGCCAAAACTACTCAAAAAAGAGATGCTGATACACAAACCAAAAAAAATAACTCGGCTTTAGATCAAAATGAACATCTAGATTCATAATAACCTAAGAAACCATTTTTCTCTTTGGATCGTCCCTGAAGGAAACAATGCAAGGACCCAATTTGCAAAATAAAAACATTTGCTTGCCAAAATTTATAGCCCAGAAGATTTGACTAAATAACAAGTGTTCCCATGATACGATAGCCAAATAATCTCTACTAATTTCACATAATCGTAATATTCCGTAATAATTGCACAATATTGCAATCATACGATATTAAGAAATAATCTGGTTGTGCTTGTACCGTGGAGGTGTCCGCGGCACCTAACAACGGTGGTAGCTGTGAGAAGTGGAGGGCTGCTCGCGGAGGCTCGAACGCGGGCGGTCTGAACGTGAATAAAGCCGTGCGGTGGTGTTGTACGGTGCAGCGGCGGCGTTGGAATGGCCGTGCGGTGGGCGATGAGCTCGAATTGCGGTGGCGCGGAGCCTGACGTAGCGATGGCTCGCTTGAAAGATCAAATCATATATATATATGTATGCGTGAATCACTCTTTAGAGATCGTCTAAAATTGAGGCATTTGGTATGAACCTATCTTTTTTAAAGATTAAACTTACATTTTAAAGCATAATTTTTTAATCAGTTTTTAAAGAGTGAACAGATTTTTTAAGTCAGAATTGGTCATTAATTAGCGTAATTATATTTCAAGATCTTTTCATATATCAATTATTCAATAAATTAAGAATTATTAATGTCCGAATCAAATAAAGAAACAAATAATATAAATAAAAGGGTAAAGTTCACATTCCCCTCAAACTACTACCTAATTGATAAAGTCCCTCCAAACTTTTAATTGTAACAACATCCTCCCCCAAATTACCAAAATATTGTCAATGTATCCCCTAAGACTAGCAAAAAGATAAAAATGGCATTTTATATTTCTCAATAAGACAAAAATACCCCTATAAGATAAAAAAAAAAAAAAAATTAAAAAGGAAAAATTATAATTTAAAAAAGAACGATTTTTTTTAAAACAGAATTTTTTACTTAAAAGAATTTTTTTTAGAAAACGAAAAATTTGTATTTTCCACGAAAATTGTTAATTTTTAAAAAATAGAAATTTTTATTTAAAAAGGTTATAAAATTAAAAAAAAAATCAATTTTTATAAAAAAAAATTTGAAAATTTTTAATTTTTTTTCTTATACAAAAGATCTTTTTTTTTTAATTTTTAATTTTCCACCCTTTGGATTTTTTTTTATTTAGTTTTATGTTTTTTTTCTAGAAGTCTTAGTTTTTTATTTTATTAAGGGTAGTTTCATCACTAGGGGAATATTGACAATTTTTTGTAGTTTAAGGGGAACATTATCACAATTGAAAGTTTAGAAGGGACATTGTCAATTTTATGGTAGTTTGAGGGGGATATGTGGACTTTTCCCTAAATAAAATTATTTCTTTTAAGTAGTGAACCGATCCTTTAAATAAAATATATTAATTCGGACACCGGCCTCTTTTATTTCTCATTTAATATATATTAATCCGTTTAGTTAAAAACCCATATATAGAATCAATATTTATATGTATTAATACATTAATTAAAAAAACCATAAATAGAATATCCATATATAGAAAAAAAAAATACCAATACATAGAATTTAAAAATAAAAAACCATAAACAAATCTTAGTATATATATAAAAATCAAGAGCTATATATATATATATAGAAAAAAACCCATATATAGGAATTTTTTTTTTTTTTAAGGAAAAAAAAGGAAAAAGAGAAGTGGTCATTAACGTGTCTCTCTTTTTCTCTCTCCACCTTTCTTTCTCTCTCCCTTAATTTTAGTTTAACCCTTATATGAAAACATGCCATAACACACAACAACAACAATAATAATAATAAAATCAGCTATGTAGGTATTGCATGGATTAATTCTAAACAAATTAGCCATGTCATGCATTTTTTTGTGCTTTTGTGGTGGTTGAATTTGACGTTAATTGGAATCTATTTAATCAAAAAATTTGTTGCTTTGTTGGATCTTTATGTTTTATGTACTTTGATAATTAGAATCATATGCGTTTGATTTTTTTGTTATTTTTTTTATTTATACTTTTCATTTTAAACCATCCATACCTATGGCTATGGGAACAAATTTTCATTTAAAAAATTGTTTATTTTCTCTGTATTTTTATTTTGAATATTTAAAATCATATGCGTTTGATTAGTATTGAAATATTGCCGATATCACACTAACAATATTAAATATTCTTGCTAATTTTTTATATTATAATCCATGCTCTTGCTATTTTTTTTTCTTAATATTTTTCATTTTAAATCATATATACTTATGGGAACAAAGATTAAACATGTCTTAATGTATATAGATTAAACTAAAATAAAGGATCTTATATTTTACAGGATTTTTTTTTCTTTTTTTCCATTTATGTGATCTACTCCATTTTTGACCATTTTTAAAGTGTTTTTTTGCTTTTGAAAGCAAAACAAGACAAAAAAATTATTTGATTTTTTTTTTTTTTTGACATGTCCACACAAGAGGGGGGATGGAGGATTTGAACTAGTGATCTTCGCTTCATGAGACGTGGTCCCAGCTGATTGAGCTACCTTTTGGAGACATTTTATTTATTTATTTTTTTTTTTTTTTAAAATAATAATCAAATCCTGCTTATTAGAAATTACTCTCTCAATGATAAAGCAGTACGCTCCACCCTGACAATATCAGCAATACATTCCGGAGTAACAAAAACCCACTGCTGGGTTACACCATCTTTAGCAGCCATTTGTGCCAAGTTATGAGCCGCCTGGTTTCCTGCTCTACGAACAAACTCCATCCGCCACTGTGAAAACCAGGTACCGGAACCGGGGTACCCGGTTTTTGGTTTTTCTAAATCGGAACCGGAACCGGGACCCCGGTTTCCTGTTTTTCGGTTCCCCGATTTTTTTTGACACCCCTAATGTTTAGAATTATATGAATTTTTATTTGCATTAAAATAGGATAGGCATAGCACAAATAACATTTGAAACTAATGCTTTGATAATCAAAATCCGTAGGCTTTCATCTTGCTATTATTTTCATTTTAAACAACTCAATGTTTTGTGTAACTTTGTGTCACTATGTTTAGTTATGTATTGGTGTATAACTTTAAATATTTTTTTAGTTAAAGAGATTAGATATATTTTTATACATATTTTTTAACCTATAATGAAAAGTATAAGGAAAATAACAGAAATTTTCTCCAAACCAGTTTGGAGGAAATATCATACAACTCATTTAAAGTAATGTCAAGTGTCTATAAACATTTAAAACACATATTAAATTCTTAAGGTGCGTTTAAATTTTAAAACTCAATTATAATGAAGAATCCTGCACATAGGGCGGGTTATGAGCTAGTTCTTTATTTAACTGAGGAAGAAGAAGCACGTGAGTTCTTTTGTTGAAGAAAACGTTCGTTTGTTTACACGGATTGCTATCCAGGTTCGTGGGTTTCTTCGTCTTATAGTAGTTTTCAAACCATTTTTCCCAAATGTACTTTTTGATTTTCTATCCAAAAATACCTCACAGATTTCCTTAATATTTTCTATATCATTAAAATAATAATTTTACTTTTACTTTTTTTTAAAAAAAATAACTTTTTTCTCTCCCCCCTTTCCACACGTCTTTTTTTTTTTTCTTTTTTTTTCCTTTTCTCTCTCCCACACCTCTCATGTCTTCTTCTTATCCGATTTCTCTCCTCTCCCGCACTTCTCTCATTCTTTAATTTCTTGATTTTTCTCCAACTATTGTACTTTTTTTTTTTTTTCTAATTGAATAAGGGAAAAGGGCTACAAGGGAGGATCATTCCCACTTTTGATCCGAAAGGAAGAAAAAGTGAGAGATCCTAAAAACAAAAAAGGAGTGGGCTCCCCAACAATAAACCCAAATGGTAAAAAGCAGTGCAAATACAAGAACAGATTCTGGATCTGATCCAAAAGAACCAAACAACAGGCAATGGTAATTACCACAGATTCAAAAATAATCATAAGTAAGCCGGGCCTATTCCAGGGCCGCGCAAGGCGGTGCAAATAGCAAAGAAACTCCGTGAGGAGTCCATTGCGGGTAAAACAACAACCACTGTGAAATAGTTGTCGAAGAGCAAACACTGCAGAGAACCACAAAGGAACCACTGCAGAGAACCACAAAGGAACCATTGATGGAGGACCACCAACATCAATCTCCTCCTCAAGATCGAACCACATCAAGGCAGGGAGATAAAAGCCCACAAAATGCAAGACAAACAACAGAATAAAACTGAAAATACATAAATACATAATTAAAATTAAAAGAACAATAAAACACAGGCAGGGGCGGTGGTCGGCGGCCGAAGAACAGGTGGGGCGCCTGCGAGTTGTGGATGATTGAGGATCGGCTGGCAAAAATGAGAAGCTAGGAAGCCAGAGAGGATGGTGGAATGGCTCGATTGGCGACAAAGACTGCGAGGAAGAGTAGATTTGGTTTTAAAAAAACCCGATCTAAACCCCCAAAAACCAGATCCACAACCAGGTTCTTCGACAAGGCAATGGGCAGTGACGGGGAAGGGCTGAACGGCGGCGGGCTGTCCGACGACGGGCTGTCCGGCGATGAATGAACGGAGATGGTAACGCGGGGTGGAAAAAAACAAGAAAAAGGGAACAACAACAGAGGGGGAATGGGGAGAAAGCCTTCTCCCCCTCCCCGGAAAAACCGCACAAGGCGGTGGAGAAGACCTCACGAAGGAGGCGGCTAGGGTTATCCCTTCAGAGCCTCTCTCTCTAGACAAGAGAGAGGAAAAGAACTTCCAACTATTGTACTTGTAAACATATATATACATCATAAAACTCGATTTTTTTGATTTGCCTCTTTCAAGGTCCCCCATGGCGATCTCCGAGTATCAACGCTCTCTTCTCACTCTGGTCTTGGACCTTAAATTAAGCCTTTGGTTTTGAATATTTTTTGGGTTCTACTATGATTTGAAACAGGAAATGGGCATGTGGTTTGTTGGGCATGGGACCTTGGACGAAGAAGAACAAATGAAGAAGAAAGAAGAATAGGAGAAAGAAAAGATCAGTTGCCGGAAAGATGTGAAAGGAGAGAGAATTGAGTTTTTTTTTATATTTTAATAATCATAAGGATTTGTTCAAAAAAATAATAATAATCATAAGGATTGCTACAGTGCAACCCAATTTATTGGGTTTCATTGTAGCAATCATGATCTTTATAACAAATTAAGGGACTCTGTTGTGTATGTTTTTTGGTGACTTTTTGGACATTTTTCCTCAATAAAGGGAACATAACCACTCATAGGGAAGTTGCTGCTAGTACTCTTAATCGGTCATAAGAGCATATCATGTTTGGGTACAAGTGTAAGGTAGCCTTATCCTTGTTTAAGGATGTCCCAATCTCAGGCTAGTAGCTATAACCGAAGCCGTTTGGTTTCGAACATAAGGTAATCCTTATTCCAGTTTTTCTATAACCAAGGGTAAGTTTTGTAACACTTTGCATGGCAATTATTTTAAAATAGGGTAAATATATGAAAAATCTCTGAGTCAACGCGCCAAAATTGAAAACCCTCTAGGCTTTTTTGTTCGAATTTTTACTCCTTGTGTTAATCAAAATGTCAAATAAATCTCCACCGTTAAATTTTTTCAAATTTTTTTAACACCCATTAGTCCCAATCAAAATGCACCGTTTTGATTGGGACTAACTTTAGTCCAGTTTTTGATGTGGACACGTGGGATAAAAACTCACCGTTTTGCCAGTAGCCAAAACAGTGAGTTTTTGGGACCCTGGGTTATTTTGAAACCCCCAAATCACCATCGCAAGATCACCCACGCAAGATTGTCATTCTTAAGCAAGACTCAACGAAACAAGCAAGCCCCACTAACGTAATCGACGACAGATGTAATTGACCCATACAAGCTATCTTCTCCCGCGTCCAAGGTTTGTAGCAAAAAACTCAGTCTGATGTCAGTGCTCTAGCTAGGGTTTCGTGTAATCAAAAAACAAAGAGGTTGATGTTGACGAATGTAATATTTTGGAATTTTTTGTGAGTTTTGTTGATTCAAAAAATGAAAAGCCTTTTCTTGTAGTCCATATTGGTTGTAGTTTTGGAAGCTTTTGTTGGTACTTTATTCCATTATTAATTGTGAACTTTTGAGGTTTAGTAGCTTTGTCTTTAATAGGCAGAAGGTATGTAAGAATGTGTGTCGTGTTTTGTCATTTGATAGTTGGTTGTGGGTCATAGAGAGGGTTGAGAGGAATTACAACAAGAAGGCCAAGGGTGGTAGTTTGGTATTTGTGGCACATGGGTTGGATGGTTGTTCATCATTTATCACGTTTCAATGCAGGTCAATATATACATGCAGTTTTGACATCTCCACATTGCAAATGTAACCTAAGATCTTCACGTTAAATTGTTGTTTGGTGTTTAAGGTTTATTATACCCTCTAATCACCACAAAAATTCATGAAGAGTCATAAAATTACTACTTATAATTGGATCTTATATGTATACAAACATTGGGTATTTGGTTAGCAATTTTTTTTTTTTTTTTTTTTGTGGGGAGCTTGATGGTACATGCTTGAATTTTTTTGTAGTGACCTTGATGGTACATTTTGTGTTGTAAGAGTTTAACCGTATCATTTGATTTATTTTATGGTCAATATGACAATGGTAATCATTGTTGTTGTTATTATTATTATTTATGTTTGATATTATACAGTTAATGAAACCACCATCTTCTACCATGTGTAACCTGAATCATTGCCAAGTTGGCTTATTTGTTGGTTTACAACCCCTTAACATATAATTTGTTATTTGTTCATTTGAATTTATTTATTAACACATTATATGGTTTTCTCAACATGAACCATAGGCAAAAGCAGCAGCAAGCTCATCACAACCGGTGCATACACATCTACAAAGGGGCTGAGGACTCCAGGCTACGCAATAGGCATAACGATTTATGCCGAAGGTGTTGCCTTTCATTGTGTTGAACACTGGCACATTCCCCGTTATAATTATATTATAAGAGTCCAACCACAACAATGCAATAAAGTAAATATAAATTCAATCCAAATTCAACAAAAAGCTTGAGGGATGGGGGTTCGACAAAAAGCTTCCAATATAACAAAAAGCTTCCTAAAACTACAAGAAAAGGCTTCCATTTATTTGAATCAACAAAACACACAAAGTTACAGAAAATTACCTTCGTCAACCTTGCCTCTTTGTTTTCTAATTAAACATAACCCTAGCCAGAGCACTGACGTCAGACCGAGTTTTTTGCTACAAACCTTGGATGCTGGAGAAGATAGCTTGTATGGGTCGATTATGCCGGTGGGTCCTTTGAGAAGGACAGTCTTGCGTGGATGATCTTGCAATGATGATTTGGGGGTTTCAAAATAAAACCCAAGTTCCGAAAATTCACCGTTTATCCTACGTGTTCACTGGATCAAAAACTGGATTGAAGTTAATCCCAATCAAAACGGTGTGCTTTGATTGAGACTAACGAGCGTTAAACAATTTTGAGAAAAATTAACGGTGAGAACTTATTTGGCATTTTGATTAATTCAAGGAATAAAAATTTGAAAAAAAAAAAAAAAAACCTTTAGAGTTTTCAGTTTTTGCACGTTTACTCAGAAATTTTTAAAATATTTACTCTTTAAAATAAGTATCTATTTTACAAATGAGTATAACTTTTTAATATTTAAATGTTTAAACATATAATTTTCTATGTACAAGTGTTCCACCAAAACGGACACTATAACGATGCTAAATACTTTCTCACTCAATGTCCTGATTGGCAAATAAACCACGATCGATGTACGGCTAATATCGTTGCGTACAAGTTAGCAAAATTGGCTTTGTTCCAAAAAAAAAACAAGGTTCGGAGAGATGAGTATCCTTCGTATGTGTGTGACACACTGACTGACACTGTACTTGCTGGGCACAAGTTTTGGTGCTACGTGTCCACTATATAGACACTGTACTTAAAAAAATATATATTAATATGGATAAAGATATTTAATTGGTTGATTTTTATCATCTGTTACCACTAGGAATCTATACTGCGTCGGGCTGTGTTGCCTTTTCATCGTCGTTGTCCCTTCACTACACTCGCATTAAAACATATTGTAAAGGGGACATTTTCGCCTTAATAAACACAATGTCGCCGCAAGAACTATCTTAAATTTTAATTTTTAGATGCTATGAATCACTTTTCCATGCCCGTCGCCCGTTGGGCAGCCAAAAAGCCAGTGCCCGATGGCGAATAGCGCGTGGAGAAGGCTAAACCTTTTCAGACTCTTCAGCTTCTGCCTTTACCTTCCCTATTTCCCAGTGTCTCACGCTTTCGATTCCCAATTTCCCCAACTCAACGCCAAATCTATCCCCTGGTTCTCTGCCAAGGAAGAACATGAATAGTGACCGTGACCGTGATCGTGATCGTGACCGTGGCCGTGGCGGTACCCGTGGCCGTGGCCGTGGCCGTGGCTGTACCCGTGGCCGAGCTGGGAACATCAGCGGCTATTCGAGTCCCCGTGGGGCGGGGAATTCAGCGCATCGTTACAAACCTGAACTTTTACCAGACCCCATTTTCGTATTATCTCAATCTAAATGTGTTTTTCTTTGATTTTTTTTATTGCCCTGTATTCTGTTACTTTTATGATTGACATTTAGTGCGGCGAACATAGAGTTCTCTGTAAAATTTGCGATTTATGTTTTGTTAAATGCTGTCATAATGCTTGGGTTTTATTCGTTTGATGGAGAACGATATGATATTGTACAGTTAGCGGCTGATTTTTCAAGTATTATGCCAAATGGAACACGTTTGCGTATAAAATTGCAAATTTGAGATCTGGGTTTCTATCATCGTCGTATTAGTTTAATGGTGTGGAACCTAATTGAAAAAACTATTGAGAATGATTTGAAAAAAGACCCAAGATGAATATGCAGAGTGAAAACGGCTGTGTGGGTTTGTTAAGTAAGAAAATTAGGTTAATCCAGAAGTTGCATGAAATTAAGTACTGAGTATATGTGCTTGGACTTCTTCATTATTTAGTGCTTTGTAGTTCTGATCAGAAGAATAAGTTCTTAAATTTAGATTATCATCGTCATATTGTTTGTTTTTTCTCTATCCGGTGCAACTATGGATTTGAGTGTGATTAATTGATTTTGATTAGCTTTGTGTTCGTTTAACTAATTGTATTACACAAACTACAGCCTGGAGCAGACAGGTCTCCTGAGGACTCTCTTTGTGGTGAGGATGGATTGTCCATAAGTGAGAAGAAAAATTTAGGGCAGATGTCAGCGGGTGGCGTTTCTATGCACACTGAGCATAAACTCAAATTAGGTATCACATACCAGAAGGTGTGGCTTCCATGTGGTTCGAAAGATGGTTTTTCTAATGTCAGGACATATCAGCAAGGAACAAATTCACCAGATGGTGTAGGCAGTGGATCAGAACAATCCAAATGCTTAGTTACTCCAGATTCAGCTTATAAACAGGATTTTCCGCCATTGTCTGAACATTCAGGTTCTGAGGGCTTGGACGGGGGGAGAATGCAGATTGAGCAAACCTTAGGTGGGAGGACTGCTGATGTTAATACATTACATCATGACTTCTCAAACAAATTGACAATTCCCGGTTCGCAGAGTGAGACTCAGCTGCCTTCCCAATCTGCTAAAAAGGATGAGCCTGACCCAAGCAAGGGTCCAAAAAGCTCAACTGGCCATAATAATTCAAAGCATTCTGGACACTCAGCTGTTGTTTTTACATTACATGATGACTTCTCAGAGAAATTGATAATTTCCAGCTCGCAGAGCAAGACTCAGCTGCCCTCCCAATCTGCTAAAAAGAATGAGCCTGCCCCAAGCAAGGGTCCAAAGCATTCTGAACACTCAGCTGATGTTATTACATTGCATCATGACTTCTCATACAAATTGATGATTTCTGGTCTGCAGAGTGAGACTCAGCTGCCCTCCCATTCTGCTAAAATGGATGAGCCTGCCCCAAGCAAGGGTCCAAAAAGTTCAACTGTCCATAATAATTCAAAGTATTCTGAACACCCTGTGCTTGACCCTTTCGATATCTGCCCTCCCAAAACCGTGACTTCTGTTACCCTTAAACCTTCTCTACATGCAATGAATAGACAAAAACGAAACGAAATCAAACGGTCTATGGAAGGAGAAAATGGAATTGTGTTGAGGTCTGGGATGATTCATTTAAAGGGTTACATTTCCTTAAAAGATCAGGCCACGATAGTAGAATCATGCCGAGACCTTGGTCTGGGTCCTGGAGGTTTCTACCAACCTGGTTACCGAGATGGAGGAAAACTGCAGTTGAAGATGATGTGCCTTGGTAAGAATTGGGACCCTGAGGCAAGGAAATATGGAAATGACCGGCCATTTGATGGCGCCAAACCACCCGTTATACCTTATCAATTGTATCAGTTGGTCAAAAAAGCAATCACTGATTCCCATTCCATTATTCAGAAAAAATCTAAAGCAAGCAATGTAGAAAACATACTCCCCTTGATGTCACCAGACATTTGTATTGTAAATTTCTACACAGTGAATGGCCGACTGGGTCTCCATAAGGTTTGTTACAAACCTTCTTACCCATATTATTTGAGTTAACAGAGTTTTTGCAGTTACTTTTATTGGAAATTTAGGTTTTTTTACCTGGCAGTTTTTGTTTTCTTTCGATGAATTATATCATCCAAAACTTGCACCTTCCTCAGTTGTCTAGAATGATTATGGTTCTGTGAAGTTCTTTATATCAGTGACTTTGTTCCCATGCAGGATTGTGACGAAAGCGAAGAAAGTCTTGCTAAAGGATTACCTGTGGTATCTTTTTCCATTGGTGACTCAGCAGACTTCTTGTATGGGGATCAGAGAGATGAAGACAAAGCAGAGGAGGTTAAGTTAGAATCAGGAGATGTTCTAATATTTGGTGGGGAATCTAGGCATGTTTTTCATGGTGTTACTGCCATTCACCCAAACACTGCCCCGAAGACCCTGCTTGAAGAAACAAATCTTCGTCCTGGTCGATTGAATCTTACTTTCAGAGAGTATTGAAAACCTTGATTTGTAATTGGCAGTCTCAGTGATTGTATGCTCTTTTTGTTTCTTCAGTTTTAAGGGCTAGGAAGTAATGGCAGAGAAGGTGCTTGAAAAATAGTTTATGTAATGACAGTATGTAGAAAATCTGTGGGGCAATGCACAACACATTTTTAACTGTTAAACGATTTGTAGGAGCTTCTTCTTCTCACTGATAAACGACTTGTAACAGCACATTTGTTTCCCCCTATAGTACTGAAGTAATGACAATTCATGTAATGACACAGAGGGGGCGAGGTCTCGCCTCCCAAAAATTCCCATTCCTAATAAAATTGGTTTTAACCCAACTGACCCAGTTAGACTGACTACTACTAGAGCAAATTAGCCATACATGTTCAACAACTCCATTCTCTGTCTCAGAGTTGCTGAATCTGACATTATTTTACAGTGGCCTGAAATGTTAATGGTGTACTCAACATAATATTTTTGAATTTTAGTTCTCACTCTTGAAACTTTTTTAAGTTCTGCTTCGAAAGAATGCACCAATTTCGTGTAAGTTGAAAGTGTCAAGAGGTTCTGCTAATTAGTTGCTGCATGTCAAGGTGATTAAAGATTGAGATATGAATGGTACTTGATATACATACTTCAAATGCCGCAAAAACCCCAAGGGGTTGGCCCAAGTGGTGAATGCCTTGGTCTTGTGGGTTTGCTCCCTTTAAGGTCCAAAGTTCAACATCTCATGGGTGCAAACTGCTCCTTGGGGCCATCGGACTGGGGGTTCACCCTTTGATTTAACCGAAGTGTGCTTTCGGGAAACTCCTTTCCGAAGGCCTGTGCACCCCCGGGATTAGTTGGAACGAAGCTCCGGACACTTGGTACCAATCAAAAAAAAAAAAAAANAGGAAATATGGAAACGACCGGCCATTTGATGGCGCCAAACCACCCGTTATACCTGATCAATTGTATCAGTTGGTCAAAAAAGCAATCACTGATTCCCATTCCATTATTCAGAAAAAATCTAAAGCAAGCAATGTAGAAAACATACTCCCCTGGATGTCACCAGACATTTGTATTGTAAATTTCTACACAGTGAATGGCCGACTGGGTCTCCATAAGGTTTGTTACAAACCTTCTTACCCATATTATTTGAGTTATCAGAGTTTTTGCAGTTACTTTTATTGGAAATTTAGGTCTTTTTACCTGGCAGTTTTTGTTTTCTTTCAATGAATTATATCATCCAAAACTTGCACCTTCCTCAGTTGTCTAGAATGATTGTGGTTCTGTGAAGTTCTTTACATTAGTGACTTTGTTCCCATGCAGGATTGCGACGAAAGCGAAGGAAGTCTTGTTAAAGGATTACCTGTGGTATCTTTTTCCATTGGTGACTCAGCAGACTTCTTGTATGGGGATCAGAGAGATGAAGGCAAAGCAGAGAAGGTTAAGTTAGAATCAGGAGATGTTCTAATATTTGGTGGGGAATCTAGGCATGTTTTTCATGGTGTTACTGCCATTCACCCAGACACTGCCCCGAAGACCCTGCTTGGAGAAACAAATCTTCGTCCTGGTCGATTGAATCTTACTTTCAGAGAGTATTGAAAACCTTGATTTGTAATTGGCAGTCTCAGTGATTGTATGCTCTTTATGTTTCTTCAGTTTTAAGGGCTAGGAGGTAATGGCAGAGAAGGTGCTTGAAAAATAGTTTATGTAATGACAGTATGTAGAAAATCTGTGGGGCAATCTACAACACAGTTAAACGATTTGTAGGAGCTTCTTCTTCTCACTGATAAACGACTTGTAGCAGCACATTCGTTTCCCCCTATTGTACTGAAGTAATGACAATTCATGTAATGACGCTGAAGGGGCGAGGTCTCGCCTCCCAAAATTTCCCATTCCTAATAAAATTGGTTTTAACCCAACTGGCCCAGATAGACTGACTACTACTAGAGCAAATTAGCCGTACATGTTCAGCAATTCCATTCTCTGTCTCAGAGTTGCTCAACATAATATTTTTTAATTTTAGTTCTCACTCTTGAAACTTTTTTAAGTTCTGCTTCGAAAGAATGCACCAATTTCGTGTAAGTTGAAAGTGTCGGAGGTTCTGCGGATTAGTTGCTGCTTGTCAAGGTGATTATAGATTGAGATACGAATGGTACTTGATATACATACTTCAAATACCGCAAAGCTTGTACTACAAGTAATTACAAAACTAAGTAACCAAATTGCATTTCAGTTGATGCTCTTGAATATGTTTCTAGTTAGTATTGCATTTCAATTGTGGTCTCAAATTGTTTCCGGAAAACAATAAGCAAAAACCCGTCTCCTTTCCCACCTATATCTCACCAAGTTCTTGGTGGTGGGTGGTCTGCTACTAGTTTATGTTTGCGTTTGGTAGATCTCATATTTCCGTGATATTTTCAGTGCTTTCCCCACTTAATTAGCCCCCATTTTTGGCGGCCAAACTTCAACAGTCAATAAACCAGAGTTTATTTGGTACAACGTTGCCTTTGGTTTTGCTTGGAGGGAGGACAATCACAAGGTCAACCGCTCACCCACCAAAAATTATGCTTGTGTTGGCCATCTCATAGGTGGGATCTAGCCTTGGACAACATTTATTATAACCATACAAGTACATTTTACTGTATATAAAGTCCTTTGTAATTTAGAATCTATCAGACATGCTTTCTAGTTTCTATAGTGGGTTGAAGCCTTTGGGCTACACAAATGATCTGCTTACCAAAAGTTTTTGATGCTTCAGTTCCCAGGAAAGCAGATGGGGGAGACTGGAGAGGGTGAGGCATGCTGGAGAAGCAGGGCACATGCTAGATATATCAGATTGAAGATCTGAGCATTTTTGCATGTGCTCTTGTTCTCCAGCTTGGACCCTCTTTCTTGCAAGCACAAGGTTGGATAAATCGACCAGGCTGCTTTATCTTGTAACTTCTATTTGAATTCACCTTTATGGATATATATTATAAGTGCTACATGTTCTTGACATTCTATTTATTGTTTACAGTGAGCTGAAGGATCAACAAAGGAAAGAATACACAACTACACCATTCTAGTAATTTGTTAGGGGTCTAGTGGGAGGAATTTTAGGATTAGAATTTAATAACTTAGAAATAATATGTTATCACATAAGAATTGATTTATTCTAGTTAGTCTTCTATTTCCATTAGAATTAGGATTTGGATGTTAGAGATAATATGCTATCATTGTTGATATTAGAAGTGGTCTATTCTAGTTAGTCTTTTATTTCTACTATGCATTGTAAGTGTCTATTTAAAGACACCATAAAGTGAAAAAAAAAAAAAAAATCAATGAGTTTAGTTATCAAACGTTTATGTTTGTTGTTGAGAGTTTTAGGGTTTCTCGAACTACCCTAAAACAATGAGGCCTAATGTAGGGTGAAATTTGCACCTTACAAGTTTTACTAAAAAGTCATATTTCGAGTTTTAAACATTAGATTGGAGAAAGCTTAATGGCATTAAAAAGCTAATTCAAATATCTATAAAGTCATGTTTGTTTTATTAGGTCAAAACAGGCTACAAAGGGAAGATTGGAAAGCTGGATAGAAATAAAGATAGAAATTCAAAAAGAAAAGACTATATTGCTTTACTGGAGACTTTAATGAAGATTTTAATCCTGCAAATCCAATAATCCAGCAATCAAAAATATTCCATTTCATTATTTATGCTCTTTAAATTATGATTTTATTTAATTGTAATTTTTCCTTTATTATTCTAAAAATTTTCTTCATTGGTTTAGGTCTACTCTTGCTCAAAGTTTGCCTTTTGTTATAAATACAACAAACCTAATATGTAAGAGGGAGAGTTGATTTTTATTATGATGGATTTATTAATGAGAAATAAGGTTGAGTTTTCTTTTATGTTTTTCCTTGAATCATATATCCTGATAGACTCAAGGTTTTGAAAAGAGTTGTAAATTATTTGTTGTTTGTCTTTGCGACCCACGACGTCATGTTGCATCAGGCCTAGGATTCTTGTACCATAATCTATCATTCTTAGTAATTTTTCATCCCACATTTTGTAGGCATGTAACATAATTGGACCTTCAATGGCCTTATTATTCATACAGAGAACTTGTCTCAAATAGTTTGTAATATAAATATATTTGGCCAAAACTTCAATAAGATTGTTTGGCTCAAATGATAGCTAGTTAGCAATCCATATCATTTTAACCATAAGTTATTCATAAAACCATCTTTTTTAGCTGAATCAACCACGATCAGATCGATTCTCCAGAGCTGATGCAGCAGACTCCACATGAACAAGTAAACAAGTATAAACTTTCTTCTTCAACCTCTCCACAATTTCCACTGAGCCATCATTCTCTGAGCTCAATTTGCTTCTCAGTTTATCCAACCACTCATTTGCATGCTTAAGCTGCGATAATGTCGCAGCAATATGGTTGCCTGGCTCCATCCGTCGTCCTGCACTGTCCTTACTTTTCTTCTCCTGGGTAGCTACAGGAAACCCAACATCCAATGCTCCTTCCAAGAATTTCAAAAACCAAGTTCTTGTTTCATTTAAGAGAACCTCTCTTAGTTCTTTGATCTCTTTGGCACCATCCCATTTAGCCCATTCTAATTTCTCAGGCACACTTAACTCTATAGGGGGCTTTGGAGACTTTAACGTACTTTTGCCATGAATAGAAGCAACCCTTTTGATACTTTTGTCTGTGTCTGGAGCAGATGGGTGATTCGTTAGCCGAAGTGATTTATCCTTTAATGTAGTTGCTACATTTGGTTGTTCAATGAGCTGGTAGAGTGTGAAGAACTTGGTGAGATATAGGTGGGGGTTCTCCGGTGAGGCATAGAAGCAAAGATCAGAAAACATACTGAGAAAAAAAAACGGAAGTAAGACTTGTAGGATATAATTACAAATTGGTTTCCCCTTCTGGTGGTCAAATTATGTTTGAAATAAACTAACCTGAGGCACTTGACCAGAATTGCAGCTGTAGCTGCCTGCTTCTGAGCTTCTACTGCAACCAAAGAGGCTGAATCTCTCCTTCTAAGCATTCCCTAATAAAAAATATAATAAAGGACAAGCAAGAAGAATTACCTAGTGATGGTAAATTTAAATTGACTCAAGAAATTGTGAGATTTTTCTGTTTAAGGTATTTTTGTTTCCCCATATATCAATTCTAATTCGATTAGTAGGAAATCTACTCTGTCCAAAAAACAGACAAGAGAAGGCCTCTTTGAATCAGATGGAAGAAACAAGCCGTGATAAAAATTTAGCAATATTTTATCCAAAAGATTGACAGTATGAGTAATTCTGAAACATAAAGTTGGAACAGAAAAAAGTGGAAGAAACAAGGTAAAGTACCTTCCCTGGCTTCAAAAGATTAGCAGGCAGAGATGCCCATGAAGCTGTCTCAGGCGTTTGGTTTTTATCTTTATTGTTTGACAAACAATTCAAGTTCATGTTTTCCTGCTTACTTGAAGTGCGTTTTGCTGGAGTACTCTTAGAAGGAACTGCAGTCTCCTTGTTGTCAGATGCAGAAAACTCTGGCTTCGATGAAAGTGCATCAGCCCGATTTCTGGAAGGAGTCATTGAGCGTGTCTGTAATGGCAGTATAAATGACACTTATGAAACATGTTCTCGAATTGCATCTTCACATTACAGGGGACAGAAGATCCTAAATAATTAGCACTAACATTTGCATTTGCAGCACAAAAAAATTGTTGCTTGATAATTTCCTGTAAAACATTCTTGTTGTTTCACAATATGCGCCTCACATTTTCTTGTATCAAGAGCAGTGGGCATATAATTACTTCAGGATGTCATGTTTGTACTGCACAAAAAACACGGCGTCCTGATTGTTAGAACAGAAAGACAAAACAGGGAATGAAATGCTTATAAGGTGCGGTTACTGATTTGCTTTCCTTAAGAAATTATTTTCTTCCCCCAATTCTAACGAAGCGATTGTATGCACTAGTTACGGCATATATTTTTTCAGAATACAATAGAGTCCGGAAATCCCTTGTAGTTTGGTTGTGTTTTGCACAAAACGAAACCAAACTAGAACACCCTTAGAGTTTCTATTCTAGCAAGAGACTTGAATTTGAAAACTGATTTGATCGCTCCGATGCGTACTAAAGCATACCCGTAAGTGCATACACTCGAGCATTGCTTATTTTAAAGCAATATCTTGATGTGAGTTGGGCTTTATAAATGCCAACTTAATTTATCTTTTTCTCATGTGAGATGAGACTCTCTTCTTTCAAAGCTCATTAAAACCGTCAATTTAAAACATTCCCAAACTACAAACTAGATATATGTGCATACTAATTTTGAAAATTGTTTTAAGAGTGATAGTGCATATGTTCTTTTATAATCTCTTCTGTTGCCTTTCAATTCTAACAATACTTATAGTTTCCAACCTTACGTTGGCTAGACAAAGAAGTCTGCAGAATCAAAAAACAAGTCCCAGAACTGTTTGTTTGTGCCTTTAAGAGGAGTAGATGTTAAGCAAGAATCATACCTGTCCTTTCAGCTCTGCAGGCTGCTTTCCTTTCACTACTCCAACCTTCTTACTTCCCACAATAATGTCATTCTCGTTACTCTTCCCACCTCCATTGGATTCTGCTGCACTTGCTTTAGCATTACTCGGTGTCAGAACACCCTGCATGTACCTTGACGCAACATTTGCTTTTTCCTCTTTGATAACAATTTTCTGTCTTGGGCTTTCCTCCACCTCCAAAAACTGCCTCACCTTCGCACCATTTGTTCCTTCATTGCCAGATTGGACAGGACCCTCCGACGGCTCCAACATCTGCATCAAATCCTTTGGATTCCCGACAAAAGGGTGGCGTCCTGGGACCGGTCTCGCCCCGATAAGAAGAGGAACTGGTGTTCCGGCCTCCACCCTATCAACATAGAAAAACTGGCCGAGTTGCAGCTTGTTGTTCAAGATGAGCTCATTGTCTTCCTTTGATAGTGAGACGTATGTTGAGTGAGAGGAGTCAGAGACCTTTATGAAGAAGCCTTGGTTAGGCCACAAGTCAGAACCCGTTAAAGCAGGCACAATGCTGATCACTTGTAGAAGAACGGATCTATATTCTCCACGAACCTTTACATTCGAATTTATGCTCTGAAGAAGCTTTAGAAGAACTCCTGGGGTAAGCGATGCCATTCTTTTTCCCTACAATTGACGCATTGAAGTTCAAGGCATTAAGCAATCAGAATTGTCTGTTTACTCCACGATTTTTTTTTTTTCTTTGAGAAAAAAAGACAGAAAGGGGCGATGGCTACTCGTTGGAAACCAAGACAAACAAAAAATGCCTATACGGTAGGAACCGCAAGTTCTCCCTCAACCCAGTTGAACCATAATTTGACCCAACAATACCAAGAACACTAGCGACATCTAAGCCGGTAGTATGGAAGCTAAAACCTTCTATCCACCAAAACCATTAGGAGCTAGCCCGAATGCCACTAGACCACTACCCTCTGGTTATTCGAGGAAATTTACCTCGTACATGACAAAGACTATGGCAGCCATGTTTTTCAGGCTCCGTAAGGTTTTCCTAGGAAAGTTGAATCAACACATGCATTCTCCCATTAATACCTTCATATTAGTAGTTAAAAGTTTTCATTCAAGTAAAAAAAAAAAAAAACTTTCACAAACTGTTTGCACACTCTACAAGGCTAGAAAATCTGAAAAAAAAAAAACAATGATGCATGAAACAACATAAGGCCATGAGCTAGCTTCATTCACATATACGAAATCACCCAAGAAAATGGACATTTGGGACACAAATACTTGCCTTTTTTCAAGAATAAATGGATAAACTATTAAGCCGTATTTGTCACAATGATGTGAGAGAGAGAGAGAGAGAGAGAGAGATGTAAGTACCTGAGAGAGGCAGCATAGAAAAATGAAAAGTTGTGTAGAGAGCGGTGACGATCGATCAACTGTAGCTTGAAGGCACAAAGTGATGAGCGAAGACTTGATTCGAAGAGCACCCTAGTCCCTATAGCTTTGCATGCCAGGCACGTCTCTATCAATATTCAACAAACTCTTGGCTTACAAGCCAAGGGACATTGCTTGTACTCCCTTCCGTGAGTGAAATCACTCATCTGCCCCCCATAAAGAGGGAACGAGTCTGAGGTGCTTAATGCCGTCAATGGGTATTCTGGTCAGTTGGCTGTGGGCCTCTTCCAGGTTGCATTTCCCTTTTAAGTTAGCGGAAGGGGAGCCATTGAGGAAGGTGAGGGCATTCCAATGTCCTCTTCGCTATTATTCCCTCTGGGTTCTCTAATTTGACTAGGGTTTCAACATGTTACACATTATAAATATCGTTTAATTAATTATCCTTCTTTTTTTGGTTATTTTTAGAATAATTTTTTGAACTTCTCAACTTTATGATACCCACAAGTGGGGTAGTTTGCCGACTCCCAGCCATTTTGTGGACAGATTTGAAAGTCGAGACTTTTGTAACTAGTTTATTTTCCTTGTCAATAGTGCTTACTCGGTTCTTGACAATGCTTTCCTAGCAAGGTTGTCTTTACCGCATGAACCTTCTTAGGAGGCCCTTTTGCCTTTGTATATCGTTTTGTGCGGTCCTTGAACAGGCTCAGATACTTTTTAGTTCTATTGCTTATTGTTTGTTCTCGATCTTTGTATTATCTTTTTTGTTTGAATTATGTTATTGGGAAGTTTACCGTTTTATTTGTGTTTGTCCTTATAATCTTTGTCCCATTATTGAATAAAAAATAAATAAAAAGTGGGATAGTTTAGTGGTCTCATCACTCACACAAACCTGATTAGTATTAATTGCGTTATTAACTATCAATATCCCAGTAAAGCTAAATTAAGTTATGACTTGATTGATATTGGAAAAACTCCTACGGT
Source organism: Carpinus fangiana (assembly GCA_006937295.1). Lineage (NCBI taxonomy): Eukaryota > Viridiplantae > Streptophyta > Magnoliopsida > Fagales > Betulaceae > Carpinus > Carpinus fangiana. The sequence goes on along the minus strand of CM017321.1, from coordinate 51,007,898 downwards.
TTTTATCATTTAGGCTATTTCTGAGCCTTCTCAACAGACAGCTGGTATCATGGTTAGGCTTAAATAGACTAGTTATAACTATTCGCCATCTCCTGCCCTTTTCAAAAAAATTTTAAAAATAAAATAAAATAAAATTGTCAATATGCTCTTAAATGTTTTCAATCATATCCTCCTGTTTTTATTCAGTTAATTTTTTTTACTAGAAAGTTTCACGGAAGACGAAGAACAGAAAATGCACAAAAAGACAGAAAAAGAAGAGGAAGAAAGCAACAGCTTTCTGATCTGTCTCATCCCCGGAATCAAATTATCTCATTTCAATTATCAGTTGTTTTCGCGGTAAATTCGTTCTGATACCATATTTTCCGTCATTGGGAATAAGCGTTGATCCCTTCTCTCCATTTAAGAATAAACGTTGACCACCTCCAGATTTAGAACTTTTCTGGGCTAGGGTTTACTGATTCTTGATTTTCAGGCAATTGGGTTTCTGATTGATTGTGGAAATTCTCCGACTTCTCGATGATCAGAGATTCCTTCTTTGCTCTGTTTTCATGGGAGCTGATTGGGAGAGTTACACGTGTGAAGTGTCTTGATATTTGTCTTGGTGTGACGTGTCCCATAATTTAATTTTTTTATTATAAATTTAAATTTTAAGTACTCTTAAATGGCTCAAGAAGTTAGCTTGTATATGAGCATTTGTTTAGTCTGGCTAGCCAAGTATGAAGTTTGAGAAAATACAGCAAGACACTTGGTTTCGAAGAGAAAATATATGCATCATTTTATTATAAAATGATGCTATTAGAAAAAAAAAAAAAGTCATCAATATTTAATATTAATATAAGCAATTATGTGAACAACTACAAATTTGAGCATTATACGAGCTGCTCACGAGCTTAACCGAGTCGAGCCAAGCTTGTTTCGTTTAATATTTGAGTTATGATTCATGTTTACAAAACGTTTCATTTAATATTTGAGTTGAGCACAAGCCGAACTTATATGAGCCGAGTCCGAGCGAACTCACGCTCAGTTTGCTCTCTTAACACCCTTACCTTGCTTATGGGTTAGTTGTGGGCTTGACTAGTATGTGTGGTGGGATCAGTGGCTAGCAGTTGTGTTGAAAGGCTAGTTGCAGTTACATTAATAGTGGGCTTGAGTCAGATCATTGGTCTTGACTCTTGTGTTAGTTTCAGTTGTTAAGTTGTCTACTAATGTGGTTGGGTTGCTATTTTGTAAAGAGAAATTTTTCGCACTTTTTAGCGCATATTTTTTGACATGATTTATTCAAAATTTAATGTTGATTTTTACTATCATATGTAAGTAAATATTTAGAAGGGTGTGAATGAGAGTATATAACATTTCTCTTTTGTAACTGTTATTGAGAAGTCTATGGATGTTTGTACCGGAGGTTGAGGTACCCTCAAAGTGCCTTANAAAATGATGCTATTAGAAAGAAAAAAAAAATCATCGATATTTAATATTAATATAAGCAATTATGTGAACAACTACAAATTTGAGCCTTATACGAGCTGCTCACGAGCTTAGCCGAGTCGAGCCAAACTTGTTTCGTTTAATATTTGAGCTATGATTCGTGTTTACAAAACGTTTCATTTAATATTTGAGTTGAGCACAAGCCGAACTTATATGAGCCGAACCCCAGCGAACTCACGCTCAGCTTGCTCTCTTAACACCCTTACCTTGCTTATGGGTTAGTTGTGGGCTTGACCAGTATGTGTGGTGGGATCAGTGGCTAGCAGTTGTGTTGAAAGGCTAGTTGCAGTTACATTAATAGTGGGCTTGAGTCAGATCATTGGTCTTGACTCTTGTGTTAGTTTCAGTTGTTAAGTTGTCTACTAATGTGGTTGGGTTGCTATTTTGTAAAGAGAAATTTTTCGCACTTTTTAGCGCATATTTTTTGACATGATTTATTCAAAATTTAATGTTGATTTTTACTATCATATGTAAGTAAATATTTAGAAGGGTGTGAATGAGAGTATATAACATTTCTCTTTTGTAACTGTTATTGAGAAGTCTATGGATGTTTGTACCGGAGGTTGAGGTACCCTCAAAGTGCCTTAGTTTGGTGAATCATGTTTATTCCTTATTAATTATCTTAGCCAAATCTTTATGCTCCTAATATTTGGTATTAGTCATTGTTCCTCAATAAAAGATGATACTCAGAATGAACCAATTGTTTGAAGTAGGGCCCAACTTAGAGCTAATCAAATTGCTTGTTAAGAAACTCAAGAAAACCAGCAGAAGGTGCTAGCTGAACTTATTCAACAAGTCAGAAACTTAGCATCAAGTTATGAGGCACTATCACATACAAGTAACGAAAAAAAGAAGTTAATCTAAGGACACAATAAAAAGATCTGATTGTCTTCTTATTGAGGGAGGTATCCAAGCTTGAACTATGAGGTCGTCCTAGGTAGGTAAAATAGGGGTGGCCGGCCACCCCAAGGCATTTGAAGCCACCCATTTTTGGCCATTAGGGTGGGATAGACCGGCCTTGGGTGAACCACCTCCAATTACCAAAATAGGGGTGGTTGGCTACCCCATAAATTTTCAAATTTTTTTTTAAGGTTTTAATTTCTTTATTATTTTTAAGGTTAAATACTCTTTTTCCCTCTGTGGTTTAACGACTTTATTTTTTGTCCTTGGTTTTGTTTTGTACATTGCTAGTACCTCAATTATAAATAAAGACGAAAATGATATCTCCGTTAGAATTCCGTCCAAAAATAGATAGAAATCCACGTCAACGCCTCTAAAAACCTGACACGTGTCCATATACCTCATTAAAAAATAATAATAATTTTTAAAAAAATTAAATTAAAATCCTGAGATGTCTTTAACATATGAAACGTGCCATAAATATTCAAGTCATTTTGCAATCTCAGAATTTATTTCTCCACTGGATTTTTCTTCCCGGCCCTTTATTCGGTCGTTCGGTCAAATTTGTTGTACTGGGCCTTGGCCCATTTACTTTGTTTTTGAATTTGTATAATCTATTTTATTTGTTGGATCTTTTGGATCTGGACCTCTCCTTTTACCGTTTTACGAATGTTTATTTGTAATGAATTTGGTTGACTAGATTAAAAATAATAAAATTAAAAAATAAAAATTCTACGTGCTAGTTTTTCTATCTCAATTTCATACAACTTGGCTGATGTGGCTTACTAACCCTTGATTTTATTATTTTATAGTAAAGCTTGATCCAATGGCTAATGAGCACTACCACATTAATCAAGTAGTATGAGAGTATGATAAGAAATAAGTATGTAACATTGCTATATATATAAAGAACGAGTTCAAAACTCACCATTTGGTAGGTGTATATGGAATAGAGTAATGCTATTTAGCAGATTGTTACATGATTGTCATACAACTGAGATGACGTAACAATGAAAATAAATATTTAGATTAACAAGGGTTTATAAAAAAAAATAATAATAATAATTAAGGATTGATTTTTACTACCACGTTATCCCAATTTATTAAATAAAATTTTTCTATAGAGTATCAATCACAATCAATAAAATTACAAAATGATGTTGAACGACAAAATAAAGCTAAAGTTGGCTCTATATATTTCTCTACATACAAACTTCTTCCCTATTCCCTATTAGCAAATTCCTGGGGAGCAAACTTTGATAAGATGAATATATGAATAAAATACATGGCTCAAGAAAATGCATTGGATTCAATTTCTGCACGAACCAAGCTAGCGTACACACCGTTACGATGGGAATTCATGAGTGCATCATGGCTCCCATACTCCAGACTACACCATCTCTCACAGCAGCAATCATATTGGCCTCTCTGATCGTTGAGAGGCGGTGGGCCACTACGATTGTGGTGGCTCGCTTAGCAACCTTCCTTAGTGCATCTTGGACATGCTTCTCCGATTCCAAGTCCAGTGCACTGCTTGCTTCATCTAGCAGTAGTAGCCTTGATTTCCTCAGTATAGCCCTTGCTATTGCAATCCTTTGTTTCTGACCGCCTGACAGCTGGGCCTCGCTCTCGCCTACCTGTAGGATTGTATGAAGTGGTTCTGATGAGGATGTCAAGGGTATAAAGGGAGGAGATTGTAACACGTAGATTATTGAGAAGAAGAGTAGTACACATAGAATGAGTCATTTAAAAAGATATTCATAAGTATTAAGGTGATATCACAGATGTAGCTAGCACTTACTAGATTAAGCGTTTAAGATTGTACGTGCAATTAGGTGTTATGATAAGTCCCTATTTTGAAGGTCTATAATTCCAATTTTTAGATCATACCTGAGTTTCATAGCCTTGAGGGAGGCCACTAATGAACTTGTGAATGTAAGCTTCCTTTGCAGCCTCTTCAATCTCACCCCATGAAGGATTTTGGTCCCCAAATGCAATATTTTCTCTTATACTCCCAGCAAAGAGTGCAGGCTCTTGACCCACCAAAGCTGTTTGCCTTCTCAACCACTTGACATCAATTTCCCTTAAATCAACTCCTCCCATCATTACCTTCCCTTGAATTGGATCGTAAAACCTCTGCACCAACCATATCACTGTTGATTTTCCTGACCCACTTCCCCCCACCAAAGCCACCATGCTTCCACCTTTGACCTTTAAGCAGAAATCACTCAAAACAATCACCCCAGGTCTAGACGGGTATGCAAATGTCACCTTTTCAAACTCAATACCCAACGGCTTCGACAGTTCGATCTTTCTACCTTTTCTTTGATCCTTAGCAATCAATGGCCTGCGATCAATGATGTCAAGAACTGCTGGAATTGCTGCTGCAGCCAATGAAGTGTCTGGGGCTAGACCAGCTAATTGTCCTACAGAAAATGAGCTCAAAACAAGAATGAGAAATATCTTATATACCTCCCCAAAGCTTGTTATATTTTTATCTACAAGGAATGCGCCAAACCAAAGAATTAAGGTATATGCTCCATACATGGCACCTTGAGAGAAGCCAAGTATTAGGCCTAGAATTTGTGACCTTCTCTCAGATTTTCTATTAGGCTCTGATAAAGCTTGGTCAAATGACTTAACTAACTGTTCTTGAGCAGAAAATGTTGTGACTGTTCTAAAGTTTGAAACTGCACCAGAAGCAATATTACTAGCTTTGACATAGGAGTTGTTATTAAGTCTTGATCCAATACTTATCATCAAGCTCAAGTAGCTTGCACCAAGGGTGAAAGGAGTAAGAGCTGCAGCCAAAAGGGTTAGTCGCCAATCGAGGTAAAACGACACGCCAAGTCCAACTGCAGCTGAACTCAAACCCATCAATAAGACTGATAATCGATCTCCAAGGACCGAACAAAAACTAACACAATTAATTGAGAGCCTTGAGACAAGTATTCCAGTTGAATTTTCTGCGAAATCAAACCAACCTGGTTCTTGCCTTAATATAGATTGGAATAAGAGGTCTCTCACCCTCATTGTGAGCTTTGCCCCAGCCCACCCACACAAACCTTGCTGCCCTGTCATTAAGATTATACACCCAAAACCAAGCCCAACAACTCCCAAACAAAGGTGACCAACGTTTCTTTCAATCTTCGATAAGTCGCCGAAGTAGATTTCAAGGGCTATCCCAAGAAGTAAAGGAAAAGCAGATAGAACAGCGCCTGCCAGAATACCCAACAAAAATCCAAACGCTAGCATCACAATTTCTGGTCTCTGTAAGTTCCAAACTACAGAAAGTTCTTATTTTCTTAGCTTTGTTTTTTGTTCTTCTTCCATCTCTTTTTGATCTTCCTTTTGCATAGACTTCAAGTAGTTTGATCTCGATACATCATAAATTGATTGCTCATATATAAAAATATCATTCCCTTTTGGACTATGATTTTGTTTTGAGAAGGGTTTTGAACCTGCATCAGCAGCAAGCTTGACAAGGTTATAGTAGGCACCGGCATTTTCCATGAGCTGATGGTGGGTGCCAACCTCAACAACAGAGCCACGGTCGAGAAATGCAATGGCGTGAGCATTTCTCACTGTTGCTAGCCTGTGAGCATTGACAATTGTGGTCCGGTTAAAGGAAATCTTGTTAATCGCTTGCTGGACTACAGACTCGGATTCAGGGTCTAGTGCACTAGTAGGTTCATCTAAGAGAAGGACTCTAGGGTCTTTGACCATGGCTCGAGCCAGTGAAATTCTCTGTTTCTGACCACCCGAGAGTTGTGTTCCCCTGTCTCCAACCTGTCGAAAAATGTGTTTATGAGCTATGTGCATGTGAATACAATTCATCCATTGACAGACATAGAGGCTATATAAGTGTTTATATACGAAAACTTGTGAATTTTATGTTCTTTCAGGTTTTAATCATGTGTAATTGCACGTGAGTATCATAGCCCAGCGGGAGGCCAGTGATGAAGGTGTGTGCATTGGCAGCAATGCAAGCAGAAATGGCCTCTTTCTTGGTGGCGTTCTCCTTCCCCATCATCACATTTTCTAGTATTGTTGTGGCAAAAAGAACTGGCTCCTGACCAACCATACCTATCTGACCTCTTAGCCACTTGACTTGCAGTGTCCTTAAATCATGATCATCCAAGGTGATTGTTCCTGCCAAAATGTTTTCGACTCTAACTAAATTAGCAATTACACTCATACATATCAACATTCTTCCATAAGATACTGATAAGCTTACCTATGATGGGATCATAGAACCTCTCTATGAGAGCAAATATGGTGGATTTGCCACCTCCACTGGCACCAACTAATGCGAAAGTCTTATGAGATGGAATCAGTAGATTAAGAGAATGAAGAACCTGATCACTCGGACGAGATGGATATGCGAAAGTAACACCTCTGAACTCAATCCTTCCACGAACAGTTGGGAGTGTCTTCCCTACAAGGCTATAGGGATCTATCTCTGGAACTCTGTCTATAATTTCAAACACCCGGCTTGCTGCCACAGTGCCTTGTGCAAATTGTGCAAAGTATGATAGTGACAATGCCAAGCCCCTGTAAAAATGTAGAAAACATGTTTCTTTCTTGTCGAGCACTAAGAAGTAAGAACATTGTGGAGGATTTGGTGCTATGCGAAAGATTATATCAAAAAAAGACATGTGAAAACTGAAAGACTAAAATTTTCATTTAATGGCTTAGTTTGCGTGATTCTTAGCAACTCCTTGATAGAGTGAATCGATGACAAGATTATTACCTTCCCCCAAGATTGACACCAAAGAAACAAGCAATGGCATCACCTCCAGAGATCTCATTCCTGGCAACCAATATAGCTCCATACCAGAAAGCCAATGCCCATGTTGAATACGTAACCAAATAGATAACTCCTATTCCTGCACCCTTAGCAAACCCCATCCTAGCCCCCAAAGGCACCGTTTTTCCAATAATGCAGCATATCTTGCTACCAAATGATCCTCTGCAACAAATGAAAATACAGTTCTAATTGAACCGATGGCTTGCTCTGCCACTCGACCAGCACGCCGATAGGAAACCTGAAATAGGAGCACCAAAATTGAACGCTGAGACATTAGACAAAATAAAGATTGTTTATTAGGCTATGCATGTCTTCTCTTTTCTACTTACCTCTTCTTTTGTTGCTAGACCGACGAAAATAGCTTTGTAAACAATACCACATAACATTGTCACTGGGATGACTGAGAAGACTACCAGAGACACTTTCCACGACCTCAAAAACCCAACAACGTAGCCACAGATGAAGTTAAATATATGGTGAATGAAGTGTGGCATCTGCTATTAGACAAGAGAGAGAGAGAGAGAGAGAGTTAAAAATGTGTTGAATGTCCAATAAATTAATGAAAAATTCAGGTGTAGTTTATAACAAGGTGCAATATTTATGATGAAAATTAAGAAATGTGAAATAACAAAATAAATAAATAAACAAACAAACAAATGAAGTTTGACCTTCTCTCCCATCACTTCTTGTATTTGAGCAACATCACTTGAAATTCCATGCATAATATCACCGGCGCTTATTTCTGTGTCAAAAAAACTGATATCCTGCCGTAGAACTGCTCTTAAATATTCTGTTCTTATTCGTAGAGCAAACCGCTCTCCAACCAATTTCCAACAGGTAATCTCTGCCAATAATATGAAGAATCCTTTTGTATTACTTTGAGAAAGATATAAAGGAAATGGACAGAAAGCAATTGTAGGTGCTTATACTCTATTAATCTTCCTCTTACCCATGTATCCTCCAACAATCACAACTGCTGCTAATCCAGTCATAAGTAGACATACCTGAGAATTAAAAATTTCAAAAAAGAAGAATTTTCAAAGTTCAAAATACATTATGATCCATTCTTTTTGGTTTAAAACAAATTTACATCATGACCCATTAATGTATCCTTTATTCTCAGTTTTTTTAGTCAAAGGGGAAATTAAGCTGCACAATGCAGCTGCCCTCTGCTTTTCAAATCCTTTCTCTTCTATGGTTAAACACTCGAAAACCGTAAATCTCTACTTATTTCAAAAGTTTAAGCAGATCAGAAATAATAAATTTAATTTTTTAATCAATGTTTTAACACTTCTTCTATGTGTGGGCTCAAATTCCATATTAATAATAAGGCTTAATACGTAAAATATTTAATTGAAATGAAAGATAAACTTTGGAGTTAGGGTTTGAACTCAGGACTTCTAAATCTGTTACCATGTTAAATCAGCATTCATCTCAAAAACTTAAACGAATAAAAAAGAGCAAATTTAATCATTTAATCAATGCTTCAACAAAAACCCTAATTTTGAAATTTGAAGGTAGCACTTGGCTACAAAGGATTAGTGGCAATAGGCTAGGGGAAAATTTTGTGTACCTGCCCTACATCCTTCATCATCTGAGTTTTATCAGTGCCTGAGGATTCTAAAGCAATCTTATTCACAAACCGTCCGAAAAGATAAGAATACCAAGGAAGGGATCCTCCATTAATGAGAGCACCTAAACAGCCCAAGAACACAAGAACTATATCCCACTTTGTTGAATACCTGAACAAGCTAAACAGCCCAACTGACTTTACTGGCTCTCCATCCTCCGCTTCTTCCTCATCATCATCGCCATCATCGTCATCATCATTAGCTGAAACACTAGCAATGTCATGATTTCCATGATGGCCATGGTGCCCATAACTATAATGCTCACCGTGGTGACCATGTCCAACATGTGAAGCACCATGATCATGATGATGCCCACCATGCGATAGCCCATGACCATGGTAATGATCCCCATGAGACAAGCCAAGGTGATGATGATCATCTCTTAAGGAATCATAATCAAACATATTGAGCTCATCTTGTTTAGCCAAAGGACCACTACCATTTCCACCTGTCCCCTCCTTAATCGCTTCCAACTTTGAAAACCCATGAGGGACATTGCTGCTATGTTCCCCAGAAAGAATATAACTCTTTCCAGAAAATGAACTCTCATTAGCTCTAGCAACAAAGCTTTGGAGCTCAAGCCTCCCTGCCGGGACGGCACTATTGCTGGAAAAATCATAAATCGGACTTGCTAAGCTTCCGAACCCGGTTGTTCGTGAAAGATAATAGTCATTGGCTGAGCGGTGAAATATAGGACTTCTCTCGGGCAGGGTGGCGGCAGTCCACGGCGTTAAAGCTGAGCTTAAGTTGCTGTCATGCCACCCGGTTGGCTCAAAATGCCACGAAAGCTCGCTTTGCCAGGACATGTTATTGTCCGATGCAAAAGGCATCGGCGGAGACGGGTTCCGGGTTCTTCTAGGGGTGGGAAAATGGGACATGTGATGAGAGCTGAGCGGAGAGCCGGTTGGGGTGAGGTTGCGGCGGCGGGGGTAGCGGTGGCTCGGCAGAGAGTAGTCGATTTCGAAAGAGGAGTGAGCCATGGATGGAAGAGAAGGAATGTGTCATGAACATCAAAGAGAGAAGAGGATGTGCATGATACAATCTAGAGGTGATGAAGGAAACAAGAAGGCCGGTTCAGCTGTATCATGTACTTGGCCTATAGGATATTCCGCCTGTGTTCTTTGTCGTCTGCTTTGAAGTCTTGCTGTTGTAAAAATGCAGTCTTTTTTTTCATTGTGTCATTCACATTGTATGTATTAATTAATTTTCATTGTTTCATATCATCCAAAACACTGCGGTTTTCTTGTCTTGTCTGAAGGGATGTCATCAGAGCATGTTTTTTATTCATGAGATTTTGAAGTTAATTGTATGTTTTATACAGATGTTGTAATGCACACCCTAATGCAGCATGGAAGATATATATATATAGTAGCTTTAAATCATCCAAGTATTTTATTGTATTGCGATGGGTTCTTTTCCTAGTCATAGAAGCTTTTGTCAGTTTTTCTCCATGAAAACAACAAACCTTCTCTCTTTATATCCCCATTTGTCACCAAACCATTAATAGTTGTAAGGGATTTTTCTTTTTTTTTTTTTGGTTGTTATCGATTAATGAAATGATTAAATTTATCTCTTTCAATTATCTTAAGTTCTTGGGATAAGTAATGATTTAACATAGTATGAGAATCAAATACCCTGAATTCGAACCTTGACTCTATCATTCACCTCAACTCCACCATTCTGTCCGAATGGTTCAGGGGTAAAACGGATTTTTCGTTAAATTTTTCTCACATGCGCAGCACGTGCGAAGGGCTCTGTTAGGATTTCAATGAAAATCATAGCAAAAGGGAGTAAGTGGAAAGAAATTAAAGTTGGATACACCAAAATAAGAAACTTTGAACATTGGGGTGGTGTTTGCAAAATGCGTATAAGTTTATGGGGGATAAGTGAAGTTACCCTTAAAATGTTTCATATACTGGGTCTCATTTATTAAAAGAAAATTTGAACAACTTTTAAAATAAGTAATAATTTAACAAAACCCTTGAATTAATAAGGCTTCAAATTGCATCCACGGGTGGAGAGACCACAACATCCAACAATGAACCAAATTATAGATGAAACTTGACCTGCTTTGTCATGTTTTGTTAAAAGCATAAATTTCATGTTTCTTTGAAATTGGGGACAGAGTTTTAAGATGTATATAGATAAAAGGATTTTTTTTTATTTTTTATTTTAATCCAAGGCCATACTAAAAGTATCAGATACCTAAATCCAAATGGCAAAATGTCTTAAATTGGAAAATTTTTCTTTGGCTCATTCATTTGATTGTTTGGTCAAACATATCATTTTTTATGCATTGATGTGTCATTGCTGACCTATGGCTCACTAGGGTATTAGAGAAAGGTAAATCAAATATTCTTTTTTCTTTCTACTTATTTTATTTGCTGGAATTTAGATGTTCAATCATGCTACTGTTGCATACTTGGAACATATACCATTGATACCTTGAATTTAGCTATATTAGGGGGGAACAAGTTGAAAAGGACTATTTCTTGATAAAACCCAACATAGCTAGTGAGAGACGAATAGAAATGAAGAAGAAAATATTTTACTTCTATTTCTTGATGAATTATCGATCTACATGACGGGTATTTATACAAGAAACTTGGGAGACATAATCTATATGAATTAAATGTAATTTCTTTTATACATGAAGAACATAATCTCTCATTCTCTAGAAGCTTCAAGCTTCCTCACTGTCCCTTTGTCCCTCGTCTCCCAGGATCTAAGTTAGAAGAAGCATTTTGTATGGACAACACTAGACTTGGAACAAGTTAGTTCTTTTTGTCATTTTACTTTTTTTGGACAAAAATGCCCTTTTATAAGGATTTGGTCTCAAATTTTCTATTCTTCTATCCATTTTGCTTTGTGTGGCCCTTTTTTCTGTTTTTGTTTTTCCACCACTGCTTGGTGGTGGAAGGAGTCAAATAGCCACCAACGGAAGAAAGTAGGTGGTATTTTCGACAAAATCAGTAGCGGAAAGAGAAGACCCATTTCTGCCACCAATATCACCGAAACCCAGCCCTACAAGCCAAGCAGCCAATATGGACTAATTGAACATACAATGAGGGGCCTACAGTAATATCCAATATGGCAATCTTCTTTAATGGGTATCAAGCTTTTGTTGATGTTGATAAGATGAGAAGGAGAAATAGACTTTCAAGTAGATAAATCAAGTTCACAAGGGGTAGCTCAATCAGCTATGAATCACGCCACATGAAGTAGGGGTCACTAATTTGAATCTCTCCTCCCCCTTTCCTTGTGTGGACATGTCAAAAAAAAAAAAAAAAAATTATTGCTTTAGAGATAGAGAGAGCATTGCATGAGATAAGAACAATAGTTCACTTTCAACTGTAAGTGTCTATCATTCCCAACAAATTTCAATGACATAAAAAGAACCCGACATAAATTGATTACAAGCATTCACAAAATTTTGAAAAGAAATACAACCAAAAAAAGAAACTCTTCATTCAATAACATATACAAAATATTTTAACACGCTATCATATTACTGACTAAATTGCAAGGAAGGCCTCATGAATCCAAGAAGATATACATACTCCGTTCTAGTTCGTTTACAAATTTTTGCAGCATCCTTAACCTCAATATTTTATATATCTGATCATCCTTTACATCCTACCATTTTCGATAATCCAACATAATTGCTCTGGGCAATCGGCTCAGAGGCGTGATTATCTAAGCTTCGAATCACTTCCCTTGCTTCGGAAGGATGAAAGCGAGAAAAAGGATCTTGGAGCTGTAAGATTAAATTTTTAAAGTACACCAGTGTCAGAAAAATGTTCAGCAATTACTTTATGATTTAAACAGAACTTCCTTCCAGCACTCCTAAGATGACTCTATAGTACATATAATATATATGTAAAAGGGGGATCACAAGTGTATAATTTTGATCAATTGTGACTTGTGAGAGAGTAACTTTCTTCAGCCCCATTGCATTGATGACATTACTGCTAGGAAAAGTATTATAAATGATATGGAACCAGATTAATGCTGATTGACGTACCTTTTAAGGAACTTCCTGACATATGATCGTCCCTCAGTTTGAAGTTTGCTGGAGGTGCTGGGATAGAGCTTTGTAAGGCTTGAACTGAAAGAAAGGAAAGCGACTTGAGTTATCAACTCGAGAAATCAGGTTACATTTCTCTCTCTCTATCCAAAGCAAAAAAAAGAAAAGAAATAGACAAACAAGGAGAAGATGGAGCAAAGAACAAAAGCACAAGTAATCCAGTGAAAAAAAAAAAGAAAAGAAAAGAAGAGTGTAAGTATCATTTAAGAGAATGACCATTGAAACTTAGAGCCAGCTTAAGATTGGGTTAGAGCTTTTTCTCCATAGAAAAAGCCTAAAAGAGCTTTTTAGAAACAAACCTCATTTTCAAGCTTATCCTAAAACCTAGTTTTAGAATTTTTTTAGAGCAATTTTTTTTTTTTTAAAAAAAAAAGGCCTTTTAAGTTTCCTATCAAACGGACCCACTTTTGCTTGACAAAGCTATTTTACTCTGTAACGCAATCTCAAACAGGTTTTTAATACCATATAAGTAGGCCTGCCATAAATGAATATTCCTGGAAAATAAAAATGAAAATAAGGAAAAACATAGGTTACCCTGTTCATTGAACTCGCTCTCATTGAAACTGTCCTCTGAAGGATGACCCTGCAAGAATCCCATTCTTGACTTCCTCAAGTCTTCTGATGACCTATTGGCAACATCTCGCCCATCTTCTGTATCATCATCTCCTTCAGAAGTTGTAGCGGATATCCAGTCAACCAAACTCTCTGTCCCACGACTTTTCCGTCCAAATTTCAATAACCTTTTAAACCCTTTTGTGACATCCTTGCGAGACTGACTGTGGGATGAATTAGCAACAACAATAGGCTTCTGAGCAGTTCCCCATTTCTTTCGCATTCGAGCTGCATCAGCCTCTGATTGGGCAAGACTATGAGAATTCCAAGATGCAGGGCTCCCAATTGGGGAATCCACAGAAGCATCAACATCGGAGGTCTCATGTTGGTATGGAAATGGATTATGCATGCGTGAGTTCCATGAGACGGGGCTTCCACCTGGTGAGTCCTGCAAAGACCCTACACTGTGGAAAGTTGAAGGCTCAGTAGTACGCAACTCAGCCACAGAAGCAGGGTCCACTTGAGAAAGAGATCTCATGGAATCACCATTCTCAGACCCAGAATTAGCAGACTTGTTAGATCCCTGGCTCAATCTTGTTTTTCCATTCTCCAGGTCACCACAATCTTCAACCACCACGGTTTCAAGCTCTTCCTCTTCTTCCTCCTCTTCCTCCTTGGCCATATCCACTGAATCTTCTGCCTCATAGGCCAATTCATCAAATTCTTCATCATTTTCTAAAGCCTCAGATATCACTGAAGCTTTCAGCTTACCAATAGTAACTCCAGCACCGGGACCTATGCCATTACCCTTCCTTAGAAAAGGCTTTGAATCCAAATTCTTTGAAAGTTTCTCATATGGGCTCTGCTCAGCCTGCTCTTTATCAAATTTTAATGGAGCCAAAACAGAACTGTCAGAGTTCAGAGGGGACAAATCCTTAAACTCTATAGGATTAACAAAGCTTTTTCTTAATGACTGTGACCGCCGAGGCTTCTCTTCCTTGGCAACTGGTATTTCCTCAGTGGTACTCTTGCTGCGGCCAAAGTTCCTCGCCTGTGAGCGGGTTGTTGTTTTGCTGACTCCAGAAGAAGGTTTCGTGTTTTCTTTCCTCAAATCTGAGAAGTTTGGAACTGACTGTGCAAGAGGATTTTCTGATGGGACTCTTCGCTTCCCAGAAGTGGAATTGGAAACTTTAACTGATGACCGTGGAACTGACATTGCTGGTGTGCGAGGGGTGGATGAAGACAAGTTTCTGTTAGGTAAAAGCTTTTTTGTTTGTGCACTTCTAGAAGCAACATCCCCCACATATGACTCACTGAAAAACCTTTCTTGTCCATAAAATTTCTGTCGAGAAGATTTAGAAAGGTCTTCCTCGTCTTCACTCTGAAAGGAATCTATTGGATGCTGTAAAAAGGAAAATCGTATTATGATAAGTTAAAAGAAAACACAGTAGGAACTAGAATATGGCTTCAGAATTACAAAGACTCAGTATTGTTGCGAGTGTTGAGTCTCACATTGAGAAAATATAAAGAAAAAGAGTACTTAATATACCTAAGCGGACCCAAACCCATTAGCTTAGGCTTTTGGGATAATGTGGTGTCCAAATATGTATATAAATATACTCTGAGTAAAAACTCTATAACCGCTTTATCTCCCTAAAAACTGGTATCAGAGCTTTTGGTTCGAGTGGAGATGATGGCAGGAGAAGGGAAGATAAGAATCGAAGAGTTTAATGGCACAAATTTCGAATATTGGAAGAGATTGAAGATTATCTGAATTGGAGAAAATTACATTAGCCTCTCGTGGGGAAACAACCTAACAACATGGATGATGACCAATGGGCCCAGCTTGATCGATGGGTGTTTGGACGCATCGGGTTTGGAGTTGTGTCCACTTCCGCAACTCGTGACGCAGGACACTCTTGGAAATGTGAAAAGACTCACAAGCGAGGAGGAGTTGGGTCAACGTAAAGAGACTCACAAGTGAGAAGAAAATTGTAGTGACTGCACTTGTGAGTGTTGAATTCCACATTGAGAAAATATAAAGAAAAATAGTACTTAATATACCTAAATAGACCCATTAGCTTACGCTTTTGGCTAGTGTGATGTCCAAATATGTATATTAATGTATTAAGAGTAAAAACTCTATAATCACTTTATTTCTCTAACAAGTATAAACATCAAATTCTACCAATCAACAGGTTTAGCACTTATTTCTTAAAACCAATACTAGAAGAAGAGTACCTGCTCCATCTTCACACTTGACCGCAAATTGAAAGATCTAAGTTTCTCCGCACGTAGACGAGCACCAGACAATGAATCCACCTTATCAGCAGAGGCAGAAAACTTGGCCTTCATCTCAGCTCTACTCCTCTCAAGGTTATCCTGCATAGCCTTCATCTTGGCTTCCTTCTCTGCTCTGTTAGAACTCCATTCTTCCTTTAGTTTAGCATCTCTTTTCTGCATGTACCTCTCATAGAATTGACCTCTGGAATCATCAGTAAAATTAAGTTCAGAAAAATTCTTCCTCAAAGTATCACTATAATCCTGATTATCTGCCATCTTCATCAGTGGACTCGCAGTATCGAATTGTGACAAATTAACAGAACTCCAAGCCCGTTCAATCACCGAGTTTTTATCAGGCAGTTCTGCAGGAGTGGCCTCTGCTGCTGCCGCTGGTTTCCTGTGCTGTAAACTTGCTGCCTGTTCCACCTGTTTGTCAGCAGGCTTGTTTCTCCGTGCAGAACTGGACTGATCCCCAGGAACCCGAAGCTTGTGCTCAGCAAAAAGCTTTTCAAGCTCATTAGCCTTCATTTTCAGCTCATCATTGAGCTCCTGATTTCCCTTAGACTGCCTAACTCTCTGAACTTGCTCCAATGGTGTTGTTGAGATTGTAGAAACACTCTCTAGAGTCTCCGAAATCTTTTTACCAGGATTGTCCAACTTGCTGTTTTCACCAGCAACACCAATTTCATCCCTCCTACCCTGAGACTTCTTAGTCTGCTCACGACCAGCGGAAACAGGTTTCTGAAACTTCATGTTCAGGACTCCAGAATCTTCCACTTTGAGTTGTTGCCTATCTGATGACCCCAATTCTTTCTTACCAACCTCCTCAAGTTCCCCTGTAAATGAGCTCCACCTGGGCTGAGGATCCAATTGATTGACCTCAACTCCTTTGAGCTGAGCTGAGGGGGTTCCCTTTAGTTTTAGCCCACTACCACTATCAAACTGCCCTGACAAAGAGCGGGAATGACTCTGAGAACTCCTAGCACGTGATTGAGTCACTGGCTGATCCCTAGGTCCAGATTTCTCCACTCTATTCACAAATCCACCATCATAAGTACCGTCCCCTGCCTTGCTGGAAAAGGTTCCAGCCTTATTCTTCCCTCTAACAACCTCAGCCTGGAACGAGAAGCCACTCAACTGCGTCTCAACACCCACTTGATCTTTAACCCCACCAATCCTCTCTTTGTTACCCAAAGAAACCGTCAACTTCTCCTGGGAAACCCCTTGATCACTCAACCCAACTGGTTGTGCCCTACCTGTGAAAGCCCTGGATTGGCAATGAGACCCCGCCTGATCCTTCCAATTTGTCCGTGCCTTTACACTGACCTCTTCCTCTTTACCCAAAACCCCGTCAACCCGGCTCTGCACCTCAGTTTGATCTTTCAACCCACCATCACCAAATCTACCAGAATCACAGTTTGCATCAACCTTAGAGGAGCTATCCGTGTCATTCAACCCCTTTCGGTCCTTATCCTCACATGCACCTGAAAATATATTATTCTGCTTGGCCTGAGAAAGAGAAGAAGCAGAAGATGGTGTACACAAAGGGCTCTCTATATCCTTCTTCTCCCCGCTCACATCAATGCTCATGTCGCTCGCGCCGCTCCATCTCCTCAACACGGCCCTCTCGACCGCCACAGGCACAGATGAGACGTCCGACGAGAGCCTCCTCAGCTCCACAGGCTTCCCTACAAGGGGTTTGCCGCCACTGCCACTGCCACCAGAGCTCTCTTTCTGCTTGTTCTCAAAGAGGTTGATACGGTCCTGCACGCTGAGCCGCCTCGCCGGTTGACTCGCCGCAATGGAAGTTGGCTCGGTCAAAGCCTCTTCTTTCTTGTCATTTTGGGCATTGGCCTCGGATTGGCTCCGTTCCTCGCTGGGTTCGTTTTTCTCGTTCAAGTTGCGTCGAGAAGGGACCGTGGTGGCAAGGGTCTTGGGCTGTTGACACGTGGATGGCTGCGATGCGTTCAAGTGGTACTCCGCTTGCGTTGGATTTAATTGTTGTCGTTGGTCGTCTGGACCTGTTGGTTGTTTAATTTGGGACTGGTGGGATCTGCGGTGGACCCCAGTTGCGTCTTCCGTGGGATCATCGATTGACATGTCGGACTCTGACGATAATCTCAGAGCTCGGTCGTCGACACCTGGCTTCCATGAGTTGACCAGGTCCCGCCTCCTCTGGCACAGCGAGACGAATTTGTTACAAGCTTCGCTGCACGAAAATTTAAAATTAGTATAAAAATTAAAAATCTTTTTTTTTCTTCTCTTAATTTACTGAAAAAAAATATAATATAAAATAAAAAGGTGAGAAGCTAAAAGGCCGAATGGGCCTCCATAACTGCTAAACCTGCCAAATTGCCATTGTGAGTGTGACGTTCACCTCTTTTATATTTCCAATTTTTTATTTTTTTTTTATTTTTTTTTTCCAGCCATGCAAATGGGTTCTGTACAAAGTTGTACGATAGTTCTCAGCATGACCCACTCGACAAAATCTAATGAAAGACCCCATCGGAAAATTACAAATGATCCCCAACGCTGCTTTACATTTACATGACAAGTCATAAATCTGGGATCGCCCTCCACATGTTTGTCGCAAATGCTAAGAGAAAGCAGCAAAGGCAGTAATTGGTCAATTCAAGGATGGATCCCACCGACCCACACAACAAAATTCATGCAAGCAAACAAAACCAGAGGCAACTTGAGGTGGACTGGAGCGCCATCCATGATTTACCAATCATGAAAAACAAGCATAGATAGATCACAAGCACCTGTCAGGCCAGCCCATTTTAAAATTTTTGCTTTTAACGGATATCTTTTCATGGTACATGGTAAAATCTCATTTTCCAGATAGCTCAGCAGGAGCATAAATTAGGCATAATAGTGGGACCAAAGCTGTGACCTGTCAACATTGATTATCATCCTCAACAGCTTAACAAGTCCAACGTAGAGTCTCAATTGGGACATTTGAAAACCCACATGGAGTTTCGATTTTGTGAGCCCACCTCACTATTATCAAAATCATTAAATGATAATGGGAGTTCTGAAAAATATATTTAAATGAAAAAAAATAGTGGTGTGAGCCACTTCCATAATCAATTCAAAAGGCATAATCCAAACCAGGCTCGTGCTTTATTATAAGATAAACAAAAAAGAATTAACCTTAGCACTTTGGATTCCAAAATGCCCCAACTGACTCTACCAACACAAGCTGTTCCAAAAGACATTGTCATTATACCAAGAATTAGTTGAAAATGTGGGAAATAAGTAAAACAGCTTCCATAAAAAAACAGGATATCTGCCAGGTTTGACCGCATATGCAACAAGTAGAAAATGTGTCAAAATCCTTTGACAGGATGACATGTTGGTAACGAATAGGTGAAGGTTAAGATCTTAGTAATTAAGTTATGTTTTGAGTGAATCTGGTAGCAAGGGGTTTGTGAGTAATTACTAACCTGGCAAACTTGCTAAGATTTCTCTATATATCTAAAGACCAAATGGTGAAATATATCCGAGGAAAACTTGTAACAATGATCATTTTATGTTATATTCCACCTCCCCCCCCCCCAACCCTAGCTTAGAAAAATATGTTGTCATCTGATGTCCGGATTGATTTTGAGATTCTCCTCTTTGTACAGTTTAAAGAGCGATTTTGACCTTAAGGGAGAAGTTTTGAAAATTTCCTCTTCATTTCTCTATCCTTCTGTGTTTGCCATCCCAGCAAACCAGAGAGATTCCTCCCTCTTTGTCACTGCTACTAAAACCCAGCACTAAATCGCTACAAAAAGCTGGGTTCATCTGATGTCACATGCACAAGAACACAGGCATACATGCGCACGCGCACATACACATAAAAGGTGGAGGATGGGATGAGGCTTGAGATATAAGGTTTACTTGAAGATAGGATTTCCTAGAGTTCTTACTTCAAGCGATGGGCGCCAAACCAATCTGCAAAAAGTTGGAGTTCGGAAACTGTCTCATTGTTGAAACCAGCAGCTGATGCACGAGCACAAGCAGAGGTCAAGTCCTGCCTAAGTGCAACAAGACGAACATCAATAGCCCTCAGAAGCTCCTTCCTGTATTAAGTGGAGAAAATAGCAAAACAAAAATTAGAAAGCAAGCAACTCAAAGAGAGTAAATTCAATGCATCGAAAATATCTGTCATAGCATAATTCATCATTCTAAATTTTATGACAACAAAGTAGTAGCATTTGTTGTGAATAATGAATGCCTTTAACTAGTATTACAATCATTAACTGTGCATTTTCATCATAAGCGATGATCAACATAACCTTCGTCCCTGCCCCTTATTAAGGGTTGACCAAGTATATTAGCTTCCGTCCACTTGCTCAATATATCCTATTTAACAACAAATCCTTGACAATGACTGACTTGAAATTCCGTAAACAGATACATATGCTGATCCCTAAGCTCCCAAAAATCCACACTGTGTAATCAGAGCCAAGAAGGCTTCATTACATCATTGCCCAAGAACAAAGTTTTCCTCCAAACTATTTGTTTTCCTCCTCCAACCCAGTCTATGAAATTCACCTACTCTGTTAATCCAATTAAAACTACATGTGAGAATCACATACTCTAACAATAGATGTCAGTTTAATAGACTGAGTTGAAAAAATAATTAAATAAACCTTATTCATTGCCAAATTGCATAATTCAAGTTAGCGTACCTCAGTCACCACAAAAGGTAGCCTCCCAATTTTTATTTTTATTTTTTGATAATGAGGAACCTCTCTAAGGCAGGGCCACTTCGTGTACCCACCCCTATTAGGTAAACTTTGGACTTGTGTAAAGCACCCCCTCCACACAGATCAGGTAATACACTGGCTTTGCCGGCAGGCTGGCCCCAAGGAATTGTTTGCACCCAAGGGAATGCAAACCTTAAACCTCATAGACTACCACAGAAGACCAAGGTTCTTACCACTTGAGCCAACCCCTTGGAGTTAAAAGATAGCCCCCCATTTTAAATGACGTTAACATCAAAACCATATTCAATGGCTGACATATAAAGGGAAAGTGCAATTGACCAAGTGAAATTTACAACACACAATGAAACCAAAAGGTTCAAATCCATGTTTAGATCTAAGTGAAAGTGTTCAGTAACAAATTTGGAAACTGATAAAATTAATTGAAACAAACATTGAGAAGAAAAAAGAAAGAAAAAAAGAAACTATTACTTTGTTGCATCCGCAGCTGCTGTGATTCCTGTTCCATCCCCACCTGGAGCATATTATCCAAAACTGAGTCAGCATATTAATGACTCGTGCTTCAGAAAGAATGTAGGTTTGGCTGGACATTTCCAACATGAAATACTTCAAAATAATTTTCAGATGTCTAATAACATAGGCAGAAAAAACAATATTCCAGGGCCATGAGACTCCAAAGAAGCCTTACTGAAGTTCAGAAAGTGGCAAAATAAAAGGTAACAAAAGTATTTTTTGGCAAACAACTAATGTATTAAACAGGAAACTCAGTTGCCACAAATAAACATTCAGGACTCGTTACCATGCTTGTTATAGGATACATTACATGGTGATTTTAGAAGAGACTATTGCTCAGAATGAATTTGTATGTCTCCCCAAACCCCCCCCATAAACCATCATGGCCAGTGACATTATGGGATGATAACTATTTTTTTTTTATAATCATGGAGAACAATTCACAGTTGCATGGCACACACTGTGCCGCGGTCATACATAACTCCCCCCTGCCGCACCGGGGAAAAAAGAGAGAAACTAAAAGAGAATTTGTCTTGACAAATAATAAAATTTAGAGCGTGGGTATCTTATCAAAATTATTCCCTTCAAAACTCCATAACTAGGCTCACACGTGACAATGATCTGCAGGACAATAACTATTACATAGTGAGCAGAAGGTTTGGAGCAATAGCTTTAGAAGATGTCACTCAGCAGAAGATACAAATACTACTCATTATCTCAGTAATTAAGCTACCAGCACAAATTGAATGACAGATCGCATTTCATGAAAGGTAGAGCAGTTCACTTGCAATGTATCACATACTTGATGCCTTATCAGTAAACAAAAGTATTAACACCCTAAAATTCACTAAATCAAGGCTCACTTCACGATCCACTGCCTGGATCAAAATGCCCTATGTCAAGCCCACACCTCGATACCTTGACTGACCCATGCACAAATAAAAAGCCACACCCTAATGCTTGAACTAGGCATACTACCATGTTTGTCCAGTACAGTGGCAAGATAATTATGTGGCAGTGCATGTGAACCAACTCCCCTGTTTCCTGGATTTTCTTCACTATAACCACTGATGCACATAGAAAGGTCAAAAGTAATTTAATAAGTACAACTCCCCCTAATGCCCAACTGCCAACAGGTGCACTGAACCCAATAAAACTGATCTTATTGCCAGCAGACACTAACAGCTCCGAGCAAGAGATCCAAGCTTATGATAACCAGCCACGGGCAACAACACAGGCAAAGGAAGTGATTCTTTTCAGTTTCCCGATAGTGCTGTCAAGATGAAATCTGTTTGGTCTATAACAATAATCATGAGTTTAGATTCTTCTCCCTACTAGCTACTACAACATAATCCATAGCTAAACTCTATGGTTATGTATTTGCAAGGCTTCATAATCTACAAGGACACACCACTAATACATTTTCAACTTTTCACATGTCTATAGTACTTATGTAATGATTACATGCACACAATCAAGCTTTCCTTTTTTCCTTTTCTTCTTTGTCCTTTGCCAAGTAAACTGGCCATAACATAAACATTGAAATATTCATTCACAATTCTTTAGGCGCCAATGCACAACATAGAAATGGATAATTGACATACTCCAATTTCAAAAGCAACAAGACAGAGTGCCCAAGCGCATTTCAAAAAGGAATCCTTACCCTTCTTCCTTCTCTCTAGTTACACAAACGTTAGAAAGTAGCAACAATTCTATTTCCATTTGAATATGCTCTGATAGCTATGTCACTCCCTTTCCAAAAAATATGCTAAGATCGTCACAGCCAGCCACCTTTGGCTTATTAGATCCGGCATCATCTGTGAGATCCACCACCCCAGCTCACCATCATCCTTCTCCACGCCCACTTCAAGCACATGCCAATTGCTTTCCAAATCTTTCACTGCCGGCTACAATTTGTCTTCCTCACTGTCACCACAATTCAGCATCCACACCAACAGCACTTACTTTGCTGATTTCATCACCTAACCTCCAAATCCAAACCAATGCTACCAATGTCTCATTCACCATTGAAAACCTAACCCATTGCAACCTAATCATCAAGCAACCTCCTATGAACTTTTGATCTCACAACTTTTTTTCCTTGATCCATTTTGTTTGCTTAAAAAATTATACGGAAACAAGAAAAACAATTTGAGACACTGTTTGTATCCTCTGGGACGTAGGATTCAGGGAAAACATAACATTATAGATTAAAACAAATAACACAAAGCAACAGAGAAGAAGCTGGTCAAGTTCAATACAAAATTCATTTAGTTTTCTTTCAAACAAAAAATGTTTTCTCAACTATTGGAAATTGAAGTTTTTTTTATTGAAACTAACATCTACGCTTCAAGTCTTGGATCTAATTTATGCTTTTGTTGAGAGAAGGCCTTTAAACAACATTTTTGGAGGCAAAATTGCAACTTTACATTGGTTTTCAGTTTAGTGATGGGCTCATAGTCACGCACCTTGCATGTATCATTAAGATAACTATACTTCACGGTAATTTGAAAGAATAGAGGGCTATTTGCTGTTACGTCTATATTAGAGATCTGATTGCTCAATCTTAAGGCTTGGTGAGACATTGCGAATCACCCCATAATTTGGGGTGGAAAAGTTTAATTCATCATAGTATTTATTTAATTACTTTTTCTGATACAGAACAGGTTATGATATTAAATACTTCCAAATTTGGACTTACAATACCATAAATGGATAACTTAATATATATCTATATGTGATGAGTTTTCTCTTGAATGCACAATATAAAGAAATATGTTTTTGACAAGACTCCAAAGCTTCTTGGCATGCACAATGCATTAGAGACATAAAATTGACATTTGCACGTATTTGTGTTATGTATTTAAAATAATCCATACACCTTGAATTTAATCCAGTTTGTGATAGATTATGCTTTAAAGTAATATAACATTGAAATTGATGTTCTGAACCATTACATACTCCCTATATAAAGTATGGAACACACATACATGATTTCTACTATATACCTCAGAAACTTATTAGGAAAACATTCAGCAGTCTTAATGGGATATTTGTTACTATCTTATGAGAATATCAGCGTCACCTACAGATGGCACCTCAGTCTATGCCTATGTTGACAAAATGCAACTCAGAATGCTCCAAAAGTTGGCATTGTGAATGATTAGACCAAAACCACTATAATGGTCAGCCACTGAATAATGTATCTCCACCAATCCTAATTTCCCACTCCAACTGGTTTAAACTCCACCACTCTTGTACAGTCCACAGAATGATATCACAAAAAACCAATACCACGTGAATCCTCTCAACAGAGAAAGAAATATAAATCAATAGGGGGAAACTTCACTTGATTCTCCTAAACTTTCATCGCTTTTGCAATCAACCCTCCTAAAGTTCAAAAAATCTCAATTTAGTCTATTCAACTTTAAAAATTTTGCAATGTCACCCTCCGTTAGTATTTTCTATTAAATCCTAACGGAGGCCCTAGAAATGCACAAAATATCTTTGTTTTTGTTTAATTATTTAATTATAAATTTAACACGGGTATAAAAGTCATTTCACCCATTTTCCGTCTGATTTAACCCCAAACCCTAACGGGGGGGTGACATTGCAAACTTTTTAAAGTTTGATACACTATATTGAGAGTTTTTAAACTTTAAACGAATTGTTGCAAAAGAGATAAAAGTTCAAGGGGATTAAGTGAAGTGTCCCCAATAAATAATAAAAATCTAAAGAAATCCTTAACATCATATTTGCTTCTATATTGTAAATACAAAAATGACAAAAGTAGAAATACTAAATGGCTTATTAGACAGGACTATAAAGGCAAGTTTTCTTGTATTCAGACGAATCCTATATCAAAGAGTAAAATCAACTACCTACAGTCAAATGGAAAGAAACAAAACATACCTAATGCACCAGAATGCTGATCTCCTACCCCCTGGAATAGAATAAATTCAGAAGTAAAATTAATTGTAAAATAAGTTCCTGAATTCAGTAATAAAATTAATTGCATTTTATTAGCACATCTGAATTGCGGTTATTACCTGAGAATATATCCTCCGGGCTGCTTCCAACTGAGACATCTCCACATCAAATGTGTTGACAAGTTCCAAGACCTCTGGTGTACTAACAAATCGCACAAACCTGGAGGACAAGTTCCAATCAAGTCAAAGAACTCAAAACTCTATCATGTAGAAGGGCGGCCAAATCCAAATATAGATACAATTGTTTCAATTGGCAACATATGTTACCTTTCAAGTGTTCCTTTAGTGAACCACATCTCAGCATTTTTATGTTTCTCAACTTCAAGCTTAATCGTCTGAACAGCAAGTGCAACCTGCTCTTCTGCAACCTTTAAATGGGACACAAATGGCTTTACTAATCCTGAAGCAAGCTTCTCGGTGTTTCCATCACTTGAGACAAACAATTCACATCTGCCCAAAAAGGAAAAAGAATATATCCCCATATCAAATCTGCATAAATTGAAAGATAGAAACCCAATAAGAGGTTATCCTCACCGTGAGCGTTTTGGCGACAATTGGAACACGGCATAGTCAAGAGGTGTGTCAGACTTCATCTTCCCCCTACTATACACTATCTCTTCTCTGAATTACTCATATACTCATATGTACTTTGAGCAAAATGCAAGCCCAGATCCTCACAATTTTAGCTAATCAAGTCTCAAACCCCGCAAAATTTGAATCACAAAACTTTAACGCCAAAATGCAGATTCTGGAGAAACCAATAAAAATTAAAAATAAATTACTATCTATCAGAAGTTTTGAAGCAGTGTAGTCTAAAACCATAAAATTGCAAACTAATACGAAGTTATCATAGAGAGTGAAAACTTTAATTATTGAAATCAATAAAGGGAACTATACCATAGTAATCCACATTGAAACAAAATAGATTTTTTTTAACAAGTATTCAAACCAAATGGATTACTAAAATATAAGTCTAAATTATAAAGTAGATGCCCAGTGGCTAAAACCCACTTTACTTTTAGACCAAACGGGTTACTAAAAATACCCGGTAGATCTCAATCCCAAAACCAAATGCACCAAAATTCACGCTCTTGCACAAAAATAGGAACCCCCACTTTACACAAATCAATCATATTCGTCACAGATCTGGTTCAATAAATTTCCAAACCCAAATGGCAAACCAAACCAAACCAACATAGACTTTCCACCGACAAAACCAAATTCAAATGCAAAACGAAGCCGAACCCAGAAAGAAAGAAAAAAAATGTGTACATATATAAATAAACATACACATTAACACAAAGTACGCAAACAAAAACAGCTCGCCGAAAATTCAAAAACCCTAGTGACTCAGACCATTTAGGGCAAATGTGAGAGCGATCATGGAAATGAAAGCGCACCTGAGAGGTCAATCTTCCGAGATCTCGGGCTTGCGCAATCGGATCCTCGGATTCGGGTTCAAATGGGTACCAACATTTCGCTCTACTCGCTTTTATACAATCTTTTTTCCTTCTCCTTCTGTGCGAGTGACTGGGAATAGCTCTTCCCAATTACTTTAATGGGCTTCGCTTTTATTTTTCTTTAGGTTCTACGGAAAACCCTAACAATGACAAGATGGTTTTCGCTTTACTCATCCCCACAAACGTGTATCTTTCTTTCTCTCTCCACACTCCTCTATAGTCTATACAGTACAGAGAGATAGAGAGAGAGAGAGAGTGGTGTGCTTTCAGACAAGTTTTTGAAGTATGTAATTCGTTAATCATATAATCTTTACTAGAATTCAAAGACAATGAGACTTTGATTTCCGAGGTAAAATTACAGAAAAATGGCCTTCACTGTAGTACTCTCTGTTGGTGTGAATTTACACAAATGGGCTTCACTTTGACTCCATATTAGCCGTCATGCTTTGCAGCTAGCTGCTTGGGCGGAGAGAGATTATAGTAAATCGAGTAAACGAAACAATAATTACCAAGAATTTAGTGAAATGGGTAAATCAGGATCGATCAAGATGTTTCAGGATTAATGCTTGAAAAATATTATTTTCATTTTTCAAAAAAGGAAACAATCTAAATAACTTATCATTGGATAAGAATTTTCAGCTGTTTTTTTATGCTTAAATTGTTAGTAATTTAAACAATTCATTTAAGAGAGTTTACATAAGATTTACATTCTCTCTAATTCATTTGAATTAATAATATTCAATTAATTATAGTGAAGTAGTATTTTTGTTTTTTTTCCTTTTTGATATGACAAAAATACCAATTTACTATAACTAGTTAACTGAATATTATACCGTTCAAATAAATTGGAGAGGATCCCTAATTCGTAACTGAATATTTTATCGTGTATTTTTTATGCAATAGGTGTTTTGTTCTAAATCTTGAAAAGACAAAATCTTTCTTAAGAACATAGGAAGCAAATCTCATAAGAATTAAGTTAAAAATTCCACAGGCATGCCATATTTTAGTAAAGGGTATTGTTGTCCAAACATGCGATTGAGTTGATTCCATGGGCACTACGTTATGTATATCATGGATGGTCCCACTGTTCAGTAAAGTGGGCATTTTAGTAATTTAAGGCTAACGAAGTCAGGGTCAACTGTGTGCATTCACTCCAGCTGAGACAGGAGAGGAGAGGGTGGAGCCTGGAGGGCTCCAAATTAAAACGGTTATTTCTTTCCTTTTTTTTTTTTTGTTTTGTTTTCTGGGCAAATTTAACGGTTAAAAAATTAAAAAAAGAAATCGTTTGAAAGAGAGAGCGAAAGAATGGAATGGACATGTCGTGCGCTTAAAGCAGTGACGACGGCTTTTCTTTTCTCATTCATGCATACCTAATTTACGGTATTACCCTCCTTAGAGTCCACGACAAATTATTATATGTCTACTCCACTTATCGTGCGACACATGTTACCGCCATTTGAGTCAGCACCACTCAACATCTTCTTCTTCCACCAGCAGCTTGCTGCGAAGAAATAATAATAAAATAATATCAATAACAATCATGCTACCAACAACCCTAAGAAATTGTTTCTTCAAAGAAGGTCATTTAATAAATAAATAAATAAATAAAATTACAGTAAATGGCACTTAAAACCAAATTCAAACTCGTATATATATTATATTCAAGGTGAGAAAAATGGGGGTTGTGATTTGATGAGTTTCTAATATTGAATTCAAGGATATCCAAGAAGTGGGGGTGTTGTGATTTGATGAGTTTAACCAAGAAAAATTATTTGGCGGGATGCTTTTGTGTCTGGAAATTAAACATAAATTCTAATAAGACATTCTTTAAAAAAAAAAGAATATGCCCCCACCCTCACCTTTTTTTAAAAAAAAAAAAATTTATACTTTTGCCCCCTAAACTATGATTGCAAGTTCCGCCTATGCATATGTAGTAGTGAAAGGTTGGCTCTTTTCAAAAAGCTAGTAATTTCTATACTTACTAGAGAAACATGAACTCAATTTTCCGTCTATGTGTTCGTGCCCCCGCTTCAGCTTCGTGACCATGCAGAGGATGCCATTGCTGATGCAGGTATGAGGCAATAGATGCGGTTCCAGTAGTTATGTATTTGGGCTACTACAATGACTAAAGCCTAGATGCACCAAATGTCTTGTGTCGGACTATGTTAGTCCATTATTTATGTAACATTTATGTTTGTGTCTAAACATATGTTATCTTGTATAAGGCCTAGATTCGCATATGACACTCTTTGTTTGGCCATTTGTGTGTATGTTAATATTATTCACTTAAATGTATATGTCAACTATGACGATGCGATATTATGTCTTCTATTTATAAGCTTTTGTTGTAACGACATGAACTATGATTAATCATTAATGATGTATGTAAGCTCTGGAAGACTATATTGTCAAAAAAGTTCATGGCATACTATGGTATCACAATGCCACTGCAACGATCTACTTTGTCCATGATAAGTTTTCAAAAATAGTTTTTTTTCCTGTGTTTTACTAAGTGGGTTGTCACATGACCAAACGTTCGAAATACTGTACAATAGTACATCAAACGTTTGCTGACAGGGACGGAGCCAGAAAATGCTATGGGCAAAGGCCAAAGCGGTGCAGGTTTTATAGTTATAACTTAAAATATTAAGGTCCAACAAACCAAGTGGTGCATGTCTTAGAGCACTAATAGAAGATTCCCTATAACCTATTCCCTTCCCTATGTTTAAGAAAAATCTATACAAAACTATAAAAAAGCACTCACATTAGAAGCCATAAATTTATTCAACATCAAATGGCATCTACATTATTTTTTAATGCATTGGGAAAAATAAAAGAATTTATTGTGAAGTGTTTTTTATAGGAAACAAAAAAGTAATTTTATTACCTAAATTGAGGAAAAATTGTTAGAAAACTACTGCTAGTACTCTAATAGTTCTTATAGTTATAAGTCGCCTATAGCTATAAGGCAAGCGGCAGAAACTTAAAAAGGTTTTAGCAGCGCCCATAGCTATATTTCCACATTTTCTCACTTACCCAACTCATATGAAAATACAAAACTAAAACTAAAAAGTAATAATAAATCAGAAAAATAAATATGTCTACCCTATCTGCCTCTAAATTCTTGCGTTAATTAGCACCAATGATGTCCCCATAGTTCCCACCTTCTTCAGCACTGCCCCACATCCTNCGATCTACTTTGTCCATGATAAGTTTTCAAAAATAGTTTTTTTTCCTGTGTTTTACTAAATGGGTTGTCACATGACCAAACGTTCGAAACACTGTACAATAGTACATCAAACGTTTGCTGACAGGGATGGAGCCAGAAAGTGCTATGGGCAAAGGCCAAAGCGGTGCAGGTTTTATAGTTATAACTTAAAATATTAAGGTCCAACAAGCCAAGTGGTGCATGTCTTAGAGCACTAATAGAAGATTCCCTATAACCTATTCCCTTCCTTATGTTTAAGAAAACTCTAAACAAAACTATAAAAAAGCACTCACATTAGAAGCCCTAAATTTATTCAACATCAAATGGCATCTACATTATTTTTTAATGCATTGGGAAAAATAAAAGAATTTATTGTGAAGTGTTTTTTATAGGAAACAAAAAAGTAATTTTATTCCCTAAATTGAGGAAAAATTGTTAGAAAACTACTGCTAGTACTCTAATAGTTCTTATAGTTATAAGTCGCCTATAGCTATAAGGCAAGCGGCAGAAACTTAAAAAGGTTTTAGCAGCGCCCATAGCTATATTTCCACATTTTCTCACTTACCCAACTCATATGAAAATACAAAACTAAAACTAAAAAGTAATAATAAATCAGAAAAATAAATATGTCTACCCTATCTGCCTCTAAATTCTTGCGTTAATTAGCACCAATGATGTCCCCATAGTTCCCACCTTCTTCAGCACTGCCCCACATCCTCACCCAATCTTCAAGAAAAACTTGACTTGGTTTCTTCAAAGTCATCTAAGCAAAGGAGCTCTCTTCAGTAGGCATAGAGGACGAGTGGCTGAAAGGCAGAGGAGTTCTCGTATTGATTTGTGTGATCAATAGAATGAGTGGTCATGCCCATAAATTCTTGGGTGCTATTCAAAATAAGGATTAATTTGATTAGTGGCTAGGGCTTACATCCCAAACACCTGCAAAATCCCCATGAAAGTTTTTTCTCCAAACCAATTAGGGAGGGGGCAGCCCCCCTTACAACCGCCGCTACTCGCTGACCTGTAGGACTATCATAACAACACCCTTGGCTTTTCCAGTCCTATAAATACTATTCTCACTCAACCTTTAAGCCTCATTCTACCCCTATTGTCCCATGGAACCTCTATTTGAGTGTGTGAGAGTTTTTGAAGGAAAATGAGATATTTCTTGAAGATTTTGCTTCAAGAAGATAATCTTATAAGCCTAACTTGTTTCTTACTTAGTTTTCATGCTAGGTAAGTATTTTTCATAGCTTAGTTGGTAGGTTTGAGTTTATATTGGCCACCCCTGCAGGCCACCCCTTCCCTATGTGTGGCTGCTAGTTAGGAAACGGCAGCCACATATGTTTTTAATTTTTGTTTTTTAAAGATTTATGTGTGTGGGTAAAAGTGAATTTTTTTTTTTAAGTTTTTGAGTTTTGGTAGTTGTTTTAAATGCAAATTTTGGGCGCTAATACGTTTTACTATTCACACGTCACTAATTTTGTGCGAGTAGTGACATGTGAATAGTAATACTATTCACATATAAACAGTAAATACACTATTCAAATGTTACTATTTTATGAATAGTGACGTTTAAACAGTAAAAACGTCACAATTTAGTGATATTTTCTAAAATGTCACTATTTAAATGTCATTAAATGTGGATATTTTTGTAATGGTTGTTTCAATCAAACAAGATTGTTTGTGGGTTGTGGCCATGTTCATGAGAGTCTTCCAACATGTTCATCGGGGGGTCTGGGCAGAGAGTATGAGTCGAGAGTCTTCAATTATGAGTTGAAACAATCAAAAGAAAACTCTTCTTTTTCCTAAATTTTTAGATTTTGGTGGATAAGTTTAAAATTTAAAATGGAAAGACGTATTCAACTCCTTCGATAACATACAAACGATTAGCATGTGTTTGGCCTGTTAGATGGAAAGGACGATGAGGATTATGGAAAGGACGATGAGAATTATAAATCTGAAAACTTCAAATTTAAAAGAATTTAAGAGGATTCAACCCGCTAGGAGCATAACCTTTTGATAGTCAAAAAGTAAGAAATATCAATTTTTTATTATCTGTCTCTTCACTCCTGTCCCTCTCCAATCATTTACTTGGTGCTTAGGATCTTTAAAATCAGTGTTTTGACTCAATATTTGACTCAATATCATACATGTGACTAATAAAAGTTACTGTTTTTCCATTTGTTAAAAGAAAATGTACTACTGGCTGCTAATCAAGTCAACATGGGTTGGCTATTCTACCTAACTATACAATTAATTTTTTTTTCTTAAAAAAAAAAAATTAAAATATTGTCCTCATTCTTCCATGACTACCTACTATTAAACTTCAATGTTCAAAAATACTACACAACGGAAGTAAAAGGTGGAGCACACTATAAGAGAGATACCTTCAAAACCCAGAGTTTAAAATCTCAAAAAAAAAATAATAATAATAAATAAATAAATAAATAACACTAAGAGATAGATTGATTGACACTTTGCTTTGATTTCTTTGAGAATTTTTTTTAATATATCAACCCATCCAGTGTGGGTTATACATAATCTCACTCTGTTGATGGAAATGAGTAAAAATTAGAGTTACGCACCACGGGTTACTCTTCGAGCCAAGTATTCTATTAGACATTAAATATACATATTAGGTATAATTAATAAGCATAAATATACCCCAATTCTAACTTAATTTGCATATTTCTCCTATATTATCAAGCACAAAGAGTGTTTTTATTCCTTCACCAATGGCAATGCTAATCCATACTATGAAGTTAACAACTTTGCCGAAAGCTGCCATAAAAAAATTGGAGAAAACTAAAAATTACTACAGTAATAAGTTTACTTTGGTTGGTGGTTTGGATGTAAGCCACGTGTGCGACAAAAACAACAATCCAAAATTTTGGCCACGTGTCGGCAACGTAGACGTTCAGCTTTTCTTCCGCAAGGGTTAACATCATCAACTTTCCATGTGGCCTCCAATAAAAGGAATTGAAAGCCCCCCTGATTTGGAGTTTTGGCCAATATTTTGATTTTACTTATATAGCATGTTTTGTTCTCCACCAATCCTTGTTGGACACGTCGGAAACAGAAACATGAATGAAGAAATGATTAAGCCAAAGTTACTCCATTTTGCCCCTCAAAATCCCGTATATTACTCCCTTATCCGATCGGTAATTATGACATGATTAGCAATTATTAGCGTTTGATTGAGATTATTAATTGTTGAGAAGAATTTTTTTTTTTTTTTTTAAATGTGGGAAATCAATCAGCGATGATGTGGGCCCCACGAAGCATCAATCTCGAGTGTGGCAACGGTTGGACCACAGAAAATGATTTTAGATCGGAGGGTCCTAATTGATTGGATCGGATCATGCGTGGACTTCTTTTCCTTCTCAACAATTAACCTTTAGATTCGAATTTTAGGGGGAAGCAACAGCAAGGCTATAAATTTAAAGGAGATTTAAAATATATATATATATTAAATATTGTTATTTTTAAATTTTTAATATTATTATTTTTTACTTAAAACTGTATTTTTTTATATATTTTCTTTTTAATTGATGATATGACTAATCCAATAATCTTTCTTATAATATTGTCGATTTTAGCTTAAATTTTACTTATAAAACTTCTTTATGTAGAAGCTACTGACCCATTCAAGGACCTGAACCGGAGGAGAATTCAACTTTTGACTGGGAGTTTAGAGAGAATAATGCAAAGTTAAGAACAGATTTCTAATTGAATAAGATGAGCATTCTTTAGGACTTTTTAGACTTTTCCATCTTCTTTCAACCCTAATTAGTGGAGTAATTTTATATCTATATTTCTATTCCACAATTACTCTGCAAAGATGGAACATAATATCCCGTTAGTTATATCGGAGGAGTAATTTTGTCTTTTCACTTTTTGAGGGGACACAAATACCTAACAATATAACTAATTGAATATTATTCGGTTCAAATGAAATTGATAGGATCCTAATTCACAATGTTGACATGACAGTCTCAACGAATTATTATATTTATTTTTTTTAATAATGATTGATCCAAGAGTTGGTTGCGACTGCTTTGTCAACATTGTGTAATAGTTGTAAGATAAAAATGTAGTTTCTAATGTAAAAAAAAAAAAAAAATGTAGTTTCTAACATTACTATAATTAGAGCATTAATCGTAACTTCCTTTAGATATTCATTAAATGTAGGGAACCAAACTACATTTTATTTCCCTATTTAAATGAACTCCATAATATAGCTCGAGGAACGATTCGCGTCAAAAAAAAAAAAATCATTTTTTTCTCTCATAATACAAATTCAATATATCACCCATTAAATTTGTAAACTTATATTGACCCCCACACAAATTCAATTATAAATCCATCTATTCACTACAGAGAATTAGATATGATTAAAAATATAAGAGATAATGCAAAATTGATAATTGTGGTTGGCTTATTTCCCCATCTAAATAAATTTCACCATAGCTTCAATTATTTTTACATATAATATTAAAATATTAGTTCTTTATAAAATACAAGTTTTCTATCTACATTTTTTATAAAACTTCTGCACAATTTTCAATAAAAGGCCAAAAGATGAAGAAATATGAGAGAAGAGAGAGAAATATATTGAGTTAAAAATATGAATAAAAAAAGATATAGGAAATCAAAAGTGCTTCTCCTAATGCATTGAAAAGCACTAAGAGCATTCATAACAGCTCCCTTATATGTAGTTCATTTCTTTAAGTTTAGGAAAAATGTCAAAAAAATCACAAAAAGCCACCAACAATAGACTCCCTATAATTAAAATAAAAAAGTAAAAAACTCATTTTCTCACCTGAATCATTAAAACGTAGAGAAATAAAGAATTTTTTTAAAAATGATATTTTAAATAGTGTAAGGAATGATAAAATGAAGTTATTGTGGAGCGTTACAAGCGTATGTAGATAGAGAAATAAAAAGTAGTTTTAATCTTAAATTTAGGAAAAATGACATGAAAGTTGCCGGGAATGCTCAATAGGAAAATTGTTGCATACTTTTTGTGATTTTTTTGAAATTTGTCCTATATTTAGGGAATTAAATAAGTTACAGGAAAGTTGCTATTAATTTTCTAAACCACTTGTTAGTTGAATTAGGATCTTCTACGGCTCAAATGAGTTAGTTCTAATTGAGGTGTATTTTTGTCTATAAAAAAGTGAAAATATCAAAATATCCATCAAATATAATTAATTGGATATTCTCCGGTTCATTTGAACTGAATTGGTAGCTAAAATGCTACCTAATGCTTTATTATAATCATTTTATATATATATATATATTCTCTCCTCTCACATTTTTTCATGCAAGATGGTCCATTCTTGTTCTTTGTTAAAGGTCCCCAGGCGATCTGCTATCAAACCACACGTCTATTTCATGTTCCACATCATAGAAGAACCTAAAAAAAATTCAAAATTAGAGGCTTAAAATATTTTCTGTTTGAAATTGCATTCAATGAAAAACATTTTATTGAAAAATAGTTTTCTTGAAAACATTTTTTTATGTTTGACGTGTATATATATATATTCATTCAATTATTTTCAATTATAAATTACGCTGGGTCCTAAAGGTGACCCAACCAGGTCTTGAGAGAGTCTTGCCTTGATCTTGATTGAATTTATCTATTTAAGAATAAAATACTCAAATTTGAAAATTTGTTAATGTTCTTCAAGAATGAAAATTATTTGCTGAAAATTAAGAAGGCTTTTTTCGGTTGATCCAAAAATAATTTCCAGAAAAATAATTTCTAAAAATCATTTTAAACCTAAACAAATGAACCTCAATTTAAAGCCCAAGATGGAAGTGAGAAGAGTGAGTTGAAGCTCGCTTAGTGAGGATGACTCGCAAATTGCCATGGGGACCTTGGAAGAGGCATATTAGAACTCTGTAATGTCCAAGAAAATTCAATAATGGAGAGGAAAAAAAAATGAAAGTGTGAAAAATAAAATAGTAAAAATAATGTTATTATAAATATAGTATCCACTTGTTCGGTCACTTTGGTGTGTGCATACCCCTCTATTGAGTAGTGATTTTGGCCAGACCGGCGTGCATGAACAGTAGTACACCGGTGTACGAAATAATATTATTTATTAACAGTTACTGTTTATTATTATTTTTTAATATTGTTTTATATTAAATAATACACCAGCGTGCTATTGTTCATGCACACCGGTCTGACCAGAATCACTACTCCCCTCTATTATATGGAAGAAAAAAAAAAGAAAAGGAAAACTTTACTTATTTTAAATATATTACGTCTTTTGTAAAAAAAATTTCAAAGTTCAAAAATTCTGACTTTGGTATATCGATCTTTTGATTTTTTTTTTATAATTTTTTGTTAAATCCTTAGGGATGGGTGTAAAATTTTCAAACTGCCTTATTTTTCCTTAAAAAATAATAAAAATTCTCAAAATTTGCACGGGTCACCTGCTGTTGGTGATCCACCATGGGTCACAAGATCCAAACGGGTCACCAATCTCCAACGGAATGGCTAATTAAAAAAAAATCAAAAGATTTTTATTTCAGAGGTAAATAAACTTTTCCCAAAATATTATATTAAGTATTATTTGCTCCAAGTTTATTAGCTATGATATAAGGTTAAGTAAGAATGTCACATTTGTTTTTTATTATTTTTTAAAAAAAGATAAAATTCATTTGATTCCCTCAAACTACCACTTCAATGACAATCTATTCCAAAATTATTAATTACGACAATTTATCATCTAAACTACCAAAACAGTGACAATGTATCCTCCAATGTTAGCAAAATGACGAAATTATTCTTATAGAATTTTTAATAAGACAAAAATACCCTTAAAATTTTGAAAAAAGGTTAGATTTTAATATTTTTGTTTTTATTTTAGTAAGGGTAATTTTGTCATTTTGTTAAAATTGAGAGTACATTATCATTGTTTTGGTAGTTTGGGGGTAAATTGTCACAATTGATAGTTTAGAGAGTAGATTGTCATTGGGTGATAATTTGAGGGGGTTAAATGGACTTTAAAAAATAATTAAAAAAACCAAAGTAGCAATGTCACGATTTATGTAAATTCTATAAGTTAGGAACTTTTGTTGTATCGAAGTCGGTTCACTTCTTGCACAGAGAGAGAGAGAGAGAAAGAGACAAACAAGAAGAAGACCGTGCGTGAGACAGAGCAAGAATGGAACTACCCCTGGGCTTGGGGGACCTCAAACCCCCAAGACAAGGGGTGGTCCCAATATATATATATATATATATATATATATATACACCTTTAAAAATTAACTTTTCCCCCCCATAATTTTTTAAAAAAATTTTGTCCCCTAAACTAAATATTTTAGTTTCGTCCCTAAGAGAAATTAGAGATGAAAAAGACTAAAGAAAGGTGGAGAAGCAAACCCAAAAGGGGGAAGGACCACAATTTGAAGCTTGAATCTTGTTTGGTTTCGAAGAGGGAGATTCTATTTTCTTGATTTTTCATTTAACTCTTGCTGTGGATGACAGAGAAACGTATAAAATGCCATTTGAAAGAGGTGGGAGAAGACCTGGTCCATGTGCTTGTAGAAGACGCTGAGAGAGGGAGACATAAATGAAATTTTTTAAAAAGAAGTAAAAGTAAAAAAATAATATTATAATAGTATACGGTTCTAGGAGAGGGAGAAGGGTTAAGAGAAGCTACAGTAGTGTGCATTTGAATAAAAAAAAAAAGAAGTAATTATATTTTTTTTAAATTTAAGGAAAATCATAAGAAAGTTGTTGTTAGTGCTTTTAGATAACAAAATTGCTGTTGGAGTTAGTGCTTTTAGATAACATTCAATACCTTTGTAGTGTTAGCAGCATAATTAAGGGACAAAACTAGAAATTTTTATTGACAAGGGGCAAAGTATAAATGAGAAATATATTAAAATGAGAGGTCAAAGTGAAAGAATAAATGATAAATATTAAATCAAGATATAAAATATATATATATACACTATCCATTAAGCAAACCTTACCCTTACCTCTATGAAAAATCGCATTCTCCTCATATACACATTGCACTCTAGAAAATATTTATGGATTTTGGGGAAAGATGTAGTAGGGCATTTTAATTCATGTGTTTGAGGCATTATGATCATCTGAATTTTCTTGTTTGAGAGGCACAATGTATTATTAAAATTTGTTGACTAAATGCTTTCTTCGGGGTCAGGGCCAAACTAAAAGATTTTGTCTCAAATGCAAATTTTAAAAATAAAATTAATAAAAAATTGTAAAACCGGGGTGGCCATGGAACACCCCATCTCTGTATAGGTCTGTCTTACATCGTACTCAATACGTTGCAGCATAGAGATTTTTAATTGAATGAGATGGGCTCTATTTGTTAAAGTCTTTTGGGGTTTTAGGGGTTTGGAATTGTAGCAAAAATTGATTGTCTAAGAATATTTTATTTGCAAAAGTATGAATGTTTAGTATGAAAAAATGAAAAAAAAAAAAAGAAAAGAAGAAGGTTTTGTAGTGATTTTTTTATTTGATTAGTAATAAAAAAAATAATTGATGTGAAGTAAAAAATAAGAATACTAAGAAAATATTCTCCAAGAGGTAGTTCAATAGGCCGAGACCACGTATAATAAAATAGAGGTTACTAGTTCGAATCTCTCTCCCCCCTCTTGTGCATACATGTCCAAAAAAAAAAAAATGGTAATCAATCTTTATAATAATTGGGACCTTAAATATACATTTTTTTTTTTTTTTTAATGAAAGGAACCCTAATTACACTAATACTATTTAGGGCCTTATTTTATTGAATGCCTTAGGAGCCTGCCTAGTTAGTCTAACGAAAGAGCCGACACTGTAGAGATGGCATTACTAGGCCATGTTTGTTTTTGCTTCCAAGGTTGCGGCTGTTCCAGGATGGTTGGATGCTATGCTCTCGTGCAGCAAAAGCAAGGATTGTTAGTTGGCAGTCTGTCGTGAATTGCTTACCAAACTGTGCTTTTGTTTGATACCTTTTTGACCCTTTTTATGGTCCAATTATCCAGATCCCTTGGTTGAGTTCCTCGTCAGCCAATTTGGTTTGTCTCTTGTTTATTCATGCAACACAATTGGGCGCAGACAAAAATACTAGCTGTGCAAATATTGTCTGCACAAGTCCAAAGAATCTGCCCTTCCTT
Organism: Carpinus fangiana; assembly: GCA_006937295.1. NCBI lineage: Eukaryota > Viridiplantae > Streptophyta > Magnoliopsida > Fagales > Betulaceae > Carpinus > Carpinus fangiana. Next base: position 50,969,112 of record CM017321.1, on the reverse strand, counting down.
CCATTTTAGAATGACCATGTTGATTTAAAGATAAACCCCAGCCAGCTGTTGTCGCTTCCGCAATTCCGCCAGGTTGGTATTTCATGTTTCAGCCATTTTTAATTTAACGACCCGACTCGGGTGCGGAGAAAGCAAGGTTGTAGAGACCCTGCATGATCTGCGTTTCTAGATCCTATTATAATGTTTCAACATATTGTGCAAAATGGCATATGTCACTTGGAAGACATACAATGTAATTGAGCATATCAGTAAAGGTACAGTAGAATAAGATTAAAGAAAGGTAGAATAACAATAGCAAGTGAACAAAAGAGATTGATATTGGTGTCACAATCTACTGTAATTGAGCATCATCTAGTCAGTCTCTTCCACCAATTTGAGAAAGGTGAGATAAATAAGAGAGAAGAAACATACACATTACACACAGGGAGACTAGCAAATTCCTATTATTCTAGTGCCAATTTTAATAAATGGGTCTTCTTCACCCATTACATACACCACCAAATCTAAAACCCTAGTTGCTGCTATCACTATTATTGTTATTGGTATTGTTATTGCTATGGTGATTGCTAGCATTCCCACCACCACCACCACCACCAGCGGCGGTGGTGCCGCCCCCGCCCCTCCTCCCGCCCGGCTTCTTCAACTGTGAAATCTCCAACTGGGTCTTCATGAAGAACTGCATCCTCTGCAACTCCAGCTCCTTTGCAAACTTCATTCTCTGCTTCTCCATCTCCACCACCTGCTGCAGCTTTGCGCTCTCAGCCTGCTCGTACGCCTCCCCGAACTTAAGTATCGCCTGCGTCAATTCCCTCACCGCATTTCCCCACCCGCCCTTCCCACCTCCTCCTCCTCCTCCTCCTACTCCCCTCCCCTCCCTCCCCGCCATCGCCATCATCCTCCGCGGCTTCTTCCTCTCGTTCGTCCCTGTCGCTGTCGCCGTTGCCGTTGCCGTTGCCGTCCCCGCCTGCCCAAGGCTATCCATAGAATCTGCCTCCGAATCCGACTCCAACTCCGTCCCACCCCGCTTCCCAAGCTGTTGCGTCCTCAACATCACCGCCTCTTCCTGCTTCTTCTGCGGCTGCTTGTTAAGGAATTGACTATTATTGCTGTTATTACTAAGGAGATTCACGGAGGACGAACGAATGCGAACGGGTATTCCAAGAGGGACTTTAGGCTGCTGCAAAGGCGGAGAAGGACTAGAGACAGCGATTTTGGCAGTCGGACCGATCAATTGGTCCAATCTGTCGAAGAAAGTCCACTTACTAGGCCCGCCACCGGACGCCACCTTCGCCTTCTCCAGCTTGTACTTCTTCTTCACCGTGTCGATCCGGTTCTTGCACTGTATATCGGTCTTGGGGGTCTTCCCGTAGTCCTCCGTGCTGCTCACAATATCCGCCACCTCTTTCCAGTGCTTCTGCTTCAAATTCCCCCTGCTCAGCTGCAAATACCGCTCTCCCCATGCGTCTATCAGAACCGACGTCGCATCTTCGCTCCAGCAGTCCTCTCTTCCGCCTCCACCTCCGCTTCCGCCTCCGCCACTTCTCGCTCGCTGAATTGGGAGAGCTATCAGCGCTAGAGCGTTCTGCGCCGTCGCCGGAGGCGCTGAGGCCACTGTCACCGTTATTCTTCCGTTCGGCCGTGGAGACACCGGAGATCCCGTCTCCGGCGACTGGTGCGACTGGATCTCGTCGTCTTCATCCATCTCTCAGTGCTAAACTGCGCCGATCTGGCAATTAATCCTCTCTCCGATCTCCAAATCAAACACTCAGCTCGCTCCCGCAGACGCGCTATCGTGTGCCGGTATGCGTACAATACATAACACCGACGTGAGGACGGAAGGAATACCCTGAGAGAGAGAGAGAGAGAGAGAGAGAGAGAGGACTTATAGGAGGTGTGGTGGTTCGAATTACAGGTTGGTGCTACCGAGCGCCGGTATGCGCAGGGTATCGCCGATCTGAGAGATAGGATATCCAACGAGAAAAGAGAGGGTGGGTAGAGAGCGGTTAGGGTTTCGATTGATCGGCGAATATATTGACTGACTTTTGCTACTTTTCAGATATTACTATTCGGGTTTGTTTTGTTTTGTATCTGTTGACGGGAAAAAAGATGGATGGGGAGCATTGACGGCGTCGGCCAAGGGATAGAGAAGAGCGCGGACACGTGGAAGAGAAGGAAGAGGGAGAGTTGATGTGGCAGAATGCGATTGGATGGAGTGCAGAAATTCCGTCACCGGCGTGATGAGTGGTGTTGCCGGCTTGATAGGTGGACCTTGTTTTTATTAGTTCCGTCAATTTGACGGAAAAAACCATCTTTCTTCTTGGAAATTACCCGAGGCGCGTGCCCACCGGTTTCCGGTGGTGTCACACCTATTCTAGACTTCATTCTAACAAAAGACGATGATAATAATGATGCTTGCTAGTTGCTACACCTTATCCTCCACTTATAACAATATCATCATATTTATATTATATTTATATAAAGTTGAATGTTTATTAAGGTTTAATTTAGAATTCTATCAAAAAAAAAAAAGGTTTATTTTAGAATAAAAATTATTTTTTCGAGATTCAAATATAGAAATTTTATTTTTTCAGTTTATTTATGAAAACAAAAACTGAAAAATAAAATAAAATTACAACTTCAATTGTCAAATATGCGTGGGAATGGGACACATGTAACGAACTCATTGGGTCGTTGGGTGAGTTCAGGAAACCGAGAAAGTGAGTTTTGATTGACATGCGGGATCTCATATCATGCCCATCGATTGGTTCGTTGAGCTTACAGAAATGTATACTTGTAAAACAATTGGTCTTTTACGGTCACCCAAAGTAATTCGTCAGGTGAGGATATCGTGATTGTAGAAGGAAACCGACAAACAGTTGCCAATGGATAAGAGCGGGGCTCACCGCTCACGGGGGGGTTGGAAATGTCAAGTCAAAAACATGTGCTATTGGCTTATGGGCGATGTATTGTGCCGTTGCCAAAAAGTCCATCATCTCCATAGCCAAAGCTTCTAATTTGTTAAAGAGGAAAGGGAAGTGTGGCATGGCAGTGGATAAAATTCTTAGATTTTTCCAAATATATCGATCCTTATTTTCAAATTAAGTAATTGATATTTATTTTATGACCATTTATCACTTTTGAAATACCAATTGGTAAAAGCTTAATAATCATTTCATTTAAAAATATTTGATCAATTTGAATAAATTTACACTATATAAAACTCTAGAAGATCTTTATCCAATCTACTTAAGTGTTTTCTATTTGTAAGATAAGATTGGACCAACATCAAGTAGACCATAAATGTAATGAAATCATTAGCGGAGCACTGATTATAATTTGATGTGTAACGTATATTTTTAATTTTTATAATCTAGGTGACACAAGTTATAGTAGGTGCATTATTTCCTAATTAGGGACATTTGGTACGCAAGAATAAACTCATAAATCATAAAATTATCTCTATAAAGTAGCTATTTTATGTTTTGGTTTGGCCTACAATTTTTGTGAATAACTATTTTTCATAGTGTTCTCAATAGGTAGTTTAATCGGTTGGAGTTTACGCCTTATGAAGTGGAGGTTACTAGATCGAATTCTCGGTATTTCACTACTATATACTAAGATTGTGTATTTTGAAATTAATGGTCACGGCCAAGTTGGTGGCAGTGACTGTTGGTAGGCGCTGATGGGCCATCAGCCAGGATTCAATTTTTTTGGGCCAATCAGATTGGCCCAATCTGCCCAATAATTTTTTGCCCAGCCATATTTTGGGGTCTTGAGAGCCCCCCCNCCCCTCCATTTTCTTTCTGACCCAGTTTCTGTTGATAAAAATTTTATTTTCTGGCCCAATTTTAATGCTCTAAATTTCATTGCACTGGCCCAGTTTTTGTAATTCTGCTGTAAGTCTAACAGAGCTCAAAGATAAAAATTCAAATCACCTTTATTATATGGTATCAGAGCCCAAAGACAAACGTCAATTTTTTTCTGCATTCTTATCTGTTCCTTTTCCAAACATGCCAACACCATCTTCTTCCCCTCAAAACCTTACCAAACTTTCCATTTTCAAGCTCAACCAGGATAATTTTCCTTTATGGTGTACCATCATTGTCCCATTTTTAGAAGGACATAATTTTTATGGCTATGTTACTAGGAGTGTAAGCATGCTCTAGTCGCTGCTCATGGGTGAGCAAATGGCTGTATTGATCATCAAGTAAAACAGGTTCAATGCAGGTAGAAATGGAAGTAACCAAGGATTCATACTCCAATCCCAAACCACCAAGATTATAAGACAACAACTCGGAGTCCTTTGAGTGGTTCTTCAATGGCAGCCAAGGTTTGTGCCTTTTGAAAATAGTCCGCAATAGACAATGCTCCATTCTTCAATGAGGTAAGTTGAAGACAGATTTACAAAACACAAGCCTTCGATTGAGAAGCAAACATCTTCTCCAATGTGACCCAAACCTCACATGAGGTTTTAAGACCATAGACATGAGCTAAGAGGTTCTTAGAAACAGAAGAAATCAAGGCACTTAAGATGAGTTTATCCTGTTGATATAGAACCGAATATTCTGGATTTTTAACCTTAGTAGTTGAGAGGGACGTGCTGCTGGAAGGAGTGACAAATTTGACGTTTGTTTTAGGGCTTTGATACCATATAATAAAGGTAATTTGATTTTGTAATGCATCTTAGCTTTGAAATACAAATTTCAAACGTAACAAGCAAAATCAAATATAAGTTTGTTGAGTATAACACTTTGAATATTAGATAAGATATTATCTAATATTATATTTAACTTGATTTTCAGCTTTATCTCTACTTTATTTATTTTGTGTATTCAAATATGAGGAGATTATTCCAATAAAACATACTGGAAAACGGCTTGAGCATTTTTACTGTACACCATAGTAAATTGCACAAAGATGAGTTTGCGAGAAAACATTAGAGAAAAGGCTTACAAAATATTTTATTTTTATTTGTTTTTTTTTTTTAAAAAAAAAATCTTATAAAGTGATGTGGCGCAATATGATTATGTATTGAACATGTAAAGTGAAAAATTAGAAACAGTGATTTCAATTTTTTTTTTTTTTGGGTGATGAATAAAACAGAATATAAAGAAAAAAAAATACTTAACTTTGTAGAAAACAATAGAAGGTCAGTCCAATGCGTCCAAAATTCTTGTTAGCCCCCGTCACTTAGATTTGTATATGTCAAGCTCCACGTGCAAAATGAGGCATGTTTCATCTGCTACCATGTATTAGAATGTAATAATGCTAAGAGAAATGTTAAAGGCACAACAAAAATCTAACTTATATCCAATTTCTCTCCTACATGGCAAAATGTGAGTTTTTGCAGCACCCAATAGGAGAATGACACCTCACATAAAGGGGAAAAAATGCATAAAAAAAACCTACACCCTAATGCAACTGATTTTCAACTAAAGAAGAAAGAAAAGAGAAAGAAGAAAAAGAAGAGAAAGAAGAACGAGACTCATGGCCAGCTGTTGGTTTTGCAGCACTAGACCCACGGCCGACTGCTGGTTTTGCAGCACTCACGGCCGGTGAGTTCGCCAGTTTTTTCTTTGGTTTTTCACATGGATCCGACGACTTTTAGGGTGATAAAATGGCTCCGATTTTAGAATGATAAAATCCCAAAAAGGGTTAATCTTCTCTTCTAGGTTTTAGTTTTGAATCTAAAATTAAGTTTTGAGGCATTAGAAACGAGTTTTGTGGTATTATAGTCGATTTTTGAGGCATTATAAACGAGTTTTTAAGCATTATACTCGATTTTTGAGGCATTAGAATTGATTTTTGAGGCTGGGTTTGGTAGAAAAGTCGCCGGAGATGATGACCTAAAGTCGCCGGAGATGGTGATCCATGACTAGGTCACACGTGACCCAGTCGTGGGTGAGCCGTCACCGGTGAGTTCGTCGGTAGTTTCTGTCGTTGTCGCTAGAGTAGGTGGGTGGTGAGTTCATTGAAGCCGTCGATGTCGCCGAAGCAGAGGATTTTTATTTTTTTTAAAATGCCATGTAGGAGAGAAGTTGGACATAAATTAGTTTTTTGTTATGTTCGTATTCAAACCTCTAATACTAATAAAAATTAAAACTTTAATATAAAATTACACAACTATCAATCCACTTAATCACTTACAACCCAATGACAGTTTTAAATTTTAATTAGTTAAGAGAAGTAAACAACACACTAATGACTACACAAGTAGTCTCAAAGCACCACCAAATCACCAACCGTTCGATTTGATCTCTTTAATAACCAAATGAATCAAAAACATAAACATAATGATTAATCAGAAAAGACCACAAAAATAAATAAATATAAATAAATTACCAAAAATACTAACATGCAAACATCATTAAACAAATTCCATATTCCAAAAAAAAATAAAAAAAAATAAAAAATAAAATTAAACAAATTCCATCCCCCAAGCCTTAATCTGCGTCATTTGTAAGATTAAAAAAAAAAAACCTTAATTCATATGTGGCATAATTTCTACTGTGAGTCTGTAAGATTAAAAAAAAAAAAAAATCAAAACAATCAAATAGTTGAATAAATTAACAAAATATGAATTATCTAAGAAAGCATAGCCGAGAAGCCTATTGGAACAAAATGCCTTGAAAAAACACAATTAAGATTACTGGAGATGCGGGGTATCGAACCCCGTACCTCTCGCATGCAAAGCGAGCGCTCTACCATGTGAGCTACATCCCCGAGTTTGAAAATGAGCTATACAGATTTTATTTGACTGTAGAAATATCAATAGTGTTTTATTTTGATCATGGAAAATAATAAATAAATAAATAAAAGCTGAGTTTTGCATGAACCAAGTGAGTGAATTAATTAATAGAGTAATATCTTTATTTTGGGATGAGGGAGGTGGCCGGGGCTTGCTAGACAAAAGTTATAGAGTAATGCTTGGTACTGATCATTTCCTATACTATTTTTATATTACTGAGTTGATGCCCTAATATCCATCTGCCCTTAGATAAGCTTTTACTGAAAAAGAAAAAGAAAAAATCAAAGGCTAATGAGCAGTGAGTACCGTCATATTAGTCCAATAACGTAAGAGCTTGATGAAAAATGAATATATAGATTTATGTGACCATAAAGAAGTGACATGTTTGCATCTGGAGCAGACCCAAAGCGATATTAACAATTCCTAAAGTTTGGCGAGTTGTGTTTGAGTTGAGGTTTACAAGAAGAAGAGACAAAATACATGGTACAATCCGCCCAATTCATAGCTCATTGGCTTAATTACTTCCTGGTTATCACTCAACTTCATCACTTCCAGCTATTTTCTGCCTTCAACCTCTCATCTATATATATATGAACATTTAATTTATTCTCTGCATTATCATACCAACAAGTTCTTTGATTAACCCACATATTATTTTTTCTTCCTTTTACAGTTTACTTAATTAATTATGGCTACTTTTCTTACTTCCTCTTCTCCTATGGCCACCCTTCCTTGCATTTCCAAGGTTAGAAGCACCAATTGCCACTTCAATACCCTACGCACCATTGTAAGTAACACCTTCTTCTTCTTTTTCTTTATTTGTTCAATGGGTGGAGATAGAGATCAGGGAGAGAAGATTAACGAGTACATTGGCTTATTTCATTCTCAGGGAGGTCCTATGATTGGAGGGCTAAGAGTTTTGCCCAAAATCCAAATCACAAAGGGAGCTAAACCATCATCTCCTCTCCCTACTTGCTTCAAGACTACAATCTCATGCTCCATCGTAATCATTTGCTTTCACTCTTAATTTACTATTACATTTGTTTGAATACATAAAAAAATCTGCTTTTACAAAGCTAGTGCAGAAGCTTTATTAAAATCGCACGTTTTGAAATCAATGCTTATAAATTTACAATGTGCAGGCTCAACCAGAAACGCTTCAAGGTGTCCAAGGCATCATATCAAAGCAGCTGTCTATTGATGAAAGCACAGTTACCCCACAAACCAAGTTTGCCGATTTGGGTGCTGATTCACTTGACATAGTATGTCCTGAGATTTCTTTATATCAATTTCTTACCATTATTGTGATTGCATAGATAAAAATGCAATTTTAATCCGAATTGCAAAAATTAATCGTTTGAAATTGCGATTTGAAAACATAGAAAATCTGTGTTCTCAAATTGATGCATCATCTTTTTGAAAATGCACAATTTTAGAGGCTAAACTACGATTTTAAATGTCAAACTACGATTTTATTAAACACTTAACTATGTTTTTAAAAATCGCATTTTGAAATCGCACATTTTAAAATCGTACCTTTTAAAATTACACACCCAAACGGACCCACTAATATAATTGTTATGCATGCAAGATTAACTAATTAAAGAGTTGGTAATTATATAATCAGGTGGAAATTATGATGGCTCTGGAAGAGAAATTTGAAGTGTCAATTGGAGAAGGGGGTGCTGAGAATATCTCAACAATTCAAGATGCAGCTGACCTGGTTGAGAAAGTGAAGGCAAACTCATCAGCTTAGTCTAAAAATTGCCTCTAAAGAAGCTATTTTGAATCAATTATATATGATGAAGGAATTAAATTCCTTTGCTTTTGTTTTCCATTATCTTCCACCCTAGCTACCTCAGATTTTCTTTGAGCTTCAAAGAGATTTGGGCAAGAGTTTTAAGTTTTCCTTTGTGACAAAAGATAAGTACTTCATTTATAATAAGCTTTTCTTGTTGGCATTGATCCCTATATGGAACATTATTATTTGGATGCTTGAAGAATGTCATACTCCATTAATGGGTTTTGTCGAGTTCAAGTGTCTTCATGTCAATTCCAACAATAATGGAATAGCAATGGGACAAGAACCTTATCCATTGGGGGCGGCTTGAAAAGGAAACCCTATATATTGATAAAAAGTGACGAGGCACAATTACTTTAAATGCTCAGTCAATTATATTATATCTTTGTCATAGGCTATTAAGTCATATCAAACTCAACCACTAACCATTAAGCGGACTAGGATACTCTACAATTTTTTTGAAATTATAGATTCTCAAATTACATAATTTTAAGTCGTTTCTAGGCATCGTAATGCTTGAAAAATGTTACATATTTAAAAGGTTGCATGTTATCGAGACGACGAGACAGCTAGAAAGAATTTTACTCTTAAAAAGTTTTTTCTTCACTTTTGTAGAGACGCTTATTCTTCTTAAAATCAAAAGACGGGTTTTTGCTCAAAACTTTTTTACAATATATAGAGCAAAAACCCGATGAAAATATATTCAATTATCAACTATAATATGCTATATATTTAATATGTGGCATTTTCCAAGCGTTTTGATACCTATAAACGGCATAAATTGCATAATTTGAAAAAAAATTCAAATTTTTTTAAATTATAGGAGATCCTAATCCTTACTAAGCAAGCATGGACCTAGATTCACAATCAAATTTTCCTTGTTTTGGGATGGGCATGCATGATTTTTCCCTTAAACCAACTATAAATAAATGCATTCCTATTAAAACCTTCTATCAATGTTAAACAATCTCTTTTCCACTTGTAGCTCTTGAGCATTGATGGGGAATATATACCCTATTTTATATAATAGGCCACCATGAGGAAGGTATTAGAATCCAACCCAATCAAATTTCAATTCAAAGTTATCTTATTAATTATTAGGTATGAGGGCAAAACAAAAGTGATTTGTTCCATCCACTTTTGTGATCATTTGATCGAATTGATGATATCCCACTATAGCAAATCAGTCCTATTAAAAAAAAAAAAAATTACAAAGATTTAGGCATTGTTATTTTTGCAAATTCAGTTAAATTCTTACCAATGCCTGAATCTTTGCAAATTTATTTTTAAAATGGGGATATTTTGGTAATTATGACACCCCTTAGTTAAGATTGTGGCATTGTAAAAAATTTAAAGTTAAATACATTAAATTGAAAGTTTTAAACTTTGAAATGGTAATTACAAAAGTGATAGAAGAAGATCCAATCACTAGGTATGAAGTTGACACCACCACGATGAAACGGGTGGAAACCACCTTGTGGAATTGATACCTTGTGGGATACTAAACTGGTGAACCATTTGTGTGAAGGGAAAAGATCACAATCAATTTTTGTTCAATTGATATAGGCCTGCCCAAAGAAGATGCTGCATGGGAAGTTGCTCATTCACTCGTATATATAAGCGGTTCTCTGATTTTAAATCTTGAGGAGGGGGGGAATTAATTTTTTTTCAATCATTTTTTAACAATTTTTATAGTAAATGGATGAATTCACCATTAAATTTGTTTAGAGTTCACATGAATTCACAAATCTAATAATTAATCTATTGAATTTGTAAACAAAGATGATTGTTTAACATGCTTCGGGTGAGAATGCTGACCACCAACTAGTCAACTACTAAGCATGCATGGACATGAGCTCAGGAAAACCTCCCTATTTTGGCATGTACATAATTCATCCCTTAATAGCCCCTGTTAATTTAACTTCAAATAAATGCATCCCCGGATAAACCTTTTGATCAAGGTAAAATGGTCTCATTTCCATTTGTAGCTCTTGGGCATTGATGGGAATCCCCTATTTATTTAATAACCCATCATAAGAAAAGGCATCATAATTAATCCAACCCAGTCAATTTTCAATTCAAAGTTATCTTATCATAGACCCCTAATGATGGAGCAAATGACTATTAATTATATGGTGGTTGGTTGTTTTGAGCAAGAAATTGCATCATCATATTTATGGTATATTATATATTACAACATATATATAATCAAGATTGAGAAGCTAGCAAATGCATATATACAGAAAAAGAACTCATTTTCACCAAGTTCCATTTGAGTGTCATTCATAATACATAATCCATATTTACAGAGAAACAAACACATGATAAAAAAAAAAACAAATACAAAAACAAAAAGAATAACACTCCAAAGCTCAAAGCTCAATCACCTGAAGGCACCCAGAAAAAGAAGACTTAATTTACAGAAACCCATATATATATATATATATAGAAGCATGGGTTCCTCTTGTGATTATTCTTCGGCCGAACCATTTTATTATTATTACTAGACTATGGTGTTATATTTATTTGCAGATACATAACATATAGTCTATATATATATAAGTACAAATATATTATATATTGCTGAGACGTGAAACAAATCCTCAATTCCTTTCTCAACGATCCAAAGCACTAATCACGATCCTGTAACACATGTAAGAAACCATAGCAAGATCCCATTAGAATAATTTCTAAATTGCTTCTCCAAATCAACATGGTAACATTTTAGTAGAGTGCTATATAATTGAGATGACGTAACAGTAAAAATTAGCTATTAGATCAATAACTTTGTAAAAGGAAAAATACGGGCTAATTTTCAATGCCACGTCAACCCATTTGTATGAGAATCGCCTACTAGTCTACTAAATAGCAGTAATACGGCCCTGGCCTGTGGATTGAAAATCCTGAATGATTTCCATTCCAAAGAGCCAGAGGCATATATGTCGTTCTATAAAATGTAAAATTAAAGAGAGAGAACCAATCGAAAGCGGTCGGACTTCTAGACTCAGGTTGTTCTAATGCTCCGACCAGCGATTTTCTCCTTGTATTCTTGATGATGTCCACGCCTGCAGGTGTCTCCGCTGCATGCAAACCAAACCCCACATCAACGACGAATATAAGATAAACAAAAAATTGTACTTGATTTGGAAATTAAGAAAAAGGAAATAAAAGCAGTTGTTTGGCTGCTGAGAAAACATAGGAAAAGGCGACAAGGATTAGTGTTTCGAAATTTTACAACTAGTAAACAACAACATCTTGATCCCATGCGCGCAAATCAAGGAAAAGAAAAAGGCCGTGAAGAACAAAATATTAATTTCCACCCCTTAATTCAGTGTACACATAAGCAGATAAGCTGCTACAAGTTCTTATTTCTTGAGTTTCGAAATTTATCTTCCTCAAATAGCTTCAATTTTAATTACATATTCAGCGTATTGGACCTCTTAGAGTTAATATAAATTAAAAGTCATCTCTTCTTATATGCGAGCTATATTATTATTATTTTCCTCTTCTTCAATTTATATCTTTTTTACTATTTTTCAAAAACCAAATAAATCTTCAAAGAAAAAAAAAAACATGTACAATATGCTATTTTTCAGAAAACAAATAAACTGTGAAAAAGAAGAAAGAAAGAAAAAAGCACCATCTACATGTAGGCTTGATCATTTTCATGCAAAGAAAATGAGAGTACTTAATCGGTAATTGATCTTACGTGTGAATGGTGTTCTAGGGGTGGCAGAGCCTGCCGGAGAAGCCGGGGCCGAACTGGGATCAACCGAGAGGTTGCTAAAAGCGGAATTCGCCCTAAGAATAGTAATGCTCCGACTTATTTGCACCTCACGATCGGCCACCATAGGAGGCGAACTGGTGGCCGAAAATGAATCATATTTGCGGAGTTTGCTGAGGCCGGTGTCGGGTGCCGGGCCGGCAAGGGTTTCGTCCCAAAGCTTGTGAAGGAAACTAGCCATGATTTCTTCTTTCTTACGAGGTGTATATGTGTACGTATGATATATTATATATACTTATTTTGTTTACGTGAAAGTAGTCTTTGGCCTTAACACAAAATAAGTATATATACGAAGAGATGGGTGGGGAAGGAAACAGAAGAGAGAAAATGTGGGAAGAAGATGTAGAGAAAGAGTATAATCTTTCTTCTGCGAAGAAAGAGGGAGTTGCAGGGCTTTTATATATAGGGAAGTCCTGCAAGAGGATAAGACGTTTGATAGCTAAATTTGAGTTGGTAGCTCCGGCTAAAATGGCTTCCTTAGGAGCCATCAAATCTTTTTGGGGGTATTGTCTTTGTCAATTCTAGGTATTATTTCTTGCATTTAGATAAGAGAGAGAGAGAGAGGTAACAACCGGTCAAGATGAGGCGAGTTTGTTCAATTTTAGTGTAGGAAAATATTAGTTTATTTTAAGAAAACTATCTAACCAAGATAGTATATATTGAGCAACTTTGGTCCCTAAGAGTAGCTCAATTGACTGTAGACCACGCCTAATGAAGCGGAAGTCACTAATTTGAATGTCTTCTCCCCCTTCCCTTATGTGGACATGTTATCAAAAAAAAAAAAAAAAACACGTTTTGAAATTGTTATCTCAAAGTTTAAAAACTATCAATTTAAGATATCGCACTTTCAATTTGTTGCAATGTCCCGCATCCGTTAGGATATTTCGTTAAATCTGGTCAAAATTTTTAAAATACATTTTTTTTTTAATAAAAAAAAAAAGTTGCAAAGATTTAGGTATATATATATTTTGTAAACTAGCGCCTAAATCCTTGCAATTAATTTAATTTTTTTAATAAAAAAATATGAGTGTTTTGAGAATTTTGATAGGATTTAAGGGAAAATCATATAAGATGGGTGAGCAAAAAATTGATTTAATACACTAAATTGAGAGTTTTTAAATTAGTTTGGAGGGTAATTACAAAAGTATTGAAAGTTTAAGAATGTTACCTGAATTTTTTTTTTAATTTTTAATTATTTTTAAAAAACTATCTGACAGACTTAAAGTACTGTATATATGTTCAAATAATTCAAATATTTTTTTTAAGACTTCTTAGATTAGCACTTGTAAAAATAAATAAATAAATAAATAAGAGGTTAATTTTTATTGACAGATTATCTTGATTGTGTAAGAGTTTTAAAAATAGCATTATATATATATAAAGGTATATTTATTTATTTTTTTACATGTCCAAACAAGAGAAGTAAGGAGGATTCGAAGTAGTAACATCCACTTTATTAGGCGTGGTTCAGCCAATTGAACTATTTTTTGGAGACTATAAAAAGGTTTATTGATAAGAGATATCTCTAACTACAACAACATAATAAAGATAATTGGATTTCATGTGGGTAGGAGTGAAAATTATTAAAAATATTTATGGGAAATAAGAAATATGTGGAAATGAAAATAAACTTTGGTCGAGGAGGCAGGCAATTTTTTAGTTAAGCCGAGAATGAGGGAGCCGAAGCCCCCGAAGTGTAGGAGCCAGAACCAATGAGAAGGAGCGAGTGGGTCAAGTGGGTAGACACTTGAAAACAATTTTTACACGTCAGTTGGATAAGGTTGAAGAAATTCAAGATGCCACCAACATTTTGAGGTGTTCCCGGGACCCATGTGTCTGGCACGTGATTAGGATGGTGCATCCATCTTTATCCTCCGCGGTCCACCTCCCTCCCCTCCTATGGTGGCGGCATACAGATGGGGTTTAGATTTTCATCCAACTGGATTACGCCACCTGGATTATTAGGCTCTTCCAAGTAATTTCGTAGTAATTAAACTTATGTAATGGGGGCTTTTTTATTTTGAGCCATGAAAGACGGATTGAAATTCGGCAATTAATTGTTTTAATATGCGATGGTATTCACATCGTTTTTTGTATTGAAGGGTTTGAAAAACGCTACATATTAAAAATGTGGCGTGTCATCAATGATAATTAAATATATGTCCATTAAATTTTCGTGGTTTATGTTGTAAAAAAACAAAATTTGGGTTAAAAGATATTTTTTGGATTTTTGAAAACTGAGCGTCTCTTAAAAAATAAATAAATAAATAAAAGCATTTTAAGAGGAAAATTATTTTTGGCTATCCCGGTTTACATTTTTAACATGTAACATTTTTCAAGCCGTTCGATGCAATAAATGACTGAAATTTACATAATTTTAGAATCATTTGGACCCGTTCGAATAGGTAGTTAAATTGTTTAGGCATATGGGTTGTATGTATGCTCTCTCATATTAACCGTTCAAATTACTAACAATTTGAGTAGCTAATTAGTGTGAATCCTAATCCAATAAAAGAAAATCCGGTTGAGAATTAATGGTGTTTATGTAATAATAATTTGAGTTGCTATCAGTTTAGAATCTTGATTTAAAAATATAATAATTAAGATGAATATACGTAGGGTGTAGCCATTGGAGGATTGGACCAATCTTCAAATTTTCTAAAGCTTAACAAGCCATGATTGAGAGACTTATTAGGTACAAAATGGGCCCAGGGGGTGCCTTGTTTTCAGCTAAGAGACATGTAAAATCACTGATAATCTACAAAGCATGATTGTGTTTGAGCCTCCAATTTCCAAATGTGAGAGGGACTTGCTTCTTTAGCTTATCAAACAATGGTCAAAAGGAAGAAAAAGCTCATAATCAAACCCACAATTTTGGTGATCAGACATTAGGCCAATGAATACGCTTTGATTGTAACTGGCTAATCAAAAGAAAATAATTTCCAACTTTTCTTTCCCGATGTATCAATATGATTTGGTGGCTTGCCGTGAATGGTGGCATTGCTAATTTCTTTAAAGTTTGATATTTTAAATTGTGATTTTTTTTTTTAAACTTTAGAGAAGTAATTACAAAAACGATGAAAGTTCATGGGGTTTGATGAAATTTTTTTCAACTTGTTATTGTTAGTATTTTAATATTGTTACGGATAAAAAGTTAGATGGTAACTTATTTTAATGTGCATATACTATTATTGTTGACTATTGGACGTTTAACTACTATTACCGATGGACACACAACACGTATCTATTATACTAATTAATGAGCATACAACAATTATTATTGCTAGACATGCAACTACTATTATTGATGAGTGTGCTTCTACCATTATTGATGAACACGCAATTACTATTACTATTGAGCGTGACATGGTATTCGTAAACCAAAGCGTAATATGACAAATGGAATAACCATTATCATTGCCATTGATCTATATCTATAATTACTAATGAAACTACAATTACTATTGTTATTAAGTCATGTTTATAACTATTGTTGCAGCTAAATGTAATAACTATTCATTTTATTCAAGTTGGTTTGCTTGCTGCTTTTCTCTCAATCTTTAGTGAGAAAAGCTCTCCCCTCTCTCTTGTTTCCCTCCTCCTTCGCCATCGGTTTTCCTTCCTTCCTCCCTTCCTGCCAATTTTGTCTACAACCCTTTCTCTCCGCCCGTCTACATTTGCTCTTTTATTTTTAGGTTGGTTTCCCTACCAAATCAATAGCTCAAGCTCGTCTTGCCTCCACCTTCGGTCTCTGCTCTTAACCATCATCCTATTTCCACCAATTTTTTTGCCCCACCACTTTTGACCCAAATTTGTAGTGAGAACAATTTGTTCTGATTGGGTTTTGGTAAAGTCCTGACATGATTCTGATGACATTCTGGTTGAGTTTGTCGATTTGAGAATAAGATGTTCAAACTCGAAAAATGATTTACATTTAAAAAAAACTAAAGTCATCTTCCGAAAATTAAAAAGGCATTTTGGGTTAAACTGAAAAATATTTTTCATTACTCCAAACACTTAAAAATACAAAAAAACATTTTTTAAAAACCATTTTACTACGGAGTGTCACTCACATTAAATTTTGGTGAGAAATTTATCTCTAGTTACATGTTGCCCAAAAAGACTTCCATTATGGTCTTGAGGTCTTCACTCGGCAGTCGGCATAAAGACTTTGCAGAAGTCTACTGCACTTTTCGTACATTCTCTCTCCAATAATACAATTTGTTAGGTAAAGCAACCATGGCAAACAAAAGCAAAGTATCATTTCTTTTCTTTTCTCTTTTTTTTTTTCTTTCTTTTTTTGGTGTTTACATTCTTCATCATGAAAAATGAGCAAAACCAAAAACATAAAAACTAGATGGGTTTAAGTAGGGCTAGTTCTCTTTAGCAACCAGATTTCTTCAACTGTAATCCATCTCATATGGTTATGTTCGTGCTACTTCTCACCTTGTGTTTGGTTAAACTAATTCTTTTGGATTGGAAGTTGTGCTAATAGTCTATACTTTTAACCATGATTTCGGCACTCCAACTTTTGGATATGGCAAGTGTTGGTGTATGAACCAGCAATGACTTTAAGCTGCCTTTTAGGAATGAGCTTTATCTGCAAAAGAGGTAAAAAAAAATCAGAAACCCGTTCGCCTTAGAGGACCAAATGGACTCCGATGCCTAAGTCAATAAGGGACAAGAGAGAGAGTTCTCTAGTAAAGAGAGTATTAGCGATAACGTGTAGGATAGTAAAATTATGTAACTTAGGCCTCATATACATGCATATAAAGCCTTTTAGAGTCTCTTAGAGTCTGCTTAAGCATGCCGGGTCACAGACGGTTGGGCTTGATATGGGGTATGGATCTTCTTCTTATGTCTGTATTTACTGGATCCTACAAAAATCCTTAAATTCCCTTGCATAATTAGTAAATTTATCGATGAGAATTTTGAAATGTGCGTCCCGTAGATGAGCCTTGCATGAATTATCTGGCGTTGAAGTAGTTGGGCCTTCCAGTAAGGATTCCCTCAAGCCTATAGTTGATCAAATCACAACATTTTGGATCGAATTCTACTCATTAAAAAACCCTCAAATTAGCATGAAAGAATTTGCAGTACTTCTAAATCCAGATCCAAATTATGTACCCACTTGGGCTTATTCTTTCACGCTTGCTCGGCCATTTAATTTATATTTGGATCAATTCGGTTTCAATTAAAGATTTGGGCCCAAAGTAAACTAATAAATCAAATATTGATATATACAAAAAAAATAAAATTAAATAAAATTAAAATTAAAAATTAAAAATTAAAAAAAAAAAATTAAAAGAGAGGGACGAAGAAACTAGGAATTTTTAATTATGATTTTTTTTTAATAGTTGTAAAATCTTACAATTCTCAATATTTCAAAAATTAGTTCTATTTGAATTAGGATCATCTCCAATTCACTTGAACCGTATAATATCCAGCTAATTATAATGGAGGGATATTTTTATCTCCTCAAAATGTGAAAAGACAAAAATACCCCTCCATCCACTATCATATAAAAGAGTTAAAGATGATTGTCCTTTTATTAATTTTTTTGTTTTTTTTCTAGTATTTGATTGCAAACCAGAAAATAGTCTAAACAATATTTTTAAGTGTTTGGTTGGCTCAAAAAATACTATAAAAAATCACCACCACCATCATTCCACTCACCCGCTCTCGGAACTCGGTCAAGTCATCGCTAGGACTTGATTCGAATATTTTCATAATCTAAAGTAATGCTACAAGTCACTCTCGTGTCACTCTTATTATGTTTCTTTAAGGATGATATGACTTTTAAAATCACTATTGGACTTGTGATTAATTATTATTATATTTTGATTAAATGATGATTTTAAAAGCTACCTCATTTTTTGAGGGACACGAGTGACACAAAATTTTGCCCAAATTTTAAATAAGTTTCTTTATTATCTTTTCGTCGAAATGAATGACTTGTCATATATTACGTGGAGAAATGATAAAAATCATTATCTCAACTATCTTTCAATCATCTCCTTATAGTGAATGGGTAAATCTATTATTAAATTTTTGTAGGACTCACATACATCCACAAATTAAAGATGGTTGAAAAAATAATATATCGCATATCTGAGTGTCAACCTGGTCCGGTTTCCCGGTTTTTGGCCAAAACCGAGAACCGGAACCGGGGTACCCCTGTTCCTTGTTTTGGAAAACCGGAACCGGAACCGGTACCCCGGTAAAACCGGGGTCCCGGTTACCGGCCGGTTCCGGTTGTACATGGTCTGGTAACCAGTTTTTTTTTTTTAAAAAAAAACTTTTTGGGCTTATTTTTGGTGTTGGGCCTAAAATAAGCCTTTTTTTTTGTTTTTATAAGTTGGTTATTTTTTAAAAAATCTAGTATTTTTGTCCAAATTAAAGGGGCTTTGTTGTAATTGTTCCAAATAATTGAAAAATAAACCTAAAAAAGCTCAAAAATCCTAAAAAAATCAATGTTTTTGCCTATATGGGCCTTAGAAATAAAAATTCAATTTGTTAAAATACCCAAAAAATCATTTTAAATTAGGTACATAAAGAAAACTTTAAAACAATAAAAAGTAAAAACAAGTATGTAAACAAACCAAGAAACTAAAATGTAAAGCCCTAACTAAAAAAAATAAAAAATATATATTTAACCCGGTAAAAACCGGGTACTGAAACTGGGGTACCCAGTTTTTGGTTTTTCCAAACCGGGACCCCGGTTTCCTGGTTTTCGGTTCCGTGGTTTTTTTTTACACCCCTACATATCTCTATTAGGTGTATTTCAATTAACACGTCATCATTCATATCGAAACCTAATATTAATGCTATATTGGGCTCTCCTTTGCGATTTTGTTTCATACGAGAGTATCTGGAGATTATTGGAATTCATTCCGGGAGTCTCGGGATCACACTATCATGAAACTTATCCTTGCCATCAGTTAGAGGTTGTTGTGGGCCCTTGTGGGCCTTTGAATTGTTCCCACATTCCTCTACATCTGTTTATTGAGGGATACCGATCCCCAGCATTATCTTCTGGTCTAATTGGGCTTCTATTGCCTTTTGAGTCCATATCATTTCCACAGTGGGCCCCATAATCCAAGCGACCCAATTCCCAAAATTACTACATTTTATACGTAAAGAAAAAAAAATAAGAAAGAGAGAAGAAGATTTGATCTACCTTCATTCATGAGACGTAGCTCCTAATCAATTGAAAGAAGGGTGGTTGAGATTTTTCATGTTACTTTATATCAACTTGCTAATTGCTATCATCCATCTTATTATTATTATTAACAATCCATATAGTTAAATTGCAACTTGTTGCCTCAAACATCAACTTGTAACCCTTTCTTTTACCTTTTTCTGCATGCTCTATTCTCGTCAACTTGTCCACTTTCTCACTTTTGGAAGCTTACTAATTTGGAAAGCTTTGTCAGCAGCACCTTTTTCCCCCTATTTTATTTTTTATTAAAGAAAGACAATATATATATATATATATATATATATAATGATAGATTTGTCCATATCTTATACAAAGATAGACAAGAGATTGACAAGGGATAGAAACCAAACTTTCTTTTTTTTGTTTTTTTTTTAATAAAGAATGGGCAGGTTTGTTTCTTTTTGTGGCATAGACAGAAGTTGTTAAAATTGGTTAGTAGTTGTTAAGAAGCTATTGATATTTTTGGAAATTCCCATTATATTTGTCATTTGATTGACAAAGTTGGGGAACAAAGAGAGAGACACAAACAAATTTTTAAGTGGTTTGATTGCGAAATTCCCATTATATTTGACTATCTGTCATTAGATTTTATCAAACCTTAACTATATTTTCATAAAAAATATCACTCAATTATAACTAACTAAATAATTGTCCGATTCAAATGACATTTGAATCAGACAGGATGATCATAATGAGGTCAGCATTGAATGAAAGAGGTGACTCGGATCCAGCCATGCATACGGCTATTAACAGTGTAATGAGATAAAAAGCATATGCAAGTTGCAAGGATATACACTGAAACTAAGCATGTTTTATTCAACACCATAATTGCGTTTTAAATGTGTAAAGTCTTGGGACAAAAAACATCAAAGATTCATTATTTATTCTCTAATTTAGAGTCTAATTGAAGGGAGAGTCAAGAGTCAAGAGTCAGAGAGAGTGTGCAACAACTTGCCCAACTTGCATGCAATGTAACACTCGGTGACGGATAACCTGCGCAAAATGGGACAATTTTTGTTCCTCTCTATTGGCCGCCCACTCCAGTTCAACTCTCTGCAAAACTTATCATTGAATTTGTGGTCCAAAAGAAGACCAATGGCATGTCTCTTCCTTAAGAGATATGGCATTGAAATTTTTGGCAACTTGCAAGAGGGTGGGCCCTCTCAACTTTTATGCCCAAAAGTGGTAATCGGTGTCACCATATTAAAGCCCATAAGAAGCAGACGAATGAGGCTTTTGGAGCTTTCGGCAGACGTGTGGACTACATTCAGACCCCCACACGCCGGGTCCCTACCCACGTGCTGTAGGGCCAAAGGCCCCAAAATTAATGCATCTATACAGTGTGTGTACGCATGTATGTTCCGTGTTCGATTCTGTCACGCCTTACACTCAACAGTCTAAATTTGTAAGGACAGCAGCAACAAATTGATTTTGATTTGGAGTCATTGAGAAGAACTCATAAAATTCGTTTTCAAACCAAATAACATAACAAAAAACTAGATATTAAAGATTGAAAATAAGCTAAAACTTTAGCCATGCTAGGTGAGGTGGCTGCAATGCTAAGGGAGTGAATCAGTGGATCATGAAGCTGAGATACCGGAGTAGTCGTTGGTGGAGACGTTGTGACCAGATGAAACCTTTAGCCGCCTGCCACGCCTTCGTCTAACGTCAGCTCCTCCTCCACCTCCTCGAACTCCCTTCTCCTTTCCGACAGGATGTCGGTGCTCCACCTGTCTTCAATAACATTATCATGAATAAATGCATCCGCGGCGGATAGCCAATATATATAGTATATGCAGACCATCTCCCCGGCCAAGAAAAAGAAAAAAAAAAACAGGAGATTGTACTAACCCCTAAGCAGAAATTCTGAAAGTTGGCATCAAAGCCAGAGGTATCCTCCAAATTTGTTTTCTCAAAGTTCATTTCAGAGGAGTTGCGTTTGTTGTTGGAACTAGAACTCTCACAATAAGACACGAAGGATGATGACGACAATGATGATGACGAAGTAGAACTAGTAGTCTGTATGCTTGAGCCAAATGTGTCAATATCCCCTTTAAACAACTCTTCAAACAGCTCCTGCAAGTCCTCAAAGCTCTCCTCCCCATTTCCCTGTAAATTTTTCCCATTTAAAACTCAATTTCAAACTAGCATCGGAATCATTCTTCCCCCAAGTTTTATACTTTTTTCTTCAAGAGAAAAGAAGATAATAGTTTTTGAGACCACTCGCAAATCCAATGCAAAATTAATAAGTTATAATCTATGAGTTTGACCAATTCATTTAAAATTAACATATATAATCTTATATTCATATAAAACAAACATTGGTCGACACCCTTTAAGATTCCCAGTATATCCCCCAGGTTTGATACTTTTTTCTTCATATCGGAGTTGACGGATGAATGCAGGGTGGGCACATCAGGCCACCACATTCATGGGCCTACACAAACTACAGTGCTTTAACGGGTGGTGGCTAGGAGACCATCACCTCAATGGTGGCTGTGTTTGCCAAAGAACTTGAACAATGACTCAAAAATTCAAAAAAATTCACTTTATTTGTCTCAAAATTAACCCAAACTTTCTTAGTTTTTACATTATATCAATCATTTTTATTATCATTCAAATAAAAAAATCATTATAAAATCATTATTTTTTACTTTTTAAAAGAACATTCATATTTTTTTTTCTCACATCAATTAAATCTAATAAAATCTAATCTAATAAAATCTAATACAGATACTGACCCTTTTTCAAGTCCTTTCCCAATCACACAAGATTGGAAAACATGCGTGATACCCATCATGATTCGTCTGTCAACTCTCATCTAACCAAAAGCTGTCATCTTTAATAAAGTGACAAAAATACAAAAACTGCTACATCGGATTTAACAAAAGGGTTTTCCTAAAATGTTTTTCTCAATTAGCTCTAAACAAAAGTTAATCCAGTAATGAAACAATAATCAAGAAATGGACAATGGGGGAAGAAGCTTACACTGGACTTTGTTTGGCTCATCATGACTGCCATTTCATTCAAGAAATCGCCCATTCCCTGCAGCAGCATAGTAAGTGAAATCAATTATTAGAACAATTCTTTTTGTTTGATAAGGCTACAACGTAAGAACATATAATCCCACCGACAACCATATCCAAAATCTGTGACACATTTACCACACAACAAGACAGAGCCAAGGCCATCAAAACCAGCCTTTATAAAAAGGAAAAAAAAAATCGATGAATGATTGGACGAGAAAAAATGGACCAAAAACCAGGAAGATATAGGTATAAAAGGTCAAGCAAAGAAGCAGAAGGCCAATATTTCAACCAATCACGAAGAACACGACCTAAAGAAGACATTAACAAGATGATGATGCAGAATTAAACTTACATTTTCGTCATCATCGCTCTCATACACTCCTACATCGTACAGAAACCTTTTGTTCGAGTCAGATAGAACTGCACAGGAAGAACAAGACAGCATCTCGTGAATTCGATTAATTCCCAATAGCGAAAAAAAATAATAATAATAAAAAATCATGATTTTTTGACTTCTAATATTAATGTTTGACTGAAAAAGAGAAAAAAGAAAAGAATGGAAAACCTGAATTACCAGAATAGGCTTGTTGGATGGCCTGGAATTTCTTCTTAGCTTCTTCCTCGAAGCTTGAGTTCCCTGAAGCTGAACAACGATCCGGGTGCCATCTCTATTCCAGCAAACAAAACATGTTTCTTACAATAATGTTTTACAAACTCACAATTCCCGGGAAATTATTCCCAAATCCCCCGAAATATAATACGTTTCCAAGCCTTTTTTTTATTTTGATTTTTCAGGAACTGCAAAAACATGACAAAATAATGACTTCTTCAATAGTCCAGAAGGAACCCAGATACAAAATTGAGCAATTAAGCTGGAGAAGAGTCATGTTTTTAGATTTAAAGAAGACCCATTAATGAAAAAATTAAAAAATAAAAGGGCTTTGAAACAGTGGTCAAGAAATTGAGTTTTCCAATTCTAACCAGAGCAAGTTTCTTATAAGCATTCTTGAGCTCCGAAGCAGAGCATTCCTTTTCCAACCCCAACACTTGATAAAAATCATTGCTTTTCTGTTCTCCATTAGCCATTTTCGAACCCGGCCACCAAACAAACACAAACACCTCAAACGAACCAGACAGCAACCAAACCAGTCCAAGACACCCCTTTTCTTGTCGACGAATTACAAAACTTGGGCTGCTGCTACATCTCTGTGGGTTGGGACACGGAAACTTGCATTTGGTTTTCCGCGGCAGAGAGGGGGAGGAGAGAGAGAAAATTTTGGAGACATCACAGCTCTCCCCCTAAACGCTAAGCCTCAAGAAGTCTCCAGAAACTGGCCCATTTTATATATAGTTTCTCAATTTTTTTTGTAATCGCGCACTACTATTTAATAATTTATTATTATTTTTGAGCAATACATCGGAATTAGGAAGGAGGAAATCAATGGGATTATATTTCAATTTTAAATAATTAATGCAAAGTGCTTTATTATATGTTGACCGTGGGAGATAAGGTCTGCAACATGATGCACGGTTGAGATTGAAGGGCGGTGGGAGATATTTTTTTTCTAGAATGTGTATCCAGAAGCTTCTGTTTTCACTGTTATTCTGAGGTCTTTCTTTTTTGAGGGCAACACTTGGGTGAGAGTCTGAGAGATGACATCCTGATATATATATAGGTCCCACTGGTAAGTTGCATGCACCTCAGTTGGCGTGAAGAGGCCTGTGGGGTCCAGAAAGAGACCCCCATTCCTAGAAAATTTACTGTGCTGCCATCCTTTTGTTAGATTTTTTTTTTTCTTTTTTTTCTTTTTTTTCTAATACAACCGTCGAAACAAGAACAAGTCAAACTGAGAGAATGGGGAGGAAAAAGAAGGGTAGTGTTATGATAATACATTATGCAGGATATATGTCATGTTAGCAGTTATCTATTTTTAGTGATAATATAAAAAGAATTAGAGTTGTTTTAGAATTATTCGAAACGTGATGTGACATTTAAAATTATTAATAGATTAAAATTTAATAATGATCATATTAAATTTAATTGTGATTTTTAATGTCACATCAAATGACTTTAGCAGGATTTTAATCCTCCTTATATTATTACTCATCTATTTTAGTTAAGAGTTTTGAGTATGTAGCACTATAGTGTTTTATGACAATATATAATTCTCGATTGTTTTAGTTTATTATGAGTTTATAGTCTATCTCGTAATAAGGTTAGGAGAGGAGTTTATCTTTAACTGATTGCAAGAGTTTATCTCCAACTCTTGATTCACGTAGTAGTGTAGTCCCCCTATTTAGAGGGGATCAATTAATGAAGAGTAAGCATAATTAATCCCAAATCTTTTGTTTGAAAAATGTGCTAAGTTTCTTCAAAATTTAAAAGGCTTAGATTCTATCAGAATCTAAAATCTATCTCCATTACGTATTCACGTAACAGCCTAACAGGCAGTGAGAGTTTCACCAAAATTTGGTCCATAGTCGACAGTCTTACTCAAGATGGAATGCCCAGTTCTATTTACTGATTGCGAACTTTATATTTTAAGGATACAAGAATTATGAAATATGACCTTGTGTGATAACCATGTTACTCACACTCATATTCGTAGTTAATGTAATCCTAGGACCTTTCACATGCATAACAAATATAATAAACTTGGCAATAAGTATGTAAAATATATTTTATATGTTATATGCTCAATTCATTTTAATCAATATATATAATATCAATATTTATAACAAACATTTGAATGTCAAAACAAATATATAAAATCATAGGGATTCAGGACATAATCCTAATATTAATTAGTGTGGAAGCGCTACAAGTAACACTCCACATTTAAGTACTTTAATTATTTAGTTTTGGGGGCTTTAAACTAGTAATGGCTTGAAAAAAATTATAGTTTACTGGGTGTTTTAAGGAGATCCACAGCATTGAACCTTTTTTTTTATTAGGGTGGAGGTCTCAAAAAAATCTTATGATGAGGTCCTTGCTGTAACGTCCAAAAAACTGAATAATTAAGTTTACTTAATTTTGAGTGTTACTCATAGCACCTTCAAATTAATTAACTAGTAATTAGCTAAAATCACTACACATCACCAATTATTAGATTATATACAATAGTGAAAAGTGAAAAGAAACAATATGGGATAAAATAAAAGATCTTTAAACAATACTGTATCATCAACACACCCTCGTGAATTCCAAATCGATATTACTATAACATTAACAACTATCAACTATTTAAGCAGCCTCACAATGCGAGACATTCGCTAAGCATATTTATTTCAGAAAATTCTCATTCTACATAATGACAACTTGTTAAATTGAAAAATTATCAAAGTATTTTACAAGTGTAAAAGTAATTAAATAAGTATACGACTTAATAAATAAATTATTATAAAACTTGTTTATATAAAGAGTCTTTAATGACGTTCAAGTTTTCTCAAATCTGATAACTTAGAGACATCATGATCTTTTACAAAATATTCCCTGTTGCCTCCGTCAACATCTCTCTCTCATGGCTAAGTTTGTAGGTGCATTTCTTGTTTATGATCCATCTAAATCTAATCCATGTGTTTTCCCCACTTGTCGCACTAGCATCTTCCTTTAGTGACAATAAAGAGACTTCTTCCAACTTCCAAGCCAAGCCAGCATGTTCAAAAGAATATCCTTACAATTGACAATACACCGAGGTAGTAGGTTTGGATAATGCAATGGTACGAGTTTAACTCTCGAAAATAATAATCTTTCATGTTTGTTTGTATTATTTTCTTTTGGTCTCATCGATGCTCTAATGGGGTAAGCGGTTAAGTTATGGCTCGGCTGGTTTTGAGTGTGTACGCCTATAATTTCCGTCTTCTAAGTTTCTCCTCAACATTCCACCGTGAATTGGTATTACTATGATCACATTCAGCTATAATAGCCATAATTAGTCATTTTAATACCATTTTGATTTTTTTTTTTAAAAAAAAAAAAAACAAAAACAAAAACCGTACAACAGACAGTGATATCATTTAATTCAGTCTAACTCCTATAAACAAAGATGTTTCAAAAACCATGCAGAAGAAGATTTTGTGGACGACACAATTTTCCCAATTGAGAAACATGAAACTATGAATATATAGGTTGCAAAATATTCACAAAAGAGAAATGCTTGAATGCAAGCAAATCTCCACATTTTCCCCATGTATGCTGAGGGGTGACCGGTGGCTTCGGCCACCCCTATGCTGTATTGGGGTGGCCAGCTACCCCTTCCTTTTTTTTTTTAAGTTTTTTTTTATTAACTTTCTTTATTTTTATTTAAATTTTTTAAAAAAATAATAATAAAATATTGGCAAGTGAACTTGCCAGCATATATATGAAAAAAATATAGAGATTTGCTTGCATTCTAGCGTGTCTCTTCACAAAAATATCCAGAACTAGTCCCAAGTGGTCCACCGTGGCCCCCAATGCCCACGTGAAATCCCATCACCCTGGGTTGGAAGTCACGTGCCTCTTTGTCTCTCCCCTCCCCCTCTGGCCCTCGGGCCTCTCTATCTGAAGTTGTTGGGCACATCATCTTTTGCCCGACAAGCTGCTGATCACCATCACACCTCTCAGACTTACCTTCACTTTTTGATCCCAACACACACTGATGTTGACTGCTACTAGCTGTCCAGCCGAAGAGATTTTTCAAAGCCATCGTCACTTTCAAATGAGAAAGATTTTTTGAGTGAAAACCTCCCACAATCAAAGAAGTGTATGTAGAGTTTTAAAATTTGAAGAAAACTTTGAAATTTGCAGCCGAAAAAAGGAAAAATAAAAGGAAAAAAGGTCAACAGTCCCACTCACTGAAAGCTGCTTTCGTTGATAAAAGTAGAATAACAAAAATGTCATTATAACACAAAATAAGTGCCTTAATACCAACTAAATTTCTCCTCTCCAAAGAAGTCTACATTAACTTATTGTGTTCTCAACGCCTTGATCCAATCAATTTCAACCCTGAAATCGCCCGGTCCAGATCTAGCGCCTGGCACTCCTCCTTCAGCATTAACAGACAGAGACATTCCAAGAATACGAGATGGATTCATTTCCATTTCTGCATCTATAACGTTGCCTCTCCATGTTGGTAAATATCGAGCAAGAGGAATCTGCCAAGGCCAGTTCTATTTTAACCATAAACCAAAATATAATTTACAGAAGTTGTAGATATGCAAAAGCACCATGGTGTTAATTGACACGCATATGGTACACAACATGCTCGTGCATCATATCAGTTATCTTATAGTGTATGAAGAGCTTCAAATATATATATATATATAGTCTATGTAAAGTACATAGTGCATCATATCTTTTTCTTTGTAAAAAGGGCTGGAGGGGGTGACCATAGTGGCTTTCCAACTTTGGCATGACCCTAATAGCACCTATCCGTTAGTAACCAATGACAAGAGGAGCTTAGATGGAAAGACCGTAGGTGCTCCTCAAGTCGGTTCAGCCATAGAGCCCCACCGAAGCGCTTTTCATTGCGGGATTTGATCTCAAGACTTACCACTTACCAAGCCATTTGGAATAAGCCAAGTTACCCATATTATGTTCATAAGCACATGCAATTACATAGTATCAAGAAACCAGAGCTGTCTATGCGAGCAAAATTTGTAATATAACGTTTCTAAGCACAGAACCTGAGGAAGTAGAACTTGCCTTTGCAATATACCAATTGTCTTTGGGTACAAAAACAAAAGATTGCCATGAGTTATCTTCTTCTTGCCCGGGTGAATTGACCCAATTTTCTGTATAGATCTACATCAGAATTTAATCGAGGTTCAGTACAAAACTCGCAAGTTTTACCTCAATGAATAAGGTTCAGAGTAAGGCCACAACAGCAGATACACGTGCTGATTTTCTACTTGTTTCTCTTATAACATAAACAGGGGAAAGAATACTCACAGTAGATATGTAGCATCTTCCATCTCCTTTAAGCTTTAGTGCTATTGTATCATATGCATCCAAATCAATGAAGCCATCAAACTGCAAAAGATAAAAATTGATAAGGAAAAACAATGCTCTACTAAAGTTGCCTCTGATGGGGGATATTAAGAGAAAGGAATGAGGGGGCAGTTTACACATTAAAATGAAATCACTTCAATAACTTTTTTGTTGAATTACACAAATGAATACATTGTAATACAGCCATAAAAAAAGGAGGAGCCATAAAAAATCATGCCATTTTTGCGTTCAAATAGAACATTTTTGAAATCCAAAAGCCCAAGTGAAAGCATTAGCCAAGCAATTTGGGCAAACCATAAAGGTAGAAACTACAAATATTGATGACATGGAGTAGCCAGCAATAAAGAATATGCAACTATATAGGTCTAAAGAGGTACTAATAATAGCTAATATTAGGTTAAATGGACACAAATTTGTTAAGTTCAATTCCAGCTCTTGATTTAAAAATTCCTAAGAATCTTGGAGCTAGTGTTCACCTTTTTGGACCGCATTCCACAGAAGCCACTGCGAGTAATTTTCCATTTTGAACCCTCAGTTACATCCAAAGAAAGGTTCCCAGAGAAAATCCCTATCAAATAAATTTGAAATGATAATTTTATCAGAAATCAAAAGGCATCTGAAGCAAGCAGTTCGGAAAAGTAGAGATTTAATGGATTTTGCAAAAAATTTAGCATGGGTTCACAAACTTGTTGTAAGTTGAAAGTGACTCGTATTTTTAATATGTTTCTTTTACTATTATAGATTCCCATGTTTCATTGACATGAGCATATGAAACAATAGCCAAAAGAGACCAAAAAAAAAAGAAAAAAAAAAAAAAGAGATGATAATGATGATGGCACGAGAGCTCCACCCCTCAATCCAAAAATGGTGTGGTTATAGTAGGGAGACTCAAGCTCATGAATATCTGCTATATGACCGCTCGAGATTGACCATACTGGAAGGCCATGTCAAAAATGATGACTAGAATGTAAGGTGTTTGAGGCAGTTATGGGGACAGACAAGAAACCGTCTAAATGAAACAACAGAACTCGAAAAGGATAAAGACTTGTGAAAGAATTGCAAACTTATGCTTATTGCATTCTTCCATAATAGCATAGAAGGTATCCTAAACACAAGTTTTTAAAGAAGGTTACGAGACCTTTTCTAGAAAAATAATTATTCCATCAGCCTGAATATCTTGTTAAAAACTCAAGCAACAACTTTTTCTTTGTGCAACAATGTTGTCTACTGTTAGAGTGAATATGAGAATATTTGTGGTATGGGGTGAAATTTCATAAGAGTATGAGATGTGGTATGTAGACCTTCTAGAAGAAGGCTAGGTGTCCCAATGAGGTGTCATTCTATAGCTGTCACAGAACAGAATATTCTTGTATCTTGTCCCTCTATTAAATGAATGAAGCAGAATACTGAGCTCCATTCCATTTGTCGTTTTCCTATTCAATTTCCTCAGTCTCATTTCATTACAACTACAAATTTGCACCTTATCATACACCATAACAAGTATTCAAAGCACACATTTCTCTTTAAAGTTTATTTCCCTTCTTTGCAGGAGAAAAAAAATCCAGGCACGGTGTTCCCAGAATATAAAGAGGGTAGTCAGAGCCAAAATAACTGGAAAAAATAAGCTGTAGAGATTATACTGATATGTTACAACTGGTAAAACGAGTAGTACCACTGTTTCCATTATCAGATTCTTTGATCTCCAAAGACGCTGAGGACAAACCTGGAATACAAATAAACATTGACATCTAATAAGTCTCCCGGCATTCTCTAGAATAACCTCAGACAGTAATACCCATTGCAGTATATCACGAAGAAATTGATAAGAGCTACTAACTAATAAAAGAGATTCAAATAATCAAGCCCTGTACTTCCATACATATATACATATGTAACACCAAGTTTAACTTTATGTTTATCAAAGACATTGAGCCAGGACAAGTTTGGCAATTGAGCCGTTTCATTAGTAAATAGTAGACTGACACTAGCAAAATTGCATTCAGACAATCACAAAATGGTTTTCTACACTTTGTCGGCTTATATTGCATAGCTCCATAAAGATGAATGCAACATAGAATTGAAATCGAGCATATACATACCTCCATATTCAGAATCTGAATATAGATGCCACTTTTTTAGTTCTTCCTTTGAATTAAAATTGAATATATATCTTTCTGTAGGAGGCATCAAGTCTTCAACATTCCACGTGAGAGCTACAGATTGGTTTTGCAGGAAAAGGAAATAAAATAAAATAAAAAGTCATGAGAAATGATAATACATATAATATCATGCATACCATATAGACAGACAAGGAAATCCCCCGACATTTCATAATCCGCTTATGTAGTTCATGGACACAGATATTGATTAGAAGCATGGCTAACCATTACATTCTAAAGCATATTGAAGAGAAAATAAGGTACTGCGTCATGACAACAAAGACAACCCCACAAACATAGCTACAGGTACACTCTCCAGAGGCTTGAGGTCAAGATGGTAATCATACAGTACCTTTCTTTGTTGCATTCAGAGAAGATT
This sequence comes from Carpinus fangiana, assembly GCA_006937295.1. NCBI lineage: Eukaryota > Viridiplantae > Streptophyta > Magnoliopsida > Fagales > Betulaceae > Carpinus > Carpinus fangiana. Next base: position 50,938,001 of record CM017321.1, on the reverse strand, counting down.
GCAACAGTGCTCGAAACCTGGACATCTCTTGTACACCTGGAGTTCCTAAAACAACGGTGAAACCACTTATTTGAGAACTGTATGCTTTTGAAAAAATTCTTGACAAATTTTATCCCACAGCAATGATATCGTGCAATTGGGCATCCATTACATATAACATGCTCACATTATTTCTGTGCCCAACTTTCATACACTACACATACACATACTCATATAAATAGATAGATAGATAGATCGATAGATAGTTAAATAGATCTATATGTGTGTGTGCGCTGGTGAAATTTCAGCAACTGTCCAGTGCAATGGTACAGCCCTAGCTGCCAAGTATTATACACAAAGCATACCCCAGTCACCTCTACTTAAATGGCACCAGTAGGTAATGGCCCTTATGAAATTGCAGCACATGCAAAGCATCATCATTTCCATCAATATGAGAATATGAAAATGTGGGATTATCTTATATCATCAGCTCGGATACTTGATTCAATTTTTGAAAATGATCGATCTTAGAAGACGTATTTGTAACTCAAAATGCTTAATATCCATTTGATTTCCAAGAGGCATCCAACACTAAACCAGAATAAGATAATCCTCACACTGAAATAAGCTTACCCGTGCACAGGATTAGGGATTTCCACCAATTGCTGCAACCAAACAGCCCCTTCTTCCCCAAATAAACACGTAGGAAGCAAATATTCAGAACAAAAGTTGCAGAAAATTTTGCAACTCTCACAGCCGCTCACCGGAACACACAGGAATCAACAACCACCGTACCACCGAAACAGCGATGAACGTCTACCACCCACGTTGACGGCGATCCACACACGCTCAGTACGACTGAGCAAGAGCCCACTGCCGCACAATCAGCGCCCACACGCACAGCAAAATGGCCCAAGAAAGCAAATGGTAAGAACCGTACTTCTTGTTAAACTAATTAACTGTAGTTCTTGTTATATATGTTTTGGGTTTTTTTTTTTTTTTAAGTGATTTGAGCCTTGGCTTTTTTTTTTTTTTTTTGGGAAAATGTTAAGGTTCTCCATATAGTGATTTGAGCCTTGTTAAACTAAGTAATAAGGTTCAAATCACTATGGTGATTTGGTAAGAACCGTACTTCTTGTTAAACTAATTAACTGTAGTTCTTGTTATATATGCTTTTGGGTATTTTTTTAAAGTGATTTGAGCCTTAGCTTATTTTTTTGGAGAAAATGCTAGGAGTTCTCACTTATAGTATTTTCTTAGGTTTTTTCAGACTTACGTAAAACATAATTTAATAAAAAATAAAATTGTAGTGGCCTTCATCACCGGTTTTTTTAGATATTAACACCAAATTTGAGGCATTAGCACTAAATTTAGGATGATCAAATCCATTTTGGGTGATATCATATCCCTAAATGATTAATCTTTTTGAATCCAAAAACAAGTATTAAAGCATTAGAACCTAAATATTAATTCATAAAAATTAATCTGTTGGCAAAAAAACGGTGCTACAATTTTATTTTTTTCTTAAATTATGTTTTACATAAGTCTGAGAGAACCCAGAAGAATACTATGGGGGAGAACCCCTAGCAAACCCATTTTTTGGGCTTATTTTAAACATTTTGGGCCAAAGTGTTCCTAAAAAGATTAATAAAAAATAAAAAAAAAACATGTTTTTTTGGGTCAGACAATTTTTTGAATAAAGATTAACCCAAAACATCACATACCACATTATATTTCATATACATACAGTTTTGGATGTTATATTATAATTATAATTAATATATATATATAGGTGGTTAGTGGTTAGTGGTTATTAACCACATTTTTCTTACCTTTAAAATTACTAACTGCAACCGCCTTAGGTGGTTAGCGATTTTTTATGATTGCCTACCAAAGCAGTTGGTGGTTGACGAGGCAATTATAACTACCATGTTTGAACATCCCTAGTAACAATAAACCAACCTCCTAAAAAAAGGAGAATATAAAATTTTGGGGAAAGAATATCAAAACACCTTGGATTGGCACTCGGATTTTTTAAAATCCCTAAGTGTTTTTTTTTTTTTTGACAATTTACTCCCTAAGTAAATCGAAATCACAATAAAATTTCTGCCATCAAAATTTTGTTAACTACCGTTAGTCTGAGTCAAAACGCACCGTTTTGACCCATTAAAATATTAATTTTTTAAAATTAAATTTTTAAAATCAAAAGAGAGAGAGAGAGAGAGAGGAGAAGAAGAGAAAATGCAAGGGTGGCCGAACCACCCCCATACGGCCGGTCTGGGGGTGATCGAGCCACCCCCACGAACCACCCCTTTAGGCCAAAACCCATTATTATTTTTTATTTTTTATTTTTTGCCTTTTGGAGGGTGGCCGAACCACCGCCAGGCCTAAGGGGGTGGCCAGCCACCCCTGCACTCTCTTCTTCTTCTTTTTCTTCTTCTTTTTTTGATTTAATTTTTAGATTTAATTTTTAAAATTAATATTTTAATGGGTCAAAACAGTGCGTTTTGACCCAGATTAACGACATTTAATAAAATTTTGATAGTATGGATTTTATTGTAATTTCGATTTACTAAGGGAGTAAATTAAAAAAAAAAAAAAAACTTAGGGATTTTAAAAAATTTGAGTGTATACCCAAGGTGTTCTGAGGTAATTTTCCTAAAAAATCATGCAATTTTAATTAATTATTTGGATTTTAAATCCAAATTTTAATTCCTTAACTTTTTTGCATTTTTATTTCACTCGTTTTGTCTAAAATCGTTCGGAACGATGTTCGAACGCTTCATTAACCTGTTAGGATGCCACCACATAAAACCTAAACCAATTTTAGGTTTCAAGGCTAAAGTTCACGGGTGGTGCTGCTGTTCGGTCATGGCAAAAAACCCCACCTTTTTGTCCACCATTCATTAGTTGATACCTCACCCATTTAAGAAAATTGCACAAACTAAAAATAAAATCAAAACACCCAATCAACAAATCAAGCCACCAAATAAATAACCCACCGCCCACCTCCGGCGACGGATGCCGCCACCCACCGCCATTTCGCCGCCCACCTCCGGCGACTTTTCCGGCAAACAAAAAAAAAAAAAAAAGAAGAAGAAGATAGATCCGGCCACTGGGGGTGGCCGCGATCCACCCCAACGGTCAGGGGGAGAGATCCGGCCACCCCCAATGGCCATTTTTGTCTCTCTGGCGAACCAAAAAAAATCCGGCGAGCCTAAAAAATTGTTTCTAATGTCTCAAAAATCGATTCTAATGCCATAAACTCGTTTCTAATGCCTCAAAACTAAAACCTAGAGGGGAAGGTTAACCATATTTGGAATTTTATCATCCTAAAAACCCAAAAAAAAAAAAAAATCAGAATGGAAGGAAAAACAAAAACAAAAAAAACCAAACCCACGGCCGGCGAGACCCAACCGTGGGTCTCGGTGGCCGGTGGGTCGGCCGCAAGGTGTCTGGTCGCGGGCGAGATCCTTCCGGCAAGACCCAGCCGTGGGTTTCATCCTTCCGGCGAGATCCTTCCCTAAATCACCGAAAGGAAAAAAAAAAAAAAAAAACATACCATGGGTCTCGCAGACCCATGGCCGGCGAGACCCAGAGGAGGGTCTCAGTGGCCGGCCGCTCTGCACCGTGGTCTTCCTTCTTCCTTCTCCTCCTTTCTCTTCTTTCTCTTCTCTTTCTTTGTTGCATCTCTTTTCTCTCTTCTGTGCGTCGTGTTCTCATGAGGTAGAAAGTAGAATTTTTTTTTGCATTTTTTTCTCTTTATGTGAGGTGGCAGCATGTGAGTGGTGGGCAAAAAAACCCACATTTTTGCCACACCCGAATTGAAGTTATTCCCAAAGTTTACAAGTCTATAAAATGACTTCGAAGGCACAATTTTTTGAGAGCTAAGCAATGCAATTTCCTACTGATATTCAGTGTTTATATACACTGAGGGCTTAACATTGATTTGTGCGCCAAGAGATATTCATGGTATGTGCTTAGAAGACTAATTATGTTGGAGTAATCAAACAACAAGGTATTACCGGAAAATTGATAGGGAGGGGGAGGTCAAGAAAAAAAGATTGGCCAGTGAGAAGCTGGAGCTGCGTGGGTAGGAGCAAGTAAGGAGTTTGTTTGCCATAATAGATTGTCTATGTCTTTACAAAGAGTTGTAAGTGTACCTTTCTTAATGCATGTTGGTTTTCTTGGTTTGGTTGGCCTACCTTTGAAGTGTTTAAATGGTTTCCATTTCGTCCACAAATTGGATGCGTTGACGAATGCAAGTGTTTTTTTTTTTTTTTTGAGTGGTTTGATATTTTGCTGTATATTTTACTACACGAATATTAATTATGAGCGTTGGGGTCTAAATTCCGTATCTCACCAATTTTTTTTTTTTGACATATCCGCACAAGAGGGGTAAAAGAGATTAGAACTAGTGATCTTTGCTTCATTAGACGTGGTCTCAACTAATTGAGTTGCTTCTTGAAGACCATAAACTTCAAATTATATAGACCTACAATAGCACAAAACTTACTATGTTTCGTGCACCCTTCCATATAGTGGCTTATTAGCATCCTTAAACAAAACATAGAACTTTATAAACCCCTTGGTAGGACCCTGTTGATCTTTGTATACAACTTCAGCTTTCACACTCATTTGAGAACCTCGAAGATCATGCATGGGAAACACAACATGCAACATGGCATGCATCTCATTAGAGCCTTCATGTATGGATTGAGATCCCCCAATACTTCATGTATTGGCTCCCTATTAAGGGAGCATCAATAGCTTGAATAGTACTTCTCATAAACTTTTCCCCATGAACTTACCAAAGGGTGTAACCAAACAAAATCCCCCAACTAATCAAACGGGCTCTTAATTGACTCATTTGTAGTTGAACCTCAAAAACTCCTCAACACCATCGATTAGACTTTTCGTTCAACTCTTGTCAATAGCTTAACTATATTTGAAATTAAAAAAATATATATATATAAAATATAAAATATAAAAAAATAAAAAATAGAAGGCTCTAGCATTTGATTAATTTGTGGATCAACTTTGTTGGATAATGAATCGGCCACATGACACCCAATAGATTTTCAAGATTGTTCACATCTTGCAAGCCCACCAAAGAAAGGCCCAAGCCAAAGCCATGCTAGCCCACCGGGGGCAAAACGGGGATTCAGAGTTTGAATGCCATGTTCTTACTGCGCCAGCCAAGGACCACGTGGCCAAGCAAAATCAAGCCATTGGCCAAGCAAACACGCCCAAGAAATGTGGCCAAGCCATTAACACATGACCCACGATCCCACTATCCATGACTCTAGTATTGCACACAGGTGAATTCTCGGGAAAGCGAGGCTAAGAATTTAGGGACACCAACCGCTACTTGATGCTTATAAAAGAGAAGCTCCAATCAGGTATTTGGTTAGTCACTCTCAATCTATTTTGCCAACTTGCCCTTTTTCTCTCAAATCATTAACTGACTTAGACATCGGAGCTATTTCCTCCCGGCACACCCTGGCAAGCTTTTATCCTATTTTCTTCTTTTGCATACTAACATCCCTCGAATTGCTGAATCGTAACATCTTGGAAAATTGTCATCAACAAACTTTAATGGTTTGTGAGTATTCAAGGATTTGTATTCACATATAGTAAGCTCAACTGAGAATTAAAAAGTGAATATCAAGTAAACGTGATCTAAGAGATGTCTAGTTGACTGGAGGAAGAAATTAGCAAGTAAAAACTAAATCTTTATCAGTAAACTAAACTACTTTTGGATGACTACAAGATGTGTTTTATGTTCACTAATTAGTTTTAGTAAGAATCTCGATGAATTTAACCTTTAGAGTTAGATAATCAAATGTTGCTGAATTACATCTAAAGAAGAAAGAAGTTTGGATTATAAAACATATAATAGTTATTAAGAAGATTTGGAATAGGAAGAGCACTTTGATAATAGCTTACTTGTGCACATTTATTTGAAGGGTTAAATACTATTTTGTCCCATAGAGTTTCAACACTTTATTTTTTTTCCCCTTAGGTTTTTATTTTTATCACAGGATATCTGTGGTTTTCATAAAGACCAAAATGGTACTTTCGTTTAAAATTTCACCTAAAACTTAACGGAACGCCACGCTAGCACTAATCAAATGTTGCCACGTGTCATGTAATTAATTTTTTTAAAAAAAAATTAAAAAGATTAAAAATAAATATTTTTTTTTTTAAAAAAAAAAATAATAATCTTTCTTCTCTAGTCAAGCCGGGTCGTCTAGAGAAGTGTTGGTAATAGGCATAATTATATATTGAAGGATGAGGGTGAGGGAGGACCATGCATCAATAAGAAAAAAGTTGCCAGCCAAAGAAATAGAATAAAAGCTAGCGAGAAAAGCGAAAGGCTCTATTGTATCCACAATAAAAGAGGTACAACACTAACACAGCAGTAGATTAGGTTTCATTTTCTGCCTTTCACGTTCATTGCACAGCATCTCTCTGTGTGTGTATATACATCAAACACTTGGTGTACCGTTTCAGTGTGTGGGAAATACAAGAGCAAATCATTCTCTTTTAAAGGTGAGTGGGCTAATAATATTACACTCTTCAGCACTGATTTTGCTCCCAAGCATTAGTAATATAGTAATCTCTTTTCACCTTACAAATTTTGTTTAATAATACCTTTTTCGTGTTACTACAATTTAATTTTGGCAATCCATTGAAGGATAGATGGATGGGAACTGAGGAACACCATTTCCATGATATCTACAACTAGAGCAGCCCATGCCGTGGCATTGCGTACAGCCACCCCAATGCCAACGACAAGCTTCCTCACCCACGCAATAGGTCCAATCCCCGTAGTAATAGAACATCAAAACCATGCATATACTATCTCAACAGCAACAATTCCAACAAGCAGAGGAACCCACAACTCAAAAACTCCAAAATATCATATTTATGGATCAAGCCAGTGCTTTTTTCCATCAAAACATAGTTTCAAAGCACCAAAAAACACAGATTCATGAATCATGATTTTTAAAATTGAAAACCAATTTACGGTGATTAATGAAGGATTTTCTGGTCAACTAAAATTGATTTCAGTTTGACTATCATTTTACGTAGCACTAAACATTATAAAATACGGAAATTATTTTACGCCGAAAAAAACGGAGTCTTAATTATAGAATATTGTTCAATCACTAAACTTGAGCTTAAATGGAGTATTTCCTTCAATCATAACAAATAGGAGAACTGAGATGAAAAAATTAATTTAACAGTATGATGTTTCTTTTCACTAGGGGTGTTTGCAAGCGAACTTGGGATCGGCTCGTATAAGCTCGACTCGATTATTAAATGAGGTGCTTTGTGAACATAAATTCTGGCTCAAATATTAAAGGAAGCAAACTCGGCTTGACTTAGTTAGGCTTGTAAGCGTGCTTGTATAAGGCTTGACTTGATTATTAAGCTCGACTCGTATATATTTTTTTATGAAGTAACTAACAATATATAGTCAATATTAATCAATAATAACAAATATACTATATAACTTATTTTAATTAATTTATATATATTATAATACACATATATAACAAATATAATTTTTTTTAACATTATTTTCTCTCTCTCTCTGCCCATCTTTCCATCGATCTATGATTCTCTGTTGCTCGTCTTCTTCACCCAAACAAAAACAAGCTTTTTCTACTTAGTCGTGATCAGAGATAGAGAAAACACATATCTTGATATCTAGGGATGTAAAAAAAAAACCGGGGAATTTCCGGTTTGGAAAAACCAAAAACCGGGTATCCTGGTTTTGGTACCCGGTTTTTACCGAGTTAAATATATATATTTTAGTTAGGGCTTTACATTTTAAAATTTAATGCCGCGTTCATCATTAAAATTTAAAACACATTGTTTCAAGAAAAAAAATTTTTTTTGAGAAACTTCTTGGCGGTGTCCTACGCATTATGCAATGAAGGAAACTATAATAACACTGATTTTGGATGGTAAATTCTCGTTACCATGTTTTTCTTTTTAGTTAATTTTTAAAATCATCGCTAAACGTATTTAATAATAATTTATCTTAAATTCAAATGCAATTTTAAAAGTCAGACAAAATAAAAATGTAGATTGTAGTTCTTTTCATAAAATTGCATGAAATAATAGGCTATCCCAATTCCGTTGTTGTGTATTTTCTTAATCTACCTGGTTTCTTTGGAAGTTGGTGTAGATATAAGTTTTTTAAGAGTTCTCTTATTTCTCATGGTTTTACCTATTATAATGTGCTACCAATTTTATTAGCTGCATTTGCAAGTAATTTTCACCTTTTAAGTTTTTTTCTCTAGTTCATTGATTTTTTAGGATTTTTAGTCTTTTTTAGGTTTATTTGTTAATTATTTGGAACAATTACAATAAGGCCCATTTAATTTGGACAAAAATACTAACAGATTTTTTTAAAAATAACCAACTTATGAAAAAAAAAAAAGGGGCTTATTTTAGGCCCCAAAAAGTTTTTTTTTTTAAAAAAATCGGTTACCGGATCGGGTACAATCGGAACTGGTCGGTAACCGGAACCCCAGTTTTACCGGGGTCCCAGTTCCGGTTCGGTTTCCCAAAACAAGGAACTGGGGTACCCCGGTTTCGATTCCCGATTTTGGCCAAAAACTGAGAAACGGACCGGGTTGACACCCCTACTGATATCCCCAACTTTGCTTATCTATAAAATGATGCATATCCTCTCTCTTTGAAACAAAGTGCTTTGTTGTATTGACTCAGGTTTCATACTTGACCAGCCAGACTAAGCAAATGCTCATATGCAAGCTAGATTTTTGAACCGTTTAAAAGTACTTGATTTTTTTTTTTAAAAAAAAAAAAAATTAAACATGAGAGCCAACTCGACTTATTATATATGAACTCGAGCTTGAGCTCAATTTTTTGGCTCATCTTTGAGCTCAGCTCGAGCTTGAGTAAAATTTAAACAAGTCGAGCTCAAACAATGGAAGCTTACTTAGGCTCGGCCCATTTACGCCCATATTTTTCACATTCCTTCCCAAAAGTGTGCAACAGTTCTTAGTAGGTAACATTTTGCTAGTTCACATACTAGCTACATGTATTAAAAATAAAAAATAAAAGAAAAAGAAGATTTTATTATATAGTAAACTATGTTTTTGGAGGATATTTTCTATATATTTATGGAAAGACATATATACAATACAACTTTATCAATAGAAAAAAAAAAAAAAGAAGCTGCTTTAATTGTGGGAGACATTACTTCCTCGTACTACTCTAATGCCAATGAATCAACAATTATTAAATTTAATTAGTGATTCTAAAACATACCCTCTTTCTAACATCACATTTTACTTGTCCTAAAACACAAAACACTGGACCATTTGGATTAAATTTTGTGGCAGCAAATTAACAGAATTCACTGGAACTTAAGCTTAAGTAAAAGCCCCTTTTGAAACCTCCAAAAGCTAATTTTCTTATTTAATTGGATGGATAAGGTGGAAATTGGGTGAGATTTTTTTTTTTTTTTTTAAAGGTCAAATATATATCGTGGCGTCCATCTTAAGTGATTCATTAATTCCTATCTAGCTATATCTCCCATGCAACCACATCAAGACTGACAATCACAATAATTCAATCTATATATCTATTACATTAGGAAGATAATTTCTTTTTAAAATATTTTTGATGTTCACATTACAAAGTTAAATAATACTATAAAAAAAAATTAAAAATAAAATTATACGTTCTTTTACAAGTGGAGCTCGAACTCCTTACGACAACTCATTTATAGCCATGCATATTTCTGCCTTCTACATATGCAAGAGGTCGAATATTCAGTGGATGATCATCTCCTTTAAGCAATCTCGAATTCAGTACAAAATGTCATGTCGGATACTTTTTGGGTACATGCATGCATTCATTTAGAATTTTCAAAGATCGATTAAGATTGCACATGGTGTGCACCTGAATAAAAACAAGAATCACCAATCACCAAATGGTTGTTTTTTTTTTTCCTCATAAAGACAAAGATTTTAAGAAATATCTAGACAACAATTAACATCTAGCTAGGGTCAGCAAGGAAGACTCGATCAATATCACCCAGAAGCTGCTGCTACAGCAAATACCATGATGTTACACTAAATAATTTACTTTAATAACCTTGTGGTTACGGCATGCCGTCTCCTCAAATTAAAAAATATATATATTAATTTATAACTTCCAAAAATAATGTCTACAGGACAGCAAGTACTATATATATATATACACGGCTTTATATGTGTGTAAGGAGGCGTAAGGTTTGGAGAGAGATAGAGAGTTTGTGTAATGGGAGTGAGAGGGAGTAAGTTGAGCGAGTTGGTCCGAGGTGGCGGTGGTGGAGGGGTGAGGCGGCGGCCGCCAAGAGGGTACATCCCTATATGTGTTGGCATGGACAATGATACGAGTAGGTTTATGGTTCACACGACAACGTTGGCAGATGCAGAGTTCTTGGAGTTGCTGTACAGGTCAGCTGAAGAGTATGGCTTCTGCAATGAAGGGATTTTGAGGATTCCTTATGAGGCCAAGGACTTCGAGGAGAGGATGATGACAAGGTCTAAGACAAAAGTTTTTAGGGTTAAATCATCATTCTAGCTAGCTAGCTATTCAAATATATACTTTAATTGTTTGATGCATGCTGTATATATATAATTTTTATTTTTTTTTGTTAATTAGAGAAGGAGACTTGAATTTTTCATTTGTTCCTAAAATGCTTTTTAGGAACAAATGAAATATTATTAAAGATGTAGGATTTATGGTGAATTTTAATAAATAAATAAATAAATAAGAGATATGCATGTATTCGAATTACGCAAAACATCATGTAATAGCATAAGAGTTGGAATGCATGGTATTATTGGACATATATTATATATAAAGATCATATTTTAGTTTAATTAGTATACACTTCAAAGCATCTTTCTCCTCTATTTTTATGGGCCTAAATTTGTTTTACTATGTGGCTTATCTCGGTTGATTAATTGGTATCTTATTTTCGAGTAACATCACGGTGGGAAATGCTTAAAAAAACGTAGTTTTGTGTATACGGTCCACGAAGGATGCATGAAAAAAAAAAGGGAAGGGATCGGGTTGGTAGATGGCAACCCTACCAGGCTACCACCCTTGTAAAGGGGTGGGTCCCATGACCTCGCTAGTGGAGGGGCGTAGATGGGTCACGGCCCACATAGGCATCCGTTCGCTAGGAGTGGGTCCCATTGGTAGAGGGTTCACACACCTCCTTTGATAGTTGATGGAGCGATCCACGTCCTTCTTGTATCGATGAGTTAAAACTATGCATTTCGTCGATGGTTGGGTTGTCCCACTTACCAACAGATGAGGGAGATGGAGTCACCCATATAGAGCGTGGGTAACGACCCACCAACCAACTGAGGAGGGGTTAAGGTTGGAAATGGGCGTGGATCACACACACCTCCGAGTGCTCCTATATTTTTCTTTTCTTTTTTTAAATAATCATTTTCTACTTTTTTGTTTTTGTTTTTATTATTATTTGTCAAACCGAAGTGGTATTTTTGTACACACGAAGTTAATTGATTGGGTCTAACAAGGTATTTTGTACACGAAGTTAATGCATTTTTGTATATACAATTTCAATTAAAAACAAACATAAAAATAAATAAAAATAAAACTGTTGTAAACCTTGACTTTTGCAATCCCGAGAAACGATATGTTCACTTCCCATTGTAGTGGCTTGAAAACCTCTAACTTTCTTTTATAGAAATCTCCTTTAAAAACAAACCTGTTACAAACCCGTGGAGGGGCAAAAACAAACGATTTGCCTGTTACAACCCAAAACTTGTTGGAAATAATCTTGGATGGTACACAAATTTTCATTGATATAAAATAATTACAATATGAATAATAACAATAAAATGAATAAAATACAAAAGATGAAAATAGAGTATAGAAAGATCTCATAATATGCTATAAAATTACGTAAGAGCGTTGTCCTTAAAGGTTGATTTGTACCTCTCAAAGTGTATAATTCGGTGCGATCGGATCCTTTGACACGCAACCTCCCAGGATTAGACTATAGCGTCTATCTTCGTTAATGACGCACTTCCAGAAACGAAGACTAGTAGAACAACCCTTTGATCTTCTTGATGAAAAACCACATAGAGAAAATACAAATAATAGAAGACAATAGGGGGACATTGATGCATGTTTTGAGTTCAAGAAAATAGAGATTCCCAGGCCAAAATAAAGTGTCTGCTCAAACTCTTTTGTGAGCTCAATATATAAACACAAGTGAGCTGGTGGTTTTCTAACTGCCACAGGAAATTAAATTTATGACCAAACGGTCATATGATGTGAAAACCATAAAACTTATTAATGAACAAATGCCTTTAAACCTTGTTAACGGACAAATCTCATTAGACCTTGGTCAACACCGTTTTTTTCAAGCAACAGTCAAACAGGTAGAAAACTAAATTAAAGATGTTTCAGTTTTCTTTTTCCTTCATAAAAACTGGTTTGATACTCAACGGTAAAAAATTGATTTAAGACCCAACGTTAAAAAAACTATTAAGCAATAATATACAATAGATGAATAATAAATATTGTTTGTAAACAATATTAATGTCCAAACTGTTATAAACCAAAATGGTTAATAAAAATTCATAAAGATAATAATATCAAATAATAAAACAGTTTCAAAGGGCTGAAAAATAAATGTTTGTAATACATATTACAACAATCCCCCACATATTACAAACATTAAAATAAGAGGAGATTGAAAGCATGCATCGATGTGGTACCCGAATGTTTTAACCGCACCTAGGATAAATAAGTAAGAACTTAATGAATCGTGGTAGAGTTAGACTCTTTTAACCAAATTCACAAGTTAATCAAACTTATCACCCACATAACTTTCTCCCAAAAAAAAAAAAAATCAAATCAAATAAAGAAAATTGGGTTGTTCTATAGCGGGTTGGCGCCTTATACAGGCCATGCGCCTCTGGGTTTCATGAGTACTCTAGAGACTTGCCAAAGTCTCATAGGAAGCGGCACCACCTCCACATTCGCATAGGTGGCGTCCATCAAGAATGTGTGCAAAGAACATCACATCCCAACAAGTAGGGACTATAGACCCATTAAGAGTTTCAAACTCATCCTTACTCACTCTGCATCTTTTGTTGTTACACCATAAAATGACTTTCATGAGTGCTCTAGAGACCTACCAAAGTCTCATAGGAGATAGCACCTCCACACTCATATAGGTGGTATCCATGAAGAGTGCGGCTTAAGGTTTTCTTTTTGTGGTCTAATGGTGACAAAAAGAACACAAAAGAGATTTCAATTAGGCTCCAAGTATTTAGGATCTCTCTCCAAAGTATTTTGAAAAGTTGCCTCTCTCTTTAAAAATAATCGTGCCTCAATAGGCTTATATATATAAATAAGGTAGAACCAGGGTTTCAAAAGCTAAGTTTGCTATAAAAAAAAAGCATGTTGTAAGTCCATTTGAACAAAGTAGTCAAACTTGAAATTGGAAACTGCTCGTAAAACGCAAAATTGTAGCCTTTAAATCGTATTTCCAACGCCACTAAGCTTGCATTCATCATATGTCAAAATTAAAAGATATGGCGGTTTTACTCTGATTAGTCTGCATTAATAAACAACATTCATAAACTTAAATTTGTGAACAATGTCTTAATCTGACTTAGTTCTTAATTCAAACTTAAATATTACAACTCGGTCATAAACCATGTTTTGAGACATGAATTTTCCGCACAAAAATTGAACCTAACAATTTTAATTCCAACCAACCTCTATATAATTTTTCTTAAAATCATAATAATAATAATAGTAAGTTTTAAGGCAAATGCAGCTGGCATTTGATTATTACTATTGGCTGTCGTTTTAAGTTGGGAGAATGCGAACATATACATACATGAATTAATGTGTACAAAATTACAAAGGCGAAAGGTTAGCATCTAACCATTTGTCTGCAACATGATGTTTTCTTTCTTTGTCTAATGTACAACTTGTCATAATTGTTGCCGGGTCAGGGGGCCGGCCAGCTTCGGTTTGCCCATTTTAGCCATTTTTTAATTCACATAATTTTAAAAATTCAATTCTCATTTTTATTGGATTAATGTGTCCGTACCCTAAATAAAAATACAATTTTACTATAATTAATTAAATATTATCCAGTTCATTTAAAATAGAAAGAATCCTAATTCAAAACATGGAATCTCATATATCATTTTATTCTCCAATATCAAGTGAAAATAAAAAACAAAATGATAAAGAGTAGAAAAAGAAAAATTAAAAATCACAGGATTGATTTTGATATGTGATAAAAAAAATAAAAAAATAAAAGAGAAAAAAAAGAAAGAGATAATTAACAATAATAGAAGTAAATAAAGAGAATAAAGACACAAGAATTTTACATTGTTTGATCTATAACTTACGCTTATAAAATAAAACTTAAAAAATAAAATAAAATAATATAATAATAAAAACCCTTAAAGGTAATTACCAAAAATAATGGCGGAGCAAATTTGAATCCGGTGGGCAGGACCCATGGTAACAGCACACCGTTTGTTTATTGGCGAACGCCCCCACACATGCCGGCTCGGCTCCTACTGCCTTTTTTTTTTTTTGGTACTGCTTTGGTCCCATAGGCCTGACGCAAAACGTTACAGTTTGAGTCAGGCATGCATATAAATTCGAAAACGACAAAGAAAGAAAGCCAATTAAAATAATAATAATAATAAAAACCCACCGATTTCTTAATAATTACAAAGAAGAAGGAAAATGTGTTTGCGAAAGGAATATGATAATAAGAAGTGTGCGTCACGTCATGTGTGTTAGAGAAGCATCTTTATAACTAACGACTACCCAATCATTTGCCATCTCCTTAAACTAATCTTCTACTATATATCCCCCCTTTAACTTTATGCCAACAATACTTTCCTTCTGTCTCACAGCTTGCTTTCTTCTTTTAATCATCTATTTGCCTAACTTTTAACCCTTTCAATCACCGCGTCCTAACAAATACGTCACGCCTTAAAAGCGTTTTTTTTTTCTTCGAAAGATATGTACGCGAGATGAATATCAAAAATATGTGTAATTGATTAAAAACGCGAATAATTGAACATAAATGGTAATTGTGTGACCAATTGGAGAAACACAATAATAGTTAACAAGCGAGAGGAAATTAAAATTGGTACTTAATCTTTACCCAAAAAGATGATTATGTCCAGCACCAATATAATCAAAATCTGTGGTGGGTAATCTATAACAGATTGACCATCTCCTCTCCAAGTGCCTAGTGGTACAACTAAATTAGGGGGACCAGGCGACCAGCTTTTTTTTTTTTTTTTTTATAATCATCACATCAAGAAAACCAAACTACCCAATTCCACTTTGTTTTGCTTTTGCCAAAGTCTTTTTTAGGCCCTTGGGGTTTTCTTTAGTTGACTTGCACGGTCCGATACACGTCTTGTTAGCTGTTGCTACCCTACCTGCAGAAAAGGGAATTGTTTCTTGCGTCTCTTCTCTTCTCTTTTATTTTATTTTTAAGAAGTGGGACTTCAAAAAAATAAATAAATAAATTCAGGAGGCGGAGTCGCGGAGACGAACGGGTTGTATGGTTTGAAACAAGCTTTTTCGTTAGAATATTAATTAATGATTTTTAAAAATTATTTTTTTTACTAGTTTAAATTTTTGGAATAAACGGTTATTTAATATGCTATCAAAATAAATGTCTTGAGTTGAACTTTATATCTATTAATTTATTCCCGATTTTCATTTTAAATGTGTTAAAATATTAATTAAATGATTCAATTTACTTTGTAGGTCATGAATTCACCCCATTTTCAATATAAATATTCTACATGTTTATTAAGAAATGCTTTGAGCCACATGTGAGGAAAGAGTATTAAAATATTAATTAAATAATTAAATCAATACTTTTGTTTAGTTAAACTTTTTGAGGTAAGTAATAATATAAGGATAAGAGGGATTAGGAAAACAAAAAAACAAAAGGGGAAGTTTGATTGAAAATGTACAACTAGAAAATAACAGAAACAATCAAATAAAGTGATTATATTGCTCACCATAATATGGATCAAACCTATGGGTAGACAAATTTGATTATAATCATTAATCAACAATTAATAAGAAGCAGCCTAATCAAGTTCATTAACATCATCATCAACATCCGCGTTAAAATGAAATGGGTCAATCCTCATCGATGGTGCCTCCAAACAATACAAACACAAGTACTACTCGCTACCAACCCCTACTAACTATAATTTTTACAATTAATTCGTTCACCCATTCTTTCATACAACTTATTATCATCCCGTACACCGCAGTAAAAATTCAGCAAGTACTGTAGAACTCAACAAGCTCATCCATGGAACCCAGCTGAGTCTCGGCGTTCTCAAGCATCCAGAGCAAGTGCTCGAACAGCACCACCTCGCAAGCAACCGCAACCCCGTCATCAGTACCATCTTCGCCTGATGACTTGTCCACCAGCTCCTGGAACAGAGGATGATCCACAATCTCAGACCTTACGAGGTATCGCCGCCGGGACTTCCCCACATAAACGGCGTGAAGCTCTTTCGAGGCCTCGTCGGATTCGTTTGCGGCGGCTATGGAGCTGGCGGTGCGGTTGAGCTTGGGGAATGACGGCCATTTCTTAATGGCTGACTTGAGCTTCGTCAGCTTCCCAACTTTTGCCATCTTCAAAAAAAAGCTCCTACTGTTTGATGAAATGTGTGAAAGTGTTTGATGGTTTTGGAGGGGGGGGTTTTGTTTTGTTTTGTGGAAAGGGTGGAGGAAGATTCGTATATAAGGCCATGGAGGATAGAGAGTGGCCCACTGTGTGAAACCAGCTAAGAATGAGATATGTTGGAGCAAAACCAGTTGCGCATTGTTTGGCGTCTGGTAGAGTTGGAATACAGTCTATATACCCTTTACAACTATTTTTGCTTTCTAGTGTTATATGTATGTACATAATTACCCCTTCCCAACCCCATATTTTATTTTATTATTTCTTTTAATTATTTGGGGGTCATCAGTAAGACCATGAGTCCATTACTTGTATTTATATGTTATTCTTTTTTATTCATTATCAGGTTCAAGTCAGGTGCCTGTGGAGGGGCAAAATCGGCACAAGTGGCTCAATATTAATATATGACATTAATGACAATTTGATATGTGTACGATGGAACAAAAACAACTAGAAGTGGCAATTCTTGTTCGTATGTCACTCGGATCATGTTGAAGATAAGTATAAGACTATATAAATCAACTTGAATCTAACCTATTTAATGAAACGAGTTAAACTCTTTAACTCTAACTAGTTAATTTCATGTTGAATTTGTGTCGGGTTTGCAGGCAATATCAAAATTTGTCAATTCTAAAAGTTACGTGTTGAGACATGGGTACACTCTACATGTATAAATCAACTATAATCCGACTCATTTAATTAAACGGACTAAGCCTCTCAATCATAACCTCACTAGTTCGAATTCTTTTCTCCCTTCTTGTGTGGACATGTTAAAAAAAAATAATAATAATAATAACCTACTAATTTTGTATTAGATTTGTTTCAAAAATTGTCATCTCTATATTCATATATATGCGCTATTTGAGTAAAGAATTTCTAGTTACACCGCACACTGTTCTTGTTCCTAAATATGAATAATTGTTGTTTTCATTTATGAGCATGTTCAAAATCTATATATGGGTATTCAATATTATTCCATAATTTTACACTTTCCTATCCTCTCAGAGGATGTTTATATAGAAATAAATAAAAACATCCTTATAATATTGTGAAAGCAATAATTAAGGTGGGCATCTATACAAAGCAATGAAAACGTAAGGTAATTAAGCGATAAGGCTATCATATACATTTGTAGGTGGTTGGTTCTTGTTCTTGTCCATAGTACGACCATTAAGAGCAAAGAAGCCATACATACATATATAAGCTGTTGGTTGGTAAGCAGCCCACCAGCTTCCATCAGAAAAAACAAAAGGGTTTTGTTTCCAACAGGGAAAGATTGTAAACTTGTCATCTTTTATTAATACACCTTCCAAAAACTGTACTGACTTTTGTCTTTGCTTTTGAATAACGTTATTACTTTGGAATTTTTCTTTGCCCACCAGTTTAGGTTTTGAATTTTTCTTTCTTTCTTTTTTCCTGAAAAAAAAAAATTCCAATCACCTCCACTGCCATATCATTGAGCCAAAAAAAAAAAAAAAAAAAACCTTACAAATTGGGTTTAGTACTATTTAAAAATTATGTGAGAAGCATGTTCTATTTAAAAAAAAACATATGCTTCTCACATGCTAAAAAATACATGTGACTCTGTTAGAAATTGTTAAATTACCAGTTATCCAAAAAATTTAAGTTGATAGGAAATGATAAATTTAATCACTTAATCATTAGTTTAACACTTCTCCTCACGTGTGGGCTCAAATTTCATTTTAATAGGTGAAGCCGAACACGTAGAATATTTAATTTAAATAGGAGGTGAATTGACGGAGTCAATGTTCGGTCCTAGGACATTTGGCTCTGATACCATGTTAAATCATCACTTGTCCCAAAAGCTTAAATGATTAAATTTACCTCTTATCAGCTTAACATTTTGGGATAACTGATAATTTAACATGGTATTAAAGCTAAAGGTCTTGAGTTTGAACCTTAACGCCCATTTAAATTAGATATTTTACATGTTGGGCTTCGCCTATTAAAATGAAGTTTGAAAATGTTGATTAAATTTACATCTTTTTATTATCTTAAGCTTTTAAAACAAATGGTGATTTAACAGAAGCTATGTTGTATGAATTTTTACAATTCAATTTATAAGAAATTTCTGTCTCAACAGATTATTTGAAGGTGAAGGATAATATCTTATCCTTGGGTTTTTTTTTTGGGGGGAAGGGTGGGGGTGTAAAGGAAAGAAATAATTATATAATTAATGAGAGACAGAAAAACTTAGAACATGTGACATTGTTGGTGGTCCAATGGCCCCGTAAGAGGTTGAGCAAGTCCAAAACCCCAACAAGTAATTGTGGTCCAAAGAGTAGTTCTTCTCACCAACTTGGCTAGTTAGCTAGTTGGGGTACCAAACTGCATGCCACTCTTTATTTTTTCTTATCCCATTTTCTTCTTCGTTTGGTACCCCAAGGGGTCTCCCTTTAATTGGTGGGTCTATCTCAGCTAATTATACCTTTGGTACGTGACTACAATCTTATAGGCCAGGGGAGGGACTTTGTTCTTTGTCTTCTAATTGCCAATAATTTTGTCCTACTTATAATTCAAACTTCTACATTTGTTTGTTTCAAGGTAAAATATAGTTTGAAAATGATTTTTTTTTATCTAAGTAAACCATTTTTTCATGCCTCTCCCATACCCCAAAGCAGACAATTGTAAGAGAACCATTTATATATGGAGCCTATCTGTCTTCACAAGTCTCGGCAAGTGAGCACCACTAAAGGTGTTTTTTCCTTAGCAATTTTTTGTTATATTGATTAATCATGGGCAAGGTTGTGATTAAAGATAATATGATTGAATAAAAATATAATAAATATTTATTGATTTTTCATATGAGAGAAAAAAAAAAATCAAATTACTATTAACATTTGTTGGAAGGTAATGAGGACATTATATATGTTGCAATCCTCTCACATCACATGCATGGCACTGTCCCAATCTCGAGTATATATGGTTTGTTAGGGGTAGGGGGCATGTGCTTAAGAAAATGAGCTTATTGTGATCAATGTAATATTCCGAGGGCATTGGATCACGTGTTTTACAAAATAAATAATTTTAGAGTAATCAAAGATTGAAAGAATCCATGTAAATAGTTATATGGAAACGAAGACAAGCAAAGGAATAATAGGTGGACGACGATTGCGATCTTCATCTTCTGTGGAGGATCTCCATTCAACTACCATCACCTTATTACGAATCTCAATGTGGATTTGATGCTAACCATATTGCCAACATCTCTTTATTTTTATTTTATATATATATATATCTTTCCCCAAAAAAATTAAAAAAATTTGTTGTTCTTGTACATGATTAATGTTGAAACCCTAGTAGTTTTACCATGAAAAATCTTAATGTCTTTTTTGATAAGATTGTGTATATCCTAACTATTATATGTCTGGTCGTTAAGGAGTAGTTCAATCGGCTATTGACTACGCCTTATAAAGCGGAAGTCACTAGTTCAAATCTCCCATCTCCCTTCCTTTGTGTGGAAATGTCACAAAAAAAAAAAAAAATTAAATATATAAAAATCTAGAAACGACGTTATATGTAGTATGGTAATACCGTAAAAACAACTTTGTTTTGGCCTTTTCAAATTTTTCTTTTCTCTTTTTCCTTTTAAAAGGTGGTTAGCGGTTTTAGTCATGGTATCAAAGCCTACTACAAGACGAATGATGCCCATATTACTTACGCTGTGACTAAGACCAAGAAGAATACTACCCTACATGTGAAAGAGGGTGTTGATGAATAATTCAACATTGCCTATGGACAAGACCTTGGGCATGTTTATAAGGAGTTAGTAACCCTCTTCTATAGAACCGGTTTTATGAAATGAATTAAGCATACGGATTTCTTCACGGTATATATGTTAGCGGAGACAATTATTCAAATTTACTAACCGCTTAATTGGTTGCGATTAGCCGTTTTAGCCAATAATCGTTAACCATAACCACCTTTTCACCCTCCTACCATTTACACACCAAACCCTTGAGATATGAAATGAACAATAAGACAAGTTTTGACACAACGAATAAGGTCAATTTATAAAATCTAACATAGATTATGATTAGGTATTTAGAATATGAAATGTTGTATCATAATCCTTAAATATATAATTAGAAAATAAGCTATAACTTTGAGTTCACATAATAACATTATTATGACTTATAAGTACTAAAGTATGTATTCACATAATTACAAATTAAGCTATGAATATTAAACACTTAAGTATGTGTTCAAAGCAACATAATCAAATACAATTCAGCCAATTGGATCACTTGGAAAGGAAAATATATATATATATATATATATGTGTGTATTTTAGAATTAAAAGTTCGAGTTCATGAAAAGATCGAAAACATATTTAATGTATTATTTATTTCAAATATTATTCAAGGCCACCCCGTTCAACGTTGAGGTGGCCAAGGGCTACCCCCAAATCTACCAGGAGTGGTGCGACAACCCTAGGTTTTGCAGTAGGTGATCGGCCACCCACTGCAATTCAACGTTTTTCTTTATCTCTTTAAAAAAAGAAAAAGAAAAATGGTTTGTTTAGAAAAGATTGCCTATTTCTTAAAGAAAAGCTATTCCCCTAATGTTTTAAATAAATAGTTATTTCTCTTCGTAAGAGAACTTAGGAGTAAGTCTCTACCAAATGAAAGAATAACTATTCCATTCTTGTGATATATTTTGTGATCAAACAAGACCTTAGTTCTAGATTAGCTTTTTAAGGAAATTGGACAGACTAAGAAGAAACAAGAAAAAAGGGTAAAGACTCTCCTTATCAAATGGTAAGTCTAAAGGCCAACCGGATCGGGTCAAGTTGAAACTCATATCTAGATTTGAGAAAACAAAGAGACCAAAAGCAATTACGTCAACAAAGATGAGAGACAAATGGATTGCGTGTGGAATCCACAAATGGGCAAGTGAAGACCACGTCCAGGCACTTTAGGGCGATTAGCTAGTGCCTGAGGGTCACACGGAGGCCCATAGGGAGGCGTTGGAGAGTGGAGAGGCCGAGGGAGGCGGCGGTGCTTGCGACTGGCGAGGAGAACATAATTTCAAGCATGCTCTAAATAGAAGGGAGAGAGTGGTATTGATACTGTGTGAATGATCATAACCAACCACATTACACATGACACATGGATGGCTAATTGGATGAAGCCACGTCAACAACTCGTAAACCGATCAGATGGTTCCACGCTATTCTCTACAACTACACGTGTAAGCACGAGTTCCCTCCACAAGCCAAAGATTTTTCCAAACTGTTCGGGTGTCATTCTCGAACTTTCCTCTCCCTTCGCTTTTCTTCTATTTAAGCATTCGCACATTTTCTCGGGAAACAATCAGCCGCATGACTCGTTTGACTTTCTTTGCAATATATTCCTCTACTCAAAACTTTCTCTCTCGCTTTTACCGCGCTAATCCGGAAGACCATTTAGGCCTTAACAGGTTGGTAATTGGGGTTCCTTTTCCTTTTCTTTTGAGGGTTCAATAGTTCACTTTCTTGGGAAACGAACGTGGTTAACTATTTTCCCTTCTTTTATATTGGGTTTAGTCTAGTGGTCCTTGAATTGGTTACGACTTGTTTAATTTAGTCGCTTCCTTTTGGCGGGATCAGTTTAGCCACTTGTAAATATTTTCCTTCTCTCTTTTCAAATTTTGACTAGAAACAAACAGAGTACTAGCTTCTTGAGCTTGAAGGCTTACTCTTAAGTCCTAAACACTTCTGGGTCAGTATGAATGCTATGCGTACACCATTCACTTGTACGCATTTTGCTTCACTTTCTCGTATCTCTCTGTCTTTTTTTCTCGTGAAACAAACAGAGCATGAGCTACAGAATTTGAGGAAATTCTCAAATTTCCTTAGATGGTCAACGTGTATTTCTTGTCTTCACAGTTCAGCGCTAAAACGCCATTTTGTAATTCTTGGTTAAGGCTCTTGATTGTTGTTTGGTCGCTAAATGTACATCACTGTGTTTGTTAACTTCTGCAGAGCATTTTGTGGGTTGCTGAGAGGTGAAAATGAGCCGTGTTGTTGCGGATTCGAACGCGTGCGGTGGAGACTCGGCTTCGGTGGTGGGCCACCTGTTCAATTTCCCGGGGAGTGTCGAGAAATTCATGTTTCCTTCGCGGGCACACCCGGCCTCTGAGAACAGGGGCATGTCGGGCATTCCTGTTGATATTTTGGACACCCCCAAGGAGTACATTTTCTACATGGACGTGCCCGGTGTGTCCAAGTCTGATATTCAGGTTCCAATTTCTTTCCCACCCTCCCCATGCTGTTGTGTTTTTGTGTATGTATTGTAATACAATGACTCTGTTTTGGTGAAGTTGAACCGAAACACTTGATCGAAGAAATTTTCACCTGTGCCTTTTTGTTGAAATGTTTGCTGTGCATTGATGAATTCGTTGCAGGTGACTGTGGAAGATGAGAACACTCTCGTGATCCGTAGTGGTGGGAAGAGAAAACGTGAAGATGGTGAGGAGGAAGGGTGCAAGTACCTCAGGCTTGAGAGGAGGGCAACCCAAAAGGTCTTGAGAAAGTTCCGATTGCCTGAAAATGCCAATGTTTCTGCCGTCACAGCCAAGTGCGAAAATGGGGTTTTAACTTTGGTTGTTGGGAAGCTTCCTCCACCGGCCAAGGCCAAAACCGTTGAAGTTGCCATTTCCTGAAGGAAATTTAATGTTCATGGAGGGGAAGACAGAGCCGGAATGATGAGTTTGTAGATTTCTATCAAGTGTCAGCAACATGCTGTGTATGGTTGCTAGTTTAGGTTGTTGAGGAAGCAGTTTAGTATCTCTGAAGAAAAAAGAAAATGGGCTTTTTTCCTCGTAAACTTTACTATGGGGCATGTGTTTGTTTTGTTTTGTTAAGAAATAAGAATTATCTTACAAACCCGTCCACCATATCAATCCCACAAAAAAGAATGAAACTTTGAAGTATCTAGCAGAGAAGATAGAATAAATAAACTCTGATAATTTAACGGAAACCACCGTCTTATAATACACAAATGTCAAAAAGGCCTTGGAGCTAATTTGCACGCTCAACCTTTGGTTAGTCTGCTCAATAATGAAATAAAAATGCATTTTTAACACAAAAATTGTACAGGGTACTTGGGTGCCATTCATGGTCATGCCGGTAAATAATGCAGACTCATTAGATTATGTTCTCTTTCAGACAAAGGATTGTGAATGAGGTGTCAAGGTTCATCTCAGTCAGATGACTTCCTTTTCTTTCGTGATTTGGATGGCTTCCTTTTTGTAGCTTGCTCTTTAGCAGCACCATCCTCATTTAACAAATGCTCATAATCTTCAAGACTTGCAAACGGGGATGCTGCAGCCTTTCCACCAGATTTCCGTTTTCTTTTTCTTTGTTCAAATATCTCGTTCTTGTCCTCGTCATCAATACCATCATCTGCATCACCTGTATCAATGTCAACATCTTCATCACTCAAATCATCAGCAGCAGCAATATCAAAATCTTCTCCATCGGCAACATCTGAGGGCGCATCCGTTTCTGCATCACTGACATTACCAACCAAGTCTTCGTCATCTTCATTGGCAACTTGGTCCAAATCATCATAATCATAGTCACCATCTGCCTCAAAGGAAAGATTAGTGGAGTCCAACATATTCTCAATTTCTTCATTATCACTCTCATCACCACCATCCACACCACCTTCCACTTCATACAAGTCTTCCCCAGACTCTTCCTCTGCTGCTTTCTTCTTTTTCTTCTTTGGTTTCTTTGAAGAATTCATTTTATTCACATAAAACTTGTGAAAGACCAGATCTTCGGGAGGTACATCAACTTCAGCCAATGAGAGAATCTCCGGCCCAATTAAAAGGTTATTCATGTCAAGCTGGGAAAACAAAAGTAAATCAGCAACACAATTAATTGGCTTGATAGTTTGTCACTAAAACTGATTCCATCAATCAAGAGGCAAGGTACAAGAACTTCAACGTTAGGGAAGGGGAAGTAACGACTTCTAAAGCAAAATAGTTTGTGGTCTAGAAAGTTCAGTATGGAAGCTGACCTTCCTGGCAGGTTCAATTTGAGAACCACCATGCCATGTGCTTGCCTTTGCTTTCTTCTCCATGAGCTTGTCTAGAAAAGCAGTAAGTGATAGGTCATTCAATGGGTTTCCGTTGTAGACAATGTTGGCCCCAGAAAGAAGGGTCTTAGCCATGGTAGAGACTGATGGATGCACATGAGAAGCAAGAACCACCAGTTCCCACCAGCTTATTCGATCAGCATTGCTGAAAATGCATCAAAAATTAAAGAAGAGACAAAAGAATCAACGTGCTATTGGATATACAGTAAAACAAAATGCCCAGGAAAAAAATGATAACACAAACAAAAAGGCTGTTCCTGCAGCAGACTTGTTCAATCTTCCTCAAGGATCAAAATAACTTCTATGCAACGACTAGATTGATGGTATAATTTGCATAGTTAGTGGAAAACTACTTATGATCTGGGTTTCTGTTTGCGAAAGTATTTTGATGTTGTCTTTCATTGCCCATGCAAATGTGTTGCGAGCATTGGAGAGTAGGAACCATCTAAAATAAGCTAGAATAGATGACTGACCAATAAGAGGGCTCTCTATGCTGCGGATTGTACCCTCCAGGCAGCAAAGACTTCTTAGAAGATGCTTGAGGTTGCTGCTCATTATGATCAGATACAGTAATGGATTCCCCAAGATCTTTCGAGTCATTTCTCATGAGCAATTCCTCTGCTTCATCTGAAACATCATCTTCAGAATTAGAAGGTGGAGATTCATCTTCATCTTCTGAAGATTCATTGCCAGAGTCAGCAGCATCACTGCTGCCAACCAGCCTGCCATTATTTTCTTCTTTCTTTGATGTAGTGCTTAGTACATCGTCAGTTTCTTCAATGTCTTCAAAATGTTCAAGTTCTTCATCAATTGACTCATTCTGAAGCACCATGTTCCTGCAAGGTGATGGAACTCTTAATCGAAAGAAATATATATATGGGGTCCCAAGTCAATTCACAAAAACCTGTCTTACCATAAGGGTGGCCTAGCTTTAAAAACTTCAGAGAGGAGAAAAAGGCATCCACATGCATATTGAGGCGGCTGCTGAAGTGCAACCTGTTGATGCATTTGCATATGTAACTGTTGTCAAAGTGCAGGACAAGCAGAGACATATATCCTTAATTGAGAGACACAATACCCGTTTCCCTCATGTATATTATAATCTGAGACTACTAAAAGCTAAAAAATATGCACAACGAAAGACCAATCCCCTGATTTGTAACAAACAATATGTCTTCCTCTTTCTTCATGGCATTAAAAGAGCATAAATGCATGCAATTTAAGGGGTAAATTTGAGATTTACATTGCTGTGGTACTTTACCACAGGAAGTACATAAGATCTATCCATCTAGATTGCTTTGCTCAACATCTGCTAAATAAGGGTCCAAGCAGAGCAAGAATGCAGTTCATTACTAACCTGCAGCACACGCTTTGCAAAGGCGGCTACACGCTTCAAATTTACATCACTTTTCATTGCTCTGAGAAGAAGCCCAAAAAACATTTCTGCCTGCAAAAACAAGCCAGGTAAAGATGAAAAATAGAATGAAAACAAAGGAGCAAGTCAAAATAGCAGCACACTAAAGGGCCACTCTACCCTTGCTAATGTATGGCACAAGTCAGTTTGGAAGAATGATGGCGATATATTAAGACCCTTATAGTAATGTTTTTTTTTTATCGGTCAAGACCCTTATAGTAATGTTAACATAATAAGCGGATAATTCATGACAATTTAGGTATCTAACAAGCTCAGAGATTATCTGCCACATTGTCAATGATCAAGTAATTTCCTGCAAACCAATTGGAATTCAAATATTTTTTTTTACAAGTAATTCAATCTCATTAAAAAAGCGCATGAATTTCTTTTAAAAGTACGAAGAGAATGGAGTAGGGGAGTGACCCATTGTCAATCATTCCTCTGGCAGTGGGTCACTCCCCTCCAAATAATGTTATCATAAAATCCCCAAAAAAGTTAAAAGATAATAATCATAATAAGAAGAGGATGACAAAGAGAGTAACCCTGCACCAGATAGATAGAAGATCATGCTTATGAACTCTTAGAAATGGAATGTGTGTATGTACAATTGAACAAAAATGAACCATGTCAACTACACTCCATTATTGATCTAAGACTTTCACATATTTCATCATACAGCAAAAGGAAGCGCACAATAAAACGAACCAAATTTACTTGCCTTTGAAGAATTCAGAGCAGCTGGAAGTCGAAGTTTGTCGTACAAGGCACGGTAAAACCGGTCACTAACAATCTGATTCTTAGAAGAGATCTTATCAAGAAGCATTAGTGCTTGAACTCCTACATTGAAATTCTTCGAATGAACCTGCATGGTGAAAGATCTATATTGACATCCAAGCATATGATAAGGGCATTGTTGGGCAATGAAAGGCCATATTACATCATAAAACAAAGTTTGCTCTCACCCTTATTGCAATAAATTGACATCAAACGTTACACTTACTAATTTGAAGAGCATTGATGTTTGGACCTCAATAATGTCATCAGCCTCATTGCTCAAGACAAAAGGAAATGCTCTATTAACTCCCTGTGAGTATGCAAGAGAAGAAAATCAGAAGTAATCAGTAACGACTCAGAGCAAGCTTTTTCAAAAAGCCTGAAAATTAAAACAAAGCTAAAACTATTGGAAAGCTAACAAAAATATCCCATATAGAGTAACTTTGACACAGAATGAATAAGCTTATACTGACAGTTAGAAGAGCCGATAGAAGTCGGGAATCCAATTCAACATGAGTTTCAGATGAACTTTTCACTTTGCTATCCTTATGAGAACCATGAGCTTTTTCTTTTAGTGCTTTTCCACTTTTATCCTTATTTTCAGCCTCGGTACTCAGAACCTGAAATTGTGAATTGTAAATATTAGGTTCTTCTAGCATTCTCATCAAGTCAGAAGGATAACCCAATATTGAAGTAAAGGAACTAGGTGTCTAACAAAAAATCATTGGTTAGTAAGAGATAATGTCTTGATATACATTTATATTTACAATAATAAGGATGAAAGTGTATAGAGAGAGAATGTGTAAATTTCATCTAAATATTAAAGGAGACATAGGTATTATAAATTATACAAATCAACAATGAATACCTTGAAAAGTGCAAAATATACATCTATTAAACGTTTTGCCACCTTTGGTCCATCCCCTTTATGACTAAGTCGAATTTGGCTTAAAAAGTTAACCTACATTTGCACAAGACAGATCAATAAGATTCACAGGTTAAAACAAATGAAAATGAATGGGGACAGCATATGGTCAGGAAAAAAACTTAACCAAAAAAATATAGATAAGGAGAATTGGGGTAGTATGGAAGTTGAGTTACAAAACCATTTACTGGAAAAACCGAAATCCAGGTTATTGGAACCAGTTACAGTATATGTATAGAGGTAGTTTCAATAAAGGAAAACAAATGACAGACTACAAGAAATACCATGCTCTCTGCTCATATGATTCCAAATAAGAAAGACTCATACTAAATGTGAATGATAAAGAAAAATTAATTAAGAAAGAATAGGGATAGTATATCAAAGTTAAAGCTCAGAACTACCTAGGTGAGTAGAGTCAGCAAAACAAATGTGCAGAGACAATTTCAGTACAGAAAGACAAATAGCAGAAAAGTACACATATAGGAGAAATGCTATGGGTAAACAGAAAAGTACAAAGGGAAGCTTACGCATGGACATGGCAATGACGTGGCATTGCCACTTTTTTAAAAGGAACATGCTTAAAGCATTATAACTTTTCTATTTGACCCCTAAAGAAAGAAGGAATGGCAAAACCCCACTGCACCTCAAAAGAGTTTTAGATTACGCGAAGAAAGAAAGAAAGAGAGTAAATGAGTTGGGCAGGAGCACAAGATTTCTTCTACAGAGAGGCTTAATGCCTTGGATATGTTGCTTGCTCCACCTTCAAGGTACTTTTTCGTTCCTTTACACCTTCCTTCCCCTCTTCATTTTACTAATCTAAGTCTGTCTCTTTCTCTGTGCGTATGAAACAGCTGCTTCAGATGCAGAAGCAATAAAAATTGATTACACCTGGTTCATCCGTTTCGACCTTGAATGCCCCCTAGTGCTTGCCTTCAGGTATTAAACCTTTTTTTTATGATGAGGAACCCCTTCAAAGTAAGGCCACTTCATGTACTCACCCCTGTTAGATAAATCTCAGATCTGTGCAAAGGACCCACCTTCAAGTATTAAACTGGAAACTGTTTCATAGGTTTTGATGGGTATCTTTATTTTTTTGCTTTTGACCATTTTTTTATGGATTTCACGGTGATATGGCTCTATTTTCTTGTTGCAGGTAGCTTGCCAGAGTTTGGGTCGGCCCAAAAATGGTGCTCCTGCCCCACTTATTTACTCTCTTTCTTTCTTTCTTCATGCAATCTAAAACTCTTTTTGAGGCTCAACTCGGTTATGGCCATTCCTTCTTTTTTGTGGGGGGTCAAATAGAAAAGTTCTAATGCCTTGAGTGTGTTTCTTAAACTTCCCTTTGTAATTCTGTGTACCCATAGAACACAAAGAGTAGAAAAATGTGGCGGACTAATCTGGTACACAAGATTGTATGAGATTTAACTCTTGAAGGCTGATCCTAGAAACCATGGATTTGATGCAAAGAGCTCAAACATTATGGAGCCTACTATCAAAATATACAGGAAAAACTATGCTACAAGTTTGTAAAGGTGGGCAGATTAACCATTTACTGCATACCGACTGCTACTGAACTGTCACCAACCGACAACCGACTTCCAGCCGTCGGTAGGAGAAATAAAAATATTGTTTCGACTTCGGTTCAGTTTGGTAGACGTTAGAAAGAAAAAAAAAAATTTGTCAATTAACCGACTTAACCGATTTTTCAAGTGAATTTTGAATTTTATCTGGTAGGTTTCCTCATTGTTTTGTTCAGCTGATTTGTGGTTGTCTTCTTGGTCTATGTTCCATGAATTTACTTTTTTCTTTTCATTGATAAAGTATATGCTTTACTGATTCTGTAGTTACAAGGAAGTTGATAAATCTTAAAATAAAAACTTGTAACCAACCACCTATTAACGGACTAACCGAAAAGGTCAACTATTCCTTGTCGGTATGAAGTCGGTTAATTAATTGACTTCTAGGATTCGGTAGACGAAAATGCCCCTACCGACACCAACTAAACTAATACCCACCCCTACAAGTTTGCTCCAAAGTACATGGTAGAGATTCAAATTATCATAGCATTTTGGTCAAGTCCCTATTCAATTGGGTAGGGACTTTTATTGTTTCCCATTTGTCTCAATTTGTGGAATTTTGTTCTTCTTTTTGCCTTTAGTGGGGTCGTTTTTTGTACACTAAGATTGCGCCCCTTGGCGCTTTTCAATGAAATGAATTATTTATTAAAAAAAACAAAAATTATCAGCGGTATAATGAAAGGCCATACAGCATGGTACTTGGCTCGTAATCCTAAATGCGGCCGAAAGAGGAAAGAATCCACCTCGTCAATCACCACAACCTGTAAAAAGGAGGTCACTGATTAGATGAAATCACATCCAAAATAGCACCTATGTATCTTAGTAAGTGAACCCAAATGGCCATAAAATTTTATTTTCTTTCGTCCAATTTCTGGTGTTTTGTGACATATCTTACTATATTTGACATATGACCAGGGTTTATGCTCCCAACTTAGAATGCAATGTCCAATACTCCAACTCTTGTGAAGTTTAAGCTTGTATGTGTTATTGGTTAAAATAAGACAGCTAAAGTAGTTTACAAAAACATAAGCCTTAACATCATACACAAAGCAAACAATTAGAAGTAACTACACTAGATAGTCATACCTTCATATTGGGATGGTCAGACAAAAGGTTTGCTAAGTGAAAGTCAGCATTGGATGCACCCTTGTTTTCGGGATCTCCCAGCTGTAGGTAATCCAGTAATTGAAGCAGACAAGAAATCAGGTTAAAAAGTTGCAGCAACTTCTATTGATTAGCTTCAAAAAGGAAATAATTCAGTATGATGTTTCCAACTCTTACTTTGTTAACTAACGCAGAGAGCAACCTCCGCTCTTGCTCTGATTTATTCTTCAGCAGCCCATAAATTGTCTGAAAAATATGTTTTAGATGTCACCACCAGCTTTGGTTAAACATCAATATAGAATCTAAGTTCTAATCCACAATTTGTATTAGATTTTAATCTCTCACATATACCACTTACAACTCCCAAACCTAGCATTATTCGATTTCAGCTTATGCCCTTCAATGTCATATATAGTGAATCAAAAAGTACCTAACATTGAAGCTTATTGAGTAACTTAAATAGCTGTCAGAATTCTTAAAACCACACCTCCAAGTTACAAAAATACCTATGCAAAGTGCTTTCAAGAGGGGAAATATATAATCAGGTAAAGCTTTTCAGTTGGTGATCTTTAAAAGTGATTAATAAATGCTTGTGAGTTGTCAGCAAGACGATGGATAGTCACAGGAAGACAAGAAAAACACAGCTAAGAGCAGATATAATGACTGGACTAACCTTCAATGCCTTAGTTTTTAGTGCAGGCAACATATCTCTTGATGCTTCCTCAAGTGCAAAAATAAAGTTTTCATACCTGCAAAAAATTGTTTATTCATGTAGAACAAGAAGCAGTGCTCATTTAATAAAACAGATATAACACATACCTCTGCTTCAAGCATTCCTCCCAATACCAGAAAAGTAAAAGGGAATAACCATCCTTCGTTTCAGGAAGATTATCTACTGGTCGCTGCAAGAGGCTCTTCAACTTATGATCAGGTAGTAAACTGGTAAGAGAAAATATTAGAGATAAACCGGTGCAGTAAAGAAGCATGCAATTCACAAATATGCAAAGTAGACAATTATTGAATGAGAGTTATAATACAAACAGAATTATTGAAGCCAATGAAATTCTAGACTGAAAGTGGACCCGCTTCTTTCTTATTGCCAGATCATTTGGCATGATGCATGCCAAGCTAGGAATGGAGAACTTCTCATAAACTAAATTGAATATTAAACTAATGAGACTCTAAAGTCATAGCTCAAAAGAGAGAAAGAGAGAGAGATTCTAAAGTAATAGGGTACAAAAAAATATACTAAACACTGATCAAAGTGAATGCACTTCATACAATTCTTCTGCCTCCAGAGGGCATTAAGCAACTACAGCTAGTTAGTCGCTTCCAATGTTATTAGATGTCATGAAAATACATAGAGAGAGAGAGAGAGAGAGAGAACCTTGAAATAAACAGTTCTTTCAGTGCTTCAAAACCTGTCAATGCATGGCGCTTCCCAACTTTTGATGCCACCATCCCTGAAACAAGTAATCCACTCTATTAAAAGCCAACTCGATGATAGAACATGGTAAGGCCAATAATAGAACTAATGCACATCCAACATCCTTGAAAAACAAGAAGCATTCAGATGCATAGCATTTGACCCAATTAGCTCACCTTTCTGGCTTCATCATAGTTTTGAAAGCCACAGTAAAATAAAATATATGCCATTGCCAATGCCAGCAAACTAGGGTTATTATTACTGTTGCCAATTAGCAGATGTATTCATAATGATAACAATTGAAGTAGCATTTTGAGTAGGTCATAGAAAAACTGAGATCTTAACGGTCATCTAATAGTGCTTTCACCAACAAAGATTCCATGGGAAAGAAGGATATATCTTTTAGGAAGTGTTTCGAAGAAACCTAACCATATTGGTGATTGACTACCAAGCTGAGAAACACATATCAACATAAAAATTGCTTAGAAACCAGGAAACGCTACTGTCTGGCATCCCAATCCCAGTATATCTGAAAGAAACAACAACCAAGGAGGAGTGCGAACATTTCATAACCCTTTCATAGATTCATCAATCACTAGATAAAGTTATATTTCACTTCACTTCTATCTTATTGAGACATTCTTTACAATTTCAAAATATTACTAAGTTGCATAAATTTTAAAAGCCTACAAAATTTCTCAACAATTTTCTTATTCACAACCTAAATCAAACCTTCCTATTGAATCACAACGTTTCCGCATCAAGACTAAAGTTAGACAAACCGGCGTTACATTTCAAACTAACAACTGAAAACCCCCCAACTCAAATGTACAAATCATTAATCGTAAAATTTTCATTTCCAGTAGCAAATTTACCCAAAAGCGCATCGAGTGACCGCAAATTGGCAATGGGATTATCCCCCACCATAACCGAAAAAGCCGACACCTTATCTGTCGCAGTACCAGACCTTTGAGTTGCTACCAACATTTTAATATCTCCACTCTGTCCTCTCGATGCCTCGTAATCCTTCGCATACTGCACCATCAACCGCTCTCCAAGCTCCCTCTTCTTCTCCACCACAGCCTTCCATTGCTCCGCGTTCCTCACCTCCGCTCTCTTCCCCTCTCCAACCACTTTGGCTTCCAATTCTGCAGCATCCACATACCACACTCCTAACCCACTAGCTTTCATCAGTGGCAGCTTTGGTAAATTCTTGAATTTATCAAAACCCTTTTGCTTCTCGTTACTATCCAATGCAAGTATAGGTGGTTTAGGCTTGGGTTTCTCATTGTTGTTCAAGCTCTGGTCCTTTGGCTTCTGGGTATTCTTATTTCTATCATCGGAATTGATATTCTGGGTCATTGGCTTCTGGTTCCGCTTAGATTTTGGTTTTTCAAACTCCTTAGGCTTGGAATTTTCATCGTTTTCGATTGTATTGTCGGTTTTCTGGGCCTTTGGCTTGTGGGGTTCTGTGGGTTTTGGTTTGAGACGACCTTTTTTGCGAAAATCGGAATCGTTGAAGCCAGAGTAGGACGAAGATGGGAGAGAGGATGAGAGGCCGAGAGAGGAAGCGAAGGAGGCAACGTCGGATCTTAGAGTGTCTACGTCATCTAGGGTTTTCGAAGGTTTGTTCTTGGATGACGAAACAGCCATTGTTGCATATGGAGCTCTGAGAAAAGTTGACAGGGTTTAAGGTTTTGGGCGTAGGGTTGGACGTTAGAGGATTTAGGGTTAAAAATCTGCTGACAAAGACGACCGCGTGTCAGGCAGTGATACGCGAAAATGAATGCCATTTTGATAAAACGGAGCGTTTAAGCTAAGAATGTTATAAACATGTGTTGGGCTGGGCTGTTAATTTGGGATGAGCGAACCCTATCCCCAGGCCTTTTCTACTCAATAGCAGCCGGAGAGCCACTGGGAAATCAAAGAGCACCAAATGGAAATAAAAAGGAAAAAATATAAAAGAGACCTTATGGTTATCTTTCTTAATGTATTATCAAATAAAAAAAAATGAAGGAAAAATTCTAATTTTATTCTTAGTGTGCAAATTTGATACTACTTGATACATTAATAATAATAAAATAAGAGTTAATTATCCACAACTGAAGTTAACCTTCTTTTGAATTTATAACATATATAAATATGAACACCACATATAAAAAAAAATTAAATAAAAATAAATAATTATTGGTATAAAAAAGTCGAAAAAAATTTATTTTGTAGTTTTTTTTATTTAAATAAGGAAAAATATATAATAACACCTTGGGTTTACCCTCCAGAATTATAAAATGCTTAAGTTTTTTTTTTTTCGAAAATTTATTCCCTAGGTGTAAGGAAACTACAATAAAATTCATGTCGTCACTCTTTTTCTAACAGCCGTTAACGGACCCAAAACGCACCGTTTTGGTTGATTAAAATAATAATTTTTGAAATTTTAATTATAAAATTTTTAATCTAAAAATTAAAAACAAAAAAAAAAAAAAAAGAAAGAAAGAAAGAAGAAGGAGAAGAATAGGGGGTGGCCGATCCACCCACAGTGGTGGCTGGCCACCTCTAAGGCCATGGGGGTGGCTTGCCCACCCACAGGGGGTGGCTGGCCACCCCTTAGGCCATGGGGGTGGGCGAACCACCCCCTGTTAAAAAAAAAAAAAAAAAGTGAAAGAATAAGAGAACAGTGTTTCTGCATTTTGGTTAACTTATTTATCCACTGCAAACCCCTTTGTGTTTGTTTGAGTTGTGGTTAACTTGTTTGAGTTGTGGTATTTCTCTACTGCGAACCCCACTGTTCTTCTTCTTTCACGTTTTTTTTTTTTTTTCTTTAACAGAGGGTGGCGGTTCGGCCACCCACTCTTCTTCTTCTTCTTTCACGTTTTTTTTTTAATTTTTTTTAAAGGGGGTGGCCAACCACCATTGTGGGTGGATCGGCCACTCCTTGTTCTTCTCCTTCTTCTTTCTTTTCTTTTTTTTTTTAAAAAAAAATTTAGATTTGAAATTTTAAAATTAAAATTTCAAAAATTATTATTTTAATCAACCAAAACGATGCGTTTTAGGTCCGTTAACGGTCATTAGGAAAAGAGTGACGGCAGTGATTTTATTGTAGTTTCCTTACACTCAGGGAGTAAATTTTCGAAAAAAAAAACCTAAGCATTTTATAATTCTGGAGGGTAAACCCAAGATGTTATTATATATTTTTCCTTTAAATAATAGTAAAAAATAAATGATATGATATAAAAAATAAATGATGTGATATAAAAGTGAAAATGTTTTTATGTTAATTTTTTAAAGAAAAAAAAATGAAGTTAATACTATGTGGAAGTGGAGTGTTGTTTAACAAACACTACCATGGTACAACGGCTCTTTATGTTATTGTGTTTTTTATTTAAAAAATTATTTTAATGTGATATAAATGTGAAGACTGTTTTATATTTTTTAAGAGTTTTTGGCATTTGAGTTGTTTGATAATATTTTTGTTTTGAATTTATTTTTTAATTTTAACAAACGGGGCCAATAATTCACAACTTAAACTAACACATTTCTTTTAATAATTTTGAGCTTAATTATACTCTCTTCACTTCCAAATTTAGTGGTATTTTCTGATGGGGTTTGCTAGAAGTTCTTCATATATTGTTCTCTTAGATTTTTTTAGACTTACGTAAAATATGATTTAAGAAAAAATAAAATTATAGTACATTTTGTTGTCAACAAATTAATTTTTATAAGTTAATATTTAGGTAATAATGCTTTAAAACTTGTTTTTTGATTCAAAACTAAAACTTAAGGGTGAAAGGTTAATCATTTAGGGATGATATCACCTAAAATTGATTTGATTATCCTAAATTTAGTGTTAATGTCTCAAAATTGGTGCTAATGCCTAAAAAAAC
Organism: Carpinus fangiana; assembly: GCA_006937295.1. Taxonomy (NCBI): domain Eukaryota; kingdom Viridiplantae; phylum Streptophyta; class Magnoliopsida; order Fagales; family Betulaceae; genus Carpinus; species Carpinus fangiana. The sequence continues at coordinate 50,902,033 of CM017321.1, read as the reverse complement.
TGGTGGTGGAAGCCATTACAATTTTATTTTTTCTTAAATCATGTTTTACATAAGTCTGGAAGAACCCAAGAGAATACTATGGGAATAACCACTAGCATTTTTCTTTTCTGATAATGAAACTGTGCCCAAACTGGCTGATTTTAGTATATTGCTTAGAAAAAAGTCAATCGTCCGAGAATTTGTATTTATACTTGGATTTTTTAAGAAAAAACACCCTCTGCGGATTATAATGATTAATTTCAGGGCCATACAAAATAAAAAGGTATAGTCCACCTATCCCTCAAAACTATTACCCAATTGATATTATTTTCTTCCAAACTTTCGATTATAATAATGTCTTTTCAAATTACCTAAATATTATCAATGTTTCTCTAAGACTAGTAAAAAGATGAAATGAATCTTATAGATTTATCCCTATAAATTAGAGAAAAAATAATAATTAAAAAAAATTAAAACCATTTTTTCTCAAACGAAAATTTTTAATTTTTTAAACGAATTAAAAAAGGGAAATTTTTATTTTTATTTTTAAACAAAAATTATGTTTTAAAAAAAATTATTTTTGTTTTTATTTTTGAACGAAAATTTTCAATTTTTATAAAAAAAAAATCAATAATTTTTTTATTTTTTATTTTTAATTTGGCCATATATACATAGTTTTAGTTTTACATATATATTTTTAAAAAATTAGTATTTATTGTTTTTATTTTAATAAGGTACTGTCCCTCACTCAAAAAATAAGGTACTTTCCCCCAAAAAAAATAATGGTTTCACGAAGAAGGTTAAAACTCGTAAATTGAAACGAGTAAGAGGGCATTTAAGTCATTGTGCGCAAGCTAGGTTTTTGTATGCACCATATAAATGTCACCACTAGCATCTCCCAGTACAAAACCCAGCGGAGCTCTCTCGCATTCAAGCTAGGGTTTTGAAGGTGCTTGTCAAACCTCTTTTCCTCAAGCATGGCTAACACCAACGCCGCCGCACCTCGCCAGCTCTCGCAGAAGGAGGCCGACATCCAGATGATGTTGGCTGCGGAGGTCCACCTCGGCACCAAGAACTGCGACTACCAGATGGAGCGATACGTCTTCAAGAGACGTAATGATGGTATTTCTCGATTCACTTTCTCAGATCTCTCACTTTTTTATTATGTTGGTTTTTTCTTGCGCGTGTTTCAGTCTGTTTGGACAATGAGAAATTTGGTTTTCTGCTGGTTAGTATAATGGGTACTGGTTATTTTCTGCATTGAGAGAGAAAAGGTTACGTGGGGGGATGGGGGCGGTGACTTTATGGTTTTCTCGTTCTGGGTAACTAAACGACACCTACATTTCTTTGTGCGGTTTTATTGCGAGATCTGATTTGCGGAATGGTTTAGTTTGTTCTTGGTTAAAGCTGATTCCTGTTAATATGTGGTGTCGTTAGGTTTATGTTTCTTTCGGGTTTTTATCTGCTAATGATTCCAAAGTTTGTAGTTTTGTCAATTCATGTTAAATGGCATGTTTTTTAAAGGTAGTTTGTTTGTTTTAGTAGATCTTCTCGGTTCGGAAACAACTTAAAGTTTGGTAATTTTTTATATTAATTTCTGCTAAACGAAAATCCACTTGAATTGGCTGAACGCTTATCTTCTCTAAAGCCATCAGAGAGTGAGAAGTTAGGGGTTTACCATGTCAAATTATCTCTTCTGGCAAATTCATAGGTTTTAAGCTTGATTATATGTAGTTGCTGGTATTGTTTACTCCTACAGTATGTCTTGTTTTGATTGCAAATTTTAAATGATGTGTTAAAATTTAGTTCTAACAGTTAAGGGTACTTTGAAGGTAAATCAGCTGCAAATTAAATGCTATTAAGAGCTGCTTATGCATGTATTTTTTTATGGGTTAGTGTTATTTGATTTGCATATATGAATTGCTATTATATTTTATGGTAGGAAAATACGTATTGTGTCCTTACCCATATATTTTTCTAATAATTTATCACCGGTGCTTTGGCCTAGGTATTTATATAATCAATCTGGGAAAAACTTGGGAAAAGCTTCAGCTAGCAGCCCGGGTTATTGTTGCCATTGAGAACCCTCAGGACATAATTGTACAATCTGCTAGGCCATATGGTCAGAGAGCAGTCCTGAAGTTTGCTCAGTACACAGGTGCCCATGCTATTGCTGGAAGGCACACTCCAGGTACCTTCACCAATCAGCTGCAGACATCTTTTAGTGAGCCTCGGCTGCTTATCCTGACTGATCCAAGGACTGATCACCAGGTGATTACCACCTTTCACAATTTAAGTGCTATTGACGGTTGTTAAATGTTTGAGATACTAATTAACGTAAATAGTACATTTATATAGTTTGAGTTTTGGATGTTATTGAAGGGATATGTTTAGTCTTATGATCTATATGCGTTATTTTATCTATTGCTGCTCTGGTGTTTGCCTTCTCTACTCACTTATAAAAAGCCTGATTGCAGCCCATCAAGGAGGCTGCTCTTGGAAATATCCCAACAATTGCTTTCTGTGATACCGATTCGCCAATGCGGTATGTTGATATTGGGATCCCTGCCAACAACAAGGGGAAGCATAGCATAGGATGTCTCTTTTGGCTTTTGGCAAGGATGGTTCTGCAGATGCGGGGAACTATTCGTGCTGGGCATAAATGGGATGTGATGGTGAGGAAGAAACTATAAGGCTTTGTTTTGGTGGAATTGTCTGAAAACAAAACTGCTAATCCAAAATGGGCTATCATTTGTATGTGCAGGTGGATTTGTTTTTCTACCGGGAGCCCGAGGAGGCTAAGCAACAAGATGAAGAAGAACCGGGTGCTGCCCAAGATTATCATGCTGATTATTCTGGTGGCGGTGCTCTTACTGAATGGCCTGGGCCTGATACCCATTGGAGCGCTGATACTGCTCAGCAACCTATTTCAGCAGTTCCAGGCATTCCTGCCACCTGGGCCACCACCCCAGAACAAGGTAGAACTAAATTACTTAATTTTTTTTTTTTTTTTGGCTTTTGTTTACTGAAATACTATCATGTAAATTTTATCTCATTGGCATGGCACATCTATGTCGTATTTGAATGGGTGTTATTTTCTAACTTAATTTTTCAAACATATTTGACACGGTTGAAGTTAATTATAAATTGTTTTCAGTTCTGATTTTGTGCATTGTGTATGTATTTGGTAGTTTTCCTCACATAACACTGTTTGATTGCTTTGATTAACCACTTGAATCACATGATAGTAAGTTGTCTATCAGTATTAAAGAATTTGACTCCTTGTACTGGTCATTGTTTCTTTGGATGCAATTCTTCAATTGTTAGATGGAATGTTGCCTTGACGTTATTCTTGGGTAATAATTGAATTATTTGCAACCTGTGCTTATTTGCACATGTTGATGAAGAAAATTATTTATTATGGCATCTGTTATATTATTCGACATGTTCTTTTATACTTTTTTAACGCCCTTTTTTTCAGCTGCAGCTCCTTTAACAGGGGATTGGGATTCGGCTCCCGCACCAGCACCGACACAGGCAATTCCTACTCCTCTTGAAGGTTCTATTCCTCCTGCTACTGGCTGGGATTGAATGGAAGTTTGAAATTTTTTGTGAGCATCCGTAATTTTGAGCGTTTTCCAAGTGCAATGAACTTGTTAGGTTTTTAGATATCGAGTTACAGACATTTTTTACTTTGGTGTTATCTTTAATTTTATATATGCTTTCTATAATTACGAATTTCGTATAATTTGCTTCACTTAATTTTAAGCCAATTTGTTATTGTTATCGGCAGTGGTTTGTGTATTTTGTCGACTGCCATCTATATAAAATTCTGTGCATGATCATCTCAAAATGTAGTGTTTTTCACCAAAACATTGTAGTGATTAGAAACAATTAAGGCATTGATCCAGCGCATAAAAATGGAGTCATGTAAAGAAATAAAGACCTACTTTTGACCCGTATTGAGGGAATGTATGTGTTTGACTTAAAACATTGGGGAAGCTGTGCATTTGGAAGATCCACAATTATGGGTATCTTTTACCCATCGAGAAAAAGAAAGAAAAGAGGAGTGTCACATCCTTTGGATAGATTCAAATGATGGCGTAAATGAATTTTATGGTTAATCTTTAGTCATCTTCTATGAAAGAATGCCTCCCCATGAAGAACCCAATGCACAAAGCTCTTAGAATATTCACCGGGCGACGGTCCCTTACATATGAGAGAGAGAGAGAGCAGTAAAAATTAGTTTCTAAAAGCGGTAAGCAAATATGTTGGAGTTGATGCACTGCATTGAGGGGAAACAAATAATAATAATATGCAGCAAGAAATGCAAATTTGACAGAATAAAAGAACAGAACAGCTAATGACCATTATGCCGGACAAAGTTCTTCTAAATTGGGTTGAAAGAACTCTTTCAACTCAGTCTATAAAAATGACGTGTCATTTAAATATGTGAGATGTACGTAAAATAATATTAAAAATTTATGTGCATTTCACATGTTACTAAAAAAATAACACGCCATTTTTATAGACCGGATTGAAGGAAGTTCCTCCAACCTAACTTGAAAGAAAACTCTGTCCCATATCACTCATGTCCTATATATGTTGAGGGCTGTGTTTTAGAGACTTAAAAAAACAAATATAGGAACTTCGTATCTATGGTGAAGGGAGAGGCAAATCACAATCATCCGATTAAACTTGTCTAAAATATTTGTTTTGGACAAAAATGCCCTCTTGTTTTAACTAAATGGATCCCCTCCATTTCATTTGAAATGGAGAGGATCCTTCTCCACCCAATTGAGGCACTGTAGCAGTGCTAGATATGTAAAACCCTTTGTTTTTGTTTTTAGTACAAATTTCTATGCAAATTTAGGATTCAGTTATGTAAACAAATTCAAAGTTTTACCTTATTTGTTTTAAATAAAAATTCACACTCGTTACAAATTCCAAGCAATGAAAACATCTATAACATTGATTTTTGAAATTTCAGAAGATATGGTATATAGCATTTCTCATTAGGGAGATATTCCATTATACCCAATGCTCAACAGTGAGAGAGTTATATGCTGACCTTTATTTGATGTACCGTATCCTCGCAACAAAGGCACCTGCAATCATTTCAAAAAAGAAAAAACAGGGCCATTTAGAAGACATCAGCAGTTAAATGTAAACAAGGGCCTGCCTAGAAGACTACTACTGAAGAAGGAAAAAGAAAAAAAATCTCAGCATGCCACTATTGACATATTTGCTTTTCACATTCAGTGACAGAGTAGAGGGGCAACAGATAAATGATAAGAACCTTTCTTCTGCTTCATAAAAAGAATTTCCAGCTGAAGAGTGCCAGCCCATATCAAATAAACTTAAGTTGTTAGATGCATCTCTATGTTCATTGTCACATATGTCATCACTTTTGAGACTTTGGTCCTCTTGCTTACGTCCAGGAAGCAGCCTGTTAGACACACTGACGATGTCAATTTACAAAAAAAAGTTGGCATCTATTAAATTACACATGGATGAAGGCTCGACTATCACACTAAAGATCATAAGTCCACCCCAATAAATATTAATATTTTCAATAAAGACTTCCAGAACCAATTACTGGGTTTCCTGAATTGTGTCAAATTCATATCTTTCAAACATTTTCTCTATCTGTTTCAGTATGTTGGTCTAAGCAAATCCAGTCCAACCAGTTGGACTCACAAGTACTTGAAATTTTGATCCACAGAAATTGTAAATGATGAAGAAAGCATATTAAGACAATATAAGCTATTTAAAAATGAATGAATTCTTGAGCTTTATGCCCAAATTTTACCATATGGCTATGAGATAATAGGTTGAACACTAGGAGAGTAACCCAGTTCAAAATCAGCTTCTCAAAGGGAACAAGTACATAAATATGACGTATCCAGACCTGATAGTAGTTGAGATCTCTGGCGTGAACTCTGAAATACTCGTGCTTTCCATTTGTACTTCAGACAAAGGCTGAGTTGGGATCTCTGGCATGAAATCCAAAAGACTAATGCTCCTTCCTTTCACTTGTTCAGACAAAGGCTGATTATGCAGTGCATCTGTACTCGCCGTAGTTGAGTTACTCCTTGAGAGAATATCACTATCTGATAGTGACCTTTTAAAAGATGACCTACAAAAAAAGAAAGTGTCCCCGGAAGTTCTTTAAAAGAAAAGAAAAAGGCAAAACTTTTATAAGGATATTGAAACTCTATAATCGCTTTATTTTCCCCCCCTCACATGCACATATATATTTGATAATAGCACCCTTGTCTAAATATCATCCAAGTGGAGATCAGAGAGATCCGAAATGGCATATTTTGGTCTTCACAAAAAAGGATTTATAATCATATTAGTAGTACAAAAGCAGAGAGTTAGAACAATTGGGCTTCATGGAAAGAAAAAACTGTGTTTCTCCAAAAGTGATAGAATACCAAAAAAAACTGTTGTATATGTGTCTACACGTGTCTGCGTGCATGTGTTAGGAAACTTCATAATAGATCTAATGAATTTCTTTTTCTCTTTTAGGAAATTTTGATGTGGCTGGAAGAGAAACATAGAAGGAGGGAAACAGCGTGGGTGATGGAAGCAGGAAATAACGTCTGACTAATAAAAGAGGAAGAAGTAGAGATTAATCTAAAACTTAATGGATAAGCAGGAAGCTTAAAACTGAAACTTCGATGAGACACTTCAGCAACATGCATACGCAGCAGTGAAGAATCATATGAAACTTAGATGAAGATCTTCACTTTTAGAAGAACAGGCACTTCTCAGAAGCATGTAAGACCTATCACACAAGACTCGAAAAACATATATAACTACTAAGTAAATGTCATAGCAAACTTACTTTTTATGAAATTCCATGTTTTTCCAAACTATTGTGACTTAAAGAAGAATATTGGGCGAATACATAGCTGTTACTTAGCTGGTTCTCTCAAAAGTTACATTGGATTGATATGTAGAATGTTGGCGGCACAAAATTTGAGTATAACATTCTCATTAGAAAACTAGGGCAATACCTCCCGACAGTGTTGCACTGGTTTAGATCCAATTCCCACGGAACTGGTTTACCCTGATGTGGACGAAAGTAACCCAGGAACCTGCACACATATCAAGTCAAATAGTAGATTAGGTACTGGCAACTCTCATGGTTCATGTACATAATATTGAAGGATTAAATTTGCAGGCTCTTTGATCTTCCAGTTTGAAGCACCTATCATATCAATTATTAATTAGTCGACTCACACGTTGATTGCGTCTTGTCTCTCAAAATCCGAGAAGGCATTGCTGTAATATCTTTGTACAGCTGTAATTAGATCTTGGCAATCAATTGCTGGTCTCCATTGCCCTCTGATGTTAGCAAATATCTGTTATGCATCACCAACGCAAAAGTTTGAAGAGCAGAGACTGCTGAAATGTAATCAAGAATCAGAAATGAACTTCCAAGCTAGGAAAGAACAGATAAAAATCAACTGTACAGTATCACACCATAGGCATTAGGCCATCTAGTAGGGCCAAGTTATAATGAAAACAGGTACATTTTGATTCTCTTTTGAAATACTAGATCCAGTATTGTCTGGCTATGACCATGGAATTGCTGTGTAAGGTGATGAAAAAATTGGTAGCTTAGAGCTTTGAACCAACACAGGCCAAGTTAAGATCTCAAAATGCCATAGATATAGATGAAGTATCAAATCCAGTATTTTTCACAAGGGAGTGGACAAGAGTATCTGTGCTTGCTTAGCTCACTGAGTCTTTTTTTTTTCTTCCTAATTCATTGCGTTCTTCAACACCCCTCACCCAATGAACAAGAGTCCTAAAGCAGTAGCATCCTTGTACTAGGTTCAACATGATCTTCCATTTGGTCCTGCATTTTAATTAGTGAATAGTACTTCTATTACATATTATTGTGAGTGTATGTCTTTATGTGTGTTCCTTTTCTTTTATTTTTATTTTAATTTCCAGATTTTGACTTGAATATCCTACCAGATTTTGATAATACACCCTTAATGAAACCAATTTGGTATGTATTGTGCACTAGGATTCCTCGGTGACAACCATTTTGGCCAGCAAAGTCATAAGAATTTCCATTTCCATTCACATCTAGTCATTCTAAATATTGTAAAATACAGCCTTGCACCAATTTTTAGAAGGATTACCTTATTGTGTGCTGGGGAGCCACCATATTGCAGTGCAAGTGTGTCACCCATAGTCTCATAAACTCTCATTAAGTTCTCTGCCAAAGCGTCTTCAAAATCAATATTTGGGGATTCTATAAATCCCAAAGCATACAGCTGACGTCCAAGGGCAGCTAGCCCATACACATATTGGGCAACATTAGTGCGATCTAAGCAGTCCATGCAGTTGGTCCTTAGGATCCCTTTTTGAAACGTGCATTTGGCACCATAGTTTCCATTTGTATCATTGCTAACAGTACCAGCAGAAACTTTTGTTTCCAGGTTATCACCATCCTCATTTTTATTGAAGAGGTCCTCTAAAGAGCAGTGACCATTATATTTACTGCAGCACAAGGAAATTGTCAGCAATCTGAACTAATAGCATGTACCTTAAAGCAGAAGCAAATAGTAAATCCTTGCAATGAAGCCTCTGAAGAGCCTAGAAGCTTTATAGCAGGTTGATCCAAAAATAGTTATATGCACACATACACAAAAATAGATATTTATACACATACACATACGTACAGAAAATTATGTGTTTGTATTCACCAGTTGAAAAATTATAAATAAATCAATGGCTTAGCGAACAAACTACAAATTGTTTTGGAAATGAGAACATGGGAATAACTCCATAATTTACATATACATAGGAAAGATAGGCCAATGTGGAATTTTTAGTTTTCATTCATGATAATGTTATCAGGATTTAACTAGTTGCAACTAAGAAAACCACAGCGGGCTGGTCTGGGAAAGCATGTTAGACTGCAATCCCATCAAGCGGAAGGACAACATGAATGTTACTGTTATGTCTTCAGAACTTCATGTCCATATACATGTAAGGAAATGGCATGAGATACCATTTAAAAGGATAGAATCCATTATGTATAGAACTTACTCAAAGTAGGAAAAATTTAAAAATCTCTCCTGCCATAAATTTGGTGTTACTCGACAGTAAAAGATGCCAGTTAAGTCCAATGTATCGGCAGCAAATTCTCCTAGCTGCTTCAACTCATGCATAGCCCTGCAGCAAAAGATTCAGTTTCTATTCATGTCAATCATACTTTATATAATATAGGGAAAAATCTACGCACCCCCCTCAAACTACCACTCAAACTTTCAATTGAGACAACGTTCTCCCCAAACTACCAAAAATTGTCAGTATCACCCCCCCCCCCAATGACAAAAATACCCTTAATAAAAATAAAAATAAAAATAATTTTTTTAAAAAAAATAAAAAATAAAAAGCCAAGATGTATAAATTTTAAGAAAAAAAAATGCTATTTTTTCTTTAAGAATTTTTTTTTTTTCGAATTTATGGGAGTATTTTTGTCATATAAAAAAATTTAGGGTTATTTTTGTCTTTTTTCTAGCATTGGGGGAGACATTATCAATTTTTTGGTAGTGTAGGGGGACATTGTTAATTGGGTAGTAGTTTGAGATGGTATGTAGACTTTTCCCCATAATATAAAATTTGTAGTTACCATATAAGTAAGGGAAAGTCAGACTACCTTCTATAGTACATGTGTCTATGTAGATCCCAACGACAAAACCTTAGGTGATTCTTCTCTGGTAATTTATCAATAATGGATGTGATAGCTTTTGCATACGCTGCACCTAGAGTTTTTTCAGCACGCTTCTTCCCACGTGTCTGTTAATGACCAAGCATGATGACAAAAGGAAAAGAAAATGAGAGAAGAGTTGCACGAAGAACACATTAGAGGCTGGTAGATTCAAGATACAAGGAACACCCAAGCCTTAAACATGGATTGATATCTCAAGGACTAGGGGGAAGGGGGCAGACCCGCCTTTACCTTTGCTACATGCACGAAGACTATTAAGTTACATATAACATTTTCAATTTTAGATGAGCTGACCCCCCAAAACAGGATGAAAATTTTAAATTAAGTGAATTATGAAAGACCAAGTTAAAGTCTGCACATGATCATCACTATAGATTAAAAGGCATCTAAAGAAGTCCTTTGAAAATTTTCTTATCAATATTTTGGGAAAGGGTAAACTAAAATTTCCAGTTCATAGTACAAAGGAAAGAATGCAAGAGAAAAAGAGGCGACAACAAACTTTATTTTTGGGCTATGTGAGAGGTTATTGCAATTAGCAACATATAGACACTACCCTTCCTGTTCTGATATGTTTAATCCTTTATTATTGCACCAAGATTCCACTTCGCAAAAATCCATTTTTCCTCTCTATTATGTTTTTATTCGTTTCCCAAGTCTAACAAATGCCAAATTTATGGTTCAACTTGGAGGGTCAATTTTTATCATTTACATAAATCCTAGGATGTTTCCAAAATGCTCAATTAAACCTTTGGCTATATTGATATATCATTGGCTGAACTCTCTTTATGTTTTCTTCTTTTATTGCTTATTGAGTTAAATTTTCAATTTTTGAAACAGAATAATCAAATTTGACTAGCTACAACTATAACCATCCAGCCTTTCAAAGAAAAATATCCCGACTTCCCCTCCGGTTTCCTCATTAGATGCAGAAAGGCCTACCTTAAGCAAACTCAATATAACTATTGGCTTTCCATATCTCTTGACTAGATTCTTAAAATGAAGTCTTGTGGCTTTATAATTATGCTGTTCTGCCGGCACTGGAAACAGAAAGAGAAGTTAGCAGAATAAATGAAGGTTACCAAGAAGATATGAAAGTGTAAATTGGTTGTGCCAGAGTCATACAAGAAAATTCAGGTCTAAATTTACGAAATCCTGAAGTATTCTGGGACCAGAACAGGGGGATCGATCCACGATATTGTACCACAGAGCTGATTTGCATTGCGCGCCCTTCAGCAGTATCTTCAGATACAATCTGTTCTGTCTCAACATCATTAGCTACTCTACCCCGATCATTTACACCACGTTTCAAATATCTGCATTGGAAAATAGAAAATCGAAGTAATAATCATGTAACATAAAATTTTTTATTCTAAACAAGGGGAGTCATAAGATATGCAATATTTTGAGAATTAAGCATCCTCAATGAACTTCTGACGAAATTGTAAGCATCAAGGAGCCCACACAAATTGGAAGTTACAGTGAAAAGTCGACTTAAAGTAGGAAGAACTAGTTACAATTCAGCATGCAGCCCACATGGTCCATTTGAGCATTTTGTCAAGAGATGGAAACTTTTGTACACCAGATGCACATCAAAAGAATTTAGCTTTAATTACTTAACTAATTAAGAAAGCATGTTTCAGTGGCCTCCATACCTGGTGCCTGCATAAAAACGTGAGCGTCTGGCAATGAGGGTAAACTTGAAGTTCCTGCCAGATACAGAAAATGTGACCTGGATAACCAAAGCTCGAACCATCAATATCACTGTTAAAATACATAAGAAAATGCACAAAGTTTCTAGAAATATTTGGGGAAGTTCACAAGCCTCCATAAATCCCTAAATTGTGGATATTACCTCACAGGTAACCTGTTTAACTTACTAAAGAGGTTATCCCCCCTTTTTTTTGTTGGAATCATCCTAGTTCATTTATTCTTACTTCAGATAAATCTCAAGAAATAGATTACATACACTCCCCCAAAAAAAGCACATCTGACATACTCATTGGCTTGAAGGCTCCAATGAACAAGCTTTGGGATAACATCAAAAAAGATAAAGAAAAAGCAACTCATGACATGCTCTTACAGCAACCAAAAGAACAGATTTTTTTTGAGAATGAAAACATAATTCAAGTAGTAGGCAAAAAGTTAACAAAGTAAGGGAACTTAAAGAAAGATAAACGGAAACCTATATAAAATCAATCATGTTCCAGTTATTAATTATAAATATCTATCTATAATCAGTACATTAAAAAATTTCCCTATCCCATGCCTGTTTAAAGAAGCCATGCACTAAAGCAACTGTCCAGAGAGTATTGCTGAAGCTATTCCGGATTTCACTTGTTAAGAACTCATTCCAAACAAACATTTTTTTATAGAGGTATTCTCCTGTCTTATAATCACCAAAGTTCTTCTGAAGACTACGCATGACATTGTATGAATAGCTGAAAAAGAAGTCCTTTGTAAGGTCCACTATGCAAAGAAGCTTCTTGTACCTACATCAAAAGGAAATAGAAAGAGCAAAACATATTAATACATGTTTAATAAGTTGACCAACGAGGAAATATTGGGGACGAAGACCATTTAATGAGAAATTTTGACTACAGGGAAAGGGAAGAATCGGAAACCCTAAGGACATATACATTGCCTTATTCCACATATTCCCTGAATGTTCTCAGGAAATGAATTGGAAATACACTTCATTTAATCTAAAAGATCTGGAAGATGCATTATCGGTTTCATTCTAAAAAGAATAACCTAAATTTATCAGAGATCATGAAAACAGAATGGAGAAACATATGAATCTGAATGGTACTTTACTAGGTCTACTAAGAGGTATCAAGGACATATCACATTTAGATGCAGAATGGGACAAATGACCTGTTCTCGTTCTTGGAATAAGCAATTAAGGTCCTGACAGTAGGATTTGGAATCATAATCATCTTGCTCTTTGTGATGGCATATATCTTATGGCCACAAATTTCACCGATCTTCCTTCTTTTTGTTATAAGCAGCATGTAATAAGGTTCTAGAAATTTGACAAACCCTGAATTCAGAAGAAACACCATGAGATCCCAAGATTTTTTTATTTTTTTTTTAAAAAAAAACAACAATATACAAGTGTGTGTGTGTGTGCATTAGTTACAAAGCTTTAGAGATATAACATACCAACGACTCCATAACAAGTTGTGACTAATTTAAGTCCACCTGTTATCTTGTTTCCTTCATCTAGCCGTTTCAACAGGTCAGAGCACTCATTTTCAGAGTATATTGTAGAATCTTCAATAATGTGTAGCTCAGAACACTCCATCCTGTCAATCTTTAACACCCTCCAAAAGGTTCTCTTCTTGTCTCTTCCTATAATATAATATTTCTGTTGCAAATAAAAGCTGTATGAATATAGCAGTTGTATTGAGTAATAACAGAAGAACTCAATGTCCGGCACAGGTTATTCAGTTTATAAAAAATAAAACAAAGATAAATCTAAGTAAATATGATCAACAGACCAAGTATAGCACTAAAAAAAAAAACGCATTCCATCAAGAAGATAATCATAAATCATCCAATAGCGCACATCTGTGCTTACAGAACTACCCTGTCATTTAGGATTTAAAACTCCTGCAACTTCAATAGATTCATAACAAAAGCCCAACAAAAAACCATGTCAATGACACATTTTCTGGGTAGGCCATCTTACAACATGGGAAGGCAGTTTCAGCTTCAGCTTCAGCTAAGCAAAGCCTCAAGCATGTTGCAAGCAAAGCAGTACGAATCCGATGGAACATGTCATTTGACTTGGAAAACTGAGCAACTGACAGTCAGGTGCTAGTGGGTGCGTGTCATTCACAGATTGAACTGCGCTTGTGACTTGTGTCAACGCCTATCAGCGCCTGGTTATCATCATGCAATTGCATGCAACAACTTCTTCAAACTATTACATCACTAGAAATAGGCATTGTTTTTCTCCTCCTCCTCCTCTTCTTCTTCTTCTTCTTCTTCTTCATCGGCATCATCTTCTTCTTCATCTTCTCGCATGATCATGCTGATGAGTATTAATTATTGGCTAAATAGCCTGGGATTGGGGTGGTTTGATTTGAAATTTTAGTTGTAATAAGCAATAGGAGCAAAAGGCTTGAAGAAATATGCCCACAAAAAAGAAGTTATTGCGTCGAGTTAAATGATTTATCTACTTTAATATTGACCTTATTTTTATATTTTACCACATTTTAAAGAGGTAAATGTTGATATAATAAAATCTCGAACATTTAATTTAAAAATTATAGTTAGAATTGAAATAATTTTATTTTCCCTAAAAAATAATTCAATAGTTTTTGACTTGTTCATCTGTTCGTCTAACCCAAGTTTTCAAGATATGAAACGAAAAACATTAGTCATGAACAACTCAAAAAAAAAAAAATGTTCAAAGTTAATCTATCAATTTTTGACATTTTGATAAAATAATATTATTTAAATATTGACAGCAAAAAAGGAAAATCAATAATAAAAAAGAATAAAGCATCAACCATCCAATAGGTAAGGGTCTTCTATGTTGGTCTTCCGCATATCGACCCTAATCTAGAATTGACGTCTTGAAATTGTGTAAAGGTTGGCCTTTCCTATAATCACTTATAAAGCTAATGGCTCGATAGTCTATGCAAAGTCGCTGTGTTTTGTCTTTCTTTTTTACTAATAAGACAGGAGAAGAAAATGAATATGATCACATAGATTCAATAGTAGATGTGTACGAAGATTGATTAGAGATGAAAATCAAACGTTTCTCTATTCCATCCATCTTAATTTGTTTGTAGGCTTCCTAATCTAATACCAGGTTGATAGGGGGCGATGTTGTGTTTGGTTGGTGTTTGAATTAAGGAAAGGTTTATTATTGTTAAATTACTCCACTTTAGGTAGGACCCCGGCTACCAAGATATAAGTTACGATATCACATCCAAATGATAAGCACAAAGTATTTGACCTTATGAGGATACCACCACCAACCCATCTAAACCAAACAATATTCAACACTTATCCTTATTATATAGCAAGATCACCTAATCCTAAAGTTTCTGATTAGACCTCCTCATCCTCCTGTCCCTATCAATATACAATATACAATATTAACAAATTCACTATTGTCTAAGTAGGAACAAAAGGAGAATAATAATAATAATATCACTTATATTAAAAATTAAAACTAAATTAAAACAATTTAGTTTCATCCTGTTTACCAATTAACAACAAAAATCACCTCAGCATGTATTCAAAAGCTGCATGCGCGCAAACGCGCGAACTGTACGTTCAAAGCTCAAACATTTGGTTTAATATATAGTCAAATTATAGTGGCCCGCACGCAATCCCTTGCAAATCTTCCTCATGCCCAGCACGTTCGTTAATGTGGCCACTAAACAAAATAATTAATATATATATATATATTAATTTCTTTCATACATATCGATCATATTATATGATTCAAATGAACAGGAAACACAAAATATGAAGCTGACCCAAATGAAAGATGAAGATAAATTGCATGCTTGATGACGAAAATGAAATGAATATGAAAAATGTTTACCGAAAATGTCTCGTAAAGCCTGAAGCTTTGCAAGTAATTATAGCAAGCGGCCGGCTCTGAACCCATGATCCCGGCCACTTTCGCGATCACTTGGCGAAGCTTTCTGATCTTGTGGTTGTTCTGTTCTCAGAGGAAAGACAGAGGTGGCCGGTCGTGTAAGGAAGGAAGGAAGGCAGGCAGGCAAAAGTTCCTTGTTTTAAAAGCACACAGCAATGGAAACCAAAAACTTGAAGCTTTGAACTTCTTTTGCTTCGCCTCTCTCTCTATACGCAACTCTTAAACTTTCATCATTTACACGACGGATATTTATAGGTTGAGTGGAAAACTTTAGATTGTGGAAAAATATAAACAAACTCTCTTTTATTCAGTCAAAGTCTTGCAATTGCCAATTTATTCCAGTGTAAAATATATATATATATATATATATGGTCTGTTCTTTAAAATTTGCATAAAATTAAAAACAAATGACCCAATATGCACTTATAATTTCTTAGTGTTTTTAAGACAGCAGATTTCAATCTTAAAATAGAAACTGATTCCCCTTTATAGATACACCGAATTCGACATGTTCTGATGCTTTTATACGAAAAGCATATAGAAAGTTCTCATTTATAAGTAAATTCTAAAAAATTAGGTTTTTTTCTTAAACTTTTCGAGGATTTTATTTATAAAAAAAAATGTACCGGCGCGACTTCGATCTCAATGGATTATATACATATAAATATTATTATTTACTTGTGTGCGTGTGTTGGAGTGATTATATAATGTAAGAAATGGAATAATAATTCATTACTTTTAAGGTAAATTAATATTGAAGCGATGTTGGGTAATGGATCGGCCACTTGAAGCCCAACAGACCTCTAGGTTTTGTCCAATATGCAAACCAACTAAAGACAGACCTAGACCGAGATATGACCAACCCACTGAGGGTATAATAGTTCTCCCACTTAAGGTACAATGGTCATTTGACAATATGAAAGAAACCTATGGTCTCTAATGAATCGAGGGATATGCCCAACACCCAAGCAAAGACCCACGTTCATCAAAACATGGTCCATCTGTCAAGCGCCGAATCAAGACATGTGTACCCGAGGATAAATCAAGAGCCTATGTCCAATATAAACGTGGCCAAACCCACAATCTCATGATCGGGGAGTAGCCCACAACCCACGATCCACTTCGCCACTCATTGCATACGGTAGATGCTTGGGAACGTGAGGCCAAGAACCCAGGAATAACAACCGCTACTTGATGCCTATAAAAGGAAAGCTCCAGATCATTATTTGGTAATCACAAATATTTCTCAAACTCATATTGCTTACTTGCTCTCCCTCTCTTAAATCAAACATTGACTTAGGCATCGAGCTATCCTCCGCCGGCACACCCCAACAACTGTTTATCTTAAATTTCCGTTTTTTGCAAATCAACAATTCCTCAAATTCCGAGTAGCATCACTCCTCGGAAGACTGTAATCTAACAACTGACATGTCAAAAAAAAATAGTCACTTTCCTTTCTTAACGTGTAATGATGTTTGTGTTACGAATTAGGGAATTCACAAAGAAATCTACAGAGAAAATCTTATAACACACTTTCAAGATTCATAAAGTGGAAAATCGGATTTTAAATATGTAGTTTTCGTTTCAAACATCACACACAGCATTAAATTGCAACCTCCAAGGAGAACATTCACTTGGGGCCTCTAAACTTGTGAAGATCAGTATATACAATTTTACAAACACACTTCATGTTATTGCAACTGGCTTCTCATGGATCTGTATTTCCACGTTGTACACAAAATATTTCTAGTGCTGAATGTTTCAGAATTAATAGAGGATTATTATTCATAATATTTACAAGGTCAAAAACTTTCAGAGTCTAAAAACCTACAGGAATCAGTGGAGTGGAGAGTTATTCATTATCATATTTACAAAGTCAAACATCCTGCCAGATTAGAACCAAGAAGATGCGGTGGAGTTGAGAGCTCCAGAAGTAGCTATTGATGCTGGAGAATTTAGGGTTTGAATAAATGCTGCAAATCTTACATGACTCGAGAATTAGTTGTCTAGAATAATATATCCGCCACCAAATGCCAATAGTATCCTCTGTTGATTGGTATCTAACCAATTTATTCTGTATGGAACCCACATCCTTCGGACGGGTTGAATCAGATCACGGTGAGAATAAAATGTAATGACAAAAAACGTTTTAAGCGAACTTTAGCGGAACAGTATTTCGCCACGAGTTACCCAGTTGGAAAAACTTTCAGAAAATTCGGCGCGGATGTCATCATTGTACCTGATCTCCTTTCCAGTTTGCTCCCTTTCCTAAACAAGTATCAGTGGATTTGATTATCTGTTTCTTACCAGCAGTATGCAGTAATAAACATATTGACAATTCCATATACAATTAAAACATCCCAAGTGATTCAGTGTAAATATTAAAAAATGCTTAGAACAGTTGTGTCACGTAGTCTAGCAAGACCAATCATATGTCTTTCAAAACTGCAATGAATGGCTCTCCTATAAGCTCTTTCTTAACAAAAAGTCGAAATACAACAGTTCATAAAGATGCCATCGGCAAGACAATAAGATAATTACCTTCGTGCTGGATCTAGTCTCACTTGAAGATGTGGTAGTGTTTAGTCCGTCCACGATGGTTTCTGATGAAAGGCTGCCGAAAGACCTGCACCCAAATAAACCAGTGCTTAGTTGCCAATAGGGTGCATGTGAGCTTACCAATTAATTGAAGAAGAAAAAAGAAGGAAAAAGTCATCAGTCATTAGAGACCTTTGCAGTTGAACACTACCCAATTTGAGCCTTGGGGTCAGGCAGAGAAAAGCTAATAAAGGGGTCTAACCTAAATGACTAACACCAAGGTCTCAGCATTGTCAGACTCCACACCAAATACATGCACATTTCTCATTCCTTACATACTTCGATCACCTAGGAGATTCCCAGTTCAAGAAATCGGTTCAGAGGCGGATATTAAGTGGAATGATCTTACTTTCTGGGATACCACCAAAATTCAGCAATGATTAGTTGATTTGAAGTCTAGGTGGGACACATCATCTACCATGTGCTACAAAAACAAGGTTTACAATTTATTTTATTTTTTCTTACATTTTAAATTCAAAATAAAGCTTCTGCATCTCACTTGAAGATTAGAAATCACTGGCTAGCCATAGTGTCTTTCCCCCCCACTCTTTTAAGAAAAAATAACAATTAACAACACCAAAAAGGTGTATAATTAGGCACCATTTGACAAAAATTAATGTTATGAAGCAAAAAATGATTTTCTATTTCTTTTTTGATCTTTGTATACTGCGTCAGAGTAGAAGGCATAACAGATTCATGGGAACTACCTTTCGTATATTTCTTCTTCACAAGAATTTCCAGACGAAGAAAGCCAGTCCACGTCAAGAAAATTTGAGCAAGTACATGCATCCCGATGGTCATCATAACAAATTTGATCATTTTCAAGACATTGGTCCTCTAGCATATCTCTAAAGAGCTGCTTACGAGACATTGAAGGAGTAAACCTAAAGAAGACAACCAGCATTTATTAGACGAGTTGCAGATGAAGGCCCATAGGATAAAAAATAAAGACAAGGACACGAAATCTAAATATTCTACTAGCAAGTACATTTATGCAAACCTTTTATTTCATCTTATTAGAATGACATATTACTTGAAGGAAAGAACAAAAGTATTGGAGGAAGACCAACAATGAAAGTCTCAAAAGTTCTGTTATAGAAAACTAAAATTATAAAAGCAGCTTCTGAAGTTACCAAGTGTAGATAATATGAAACTAACAGACCTGCAACAAGATAATTCACTTTCACAAGTCGAGATCTCTGGTGTGGATTCTGAAATATCTCCTTGCAATTTCTCAGACAAATGCTCCTCGTGCCCAACATCTGTGCTCACTGCAGGTGAGTCAATTTTGCAAAGAATATTGCCATCTGATAGTGATCTTTTGATAAATGACCTACAGATTAAGAAATAAAACTTTACGGTATTTCTAAAAGAAGCCATTTTCTTTCAAATGAAGTTTAATCATCAAAAAGATAAACTCTAGATTATTCCCATCCCCGTACAAAATAAAATAAAGAATAACAACCCTTCCTATTATCATCCAAGTGGAGATCAATGATCTATATGACCCATTCCAATTCCTCCAAAAAGAATACAAAATATCTTTCACTATGCTCGGATGGCGGTAAAAAGCGGAAGAGGATGGAAAAGGAGGGAGGAGCCTGTATTTCCTTTGTTTGGATAGAAAGGGAGGGAGATGGTGGGATTACCTTTCCATAAGGGACTTTCTTTCTTTCTTTTTTTTTCCTGCTACATCACTAACGGTCCTAAAAACTTTTGGGATAAGTGGTGATTCAACATGTTATCAAAGCAAAAGTTTGGAAAAAAAAGAGAAAAAAATCCCTATGAAAATAAATTTCAGACTTATTCTTTGCACAAACATAATTTCTCCTTTCAAATTTTTTTTTTTTTTAAAAAAAAAAATTGTTCATCAGCAATACAAAGTCTCTCTCAAAAGTTTCAAATTTAAAGAACTTATGATGGCAACACAAAAACTTGTACCTAATATTCTTATCAGCCAAATTAGAGCCATGCCTCCCAACATTGCAATGCTGGTCTGAATCCAGCTCCCACAGCTCTGGCTTACCTGGTTGTGGCTGAAAGTAACCCAGGAACCTACACAACCATCAAGTCAAATTATACAGTAAAACTCTCATGCCAATCCACCAAGTAAAATGGATACAATTTACAGGCTCCTTGGACAATCTCACACAGAAACAAAATATGGTTAACAAAGGGGATAATTTGACTTACACATTAATGGCATTTTGTTTCTCAGGATCCATGCAGGTATTACTGTAAAACCTTTGTAGTGTTCTAAAGAACTCCTGCGACTGAGTTGCTGCTTTCCACTGGCCTCGTCTCTCGGAGAATATCTGTTTAGTTTCACATTTAAAAAATCACTGAATGACAAAGGCGCCAAACTTTAATCAGAAATTAAAATAGCTTCCAGCTTGAAAAGACACACAACAATCAATTGATACACCAAAGACCATTTAGACGGGGGTAGGTTTCGCAAAATGTGAGGTTTTAGATTGACTCTTTAAAAAACTGGATCCAGATACAGTCAAGCCAAGAGCCTGGTACCTGCTTGATAAGGCATGACAAAATTAGTCACAGGGCCTTACGAACTAATAAAGGTCAGGTTAAGATCTGAAAAATGCCTGCAGGGAGGGATCCAATAATTTAGTGAAGAGTTTGACATACAGAATTGTCCCCTCTAACCAGCTTCACACGCTACATTGCCTTAAAGGATATATTAACAATTGTAATCCTTGTCTTTTCATTCTTTCTACATTTTTCATATCAAGTAACCATAATTTTTCCAACATCGATTTCCAATTTCCCTAACACTAGAATTTCGAAGGATTACCTTATTGTGTGCTGCAGAACCACCATATTGTAATGCAAGTGTGTCGCCCATAGTTTCGTACATTCCCATTAAATCCTCTGCCAGTGGATTATCTAAATCAATATTTGGTGAATCTAAATATCCTAAAGCATACAGCTGACGCCCAAGCGCAACTAGCCCATAGGCATATTGAGCAACATTTGTGCGATCCAAACAGTCTATACAATTGGTTCTTAGGACTCCTTTTTGAAACATTGGGGGTTTGACATTGTCGTCTCCATTTGCATTACTACTAGCACTATCATTTCTAACTTCTTTTGCCAGGTTATCAGAGTCATCATTCCTGCTGGGTAGGTTCTCCAGAGAGCGGTCACCACCATTATGTTTCCTGAATCAAAACAGAATGTTCAGCAGTTTAATTAACTAGAAAGTATCTTTAAGCAGGAGTAATAGCATATCCTTGCAACAAAGCCTTACAAGAAATTGAACAAGCTATGGTACCTTATATAATAAGCCGATCCCGCAACATACACACATAGAAACATATTTATCCAACCAAACAAACATGAACCATAAATAGATCATAAAGAAATTGCTCAGCAAACAAACTTCCAAAAATGCTTTGAATACAAGCATATAATAACCCCTTAAATGTATGAAAAGATGAGTTATGGAATTTTATATCATTCTGTTGTACTATCATCTGGGTTGTATTAGTTATCACCAATCAGAGTTCAATCAGAGGCATGCGTGGGAAAACATTTAGAGTTCAATCACATAAAGTGGTTACACAGAATTTCAAGCACACTAATACATGGTCTTTGAAATATTATGAGAATAAATGACAAACGATTTCAGTGAAGTAGCATCCTTTTTATACAAACTTACTCAAAGTAGGAATAATTTAATAATCCCTCTGCCCCTAAATTTGGATTTGTTTGACAATAGAAGATGCCGGTTACGTCCAATGCATAGGCAGCGACTTTTCCTAGCTGTGTCAACACATTGGTAGATTTGCTGCAAATATACAGTTCTAATCATGTCAATCATCCTTTAAGTGACAAGAAAACTAGGAGATTTTATATAAGAATGGCGAAGCACCTTGTAGAGTGCCGGTGTAGGTCCCAGTGAAGAAACCTAAGGCGATTCTCCTCGGTTAAATTTTTATTAATAAATCTGATAGCATTTGCAAACTCTGCACGGAGAATAGTTTCTCGAGGCTTCCTCTCACGTGTCTTTATCACCAATCATTACAAAAAGGAAAAGAAAACGTGAAAAGAGCTGAGTTTCAGAGGTCACTCAAATCCAGATACAAAAGCCAAAGAAATAAGCATGGATGGGAATATGATGATTGATTTTTCAATAAATGCAGAGAGCCCAACCTTAATTAAATTCAATATAAGTATGGGATTTCCATATCTCTTGACAAGATTTTCAAAATGAAGTCTTGTGGCTTCATACTTGGGGTCCTTCCTTGATACTGGAAACAGAAAGAGAAGTCAGCAAAATATAAATAGATCTCAAAAGGTTAAGAAGAGAATAAAATGTGCCCAAGTCATACATATAATGTCAGGTTTGAGATTCAATCGTGAAGTTTCCTGGGACCAGAAAAGGGGAATAGAACCCCGGTTTTGCACAACAGAACTTATTTGCATAGAGTATCCTTCAGGCGCATCTTCAAAAACAAACTGTTCTGTCTCAACATCATTCGCTACTCTACCCTTGTCATTGATACCACGTTTTAGATATCTGCTCCAGGAGATAGGAAGACAAAGTGAGAGTTATCCCTAGAGGCGAAAAGTCCATTCTGCTGAATGGGAAGCAAAACATATGCAACATAATCATCCTCAGTGACATACTATAGAAGTTGGAAGCATTCAAAAGGAGCCAGCAAAGATCAAAAGTTATAGTTATAAGGCAACTTGAAATCATGAAGAAGCAGTTATAAGGCAACTTCTAGGTGCACATATATGGCACTGGGTCAGAGAAGTGGGCATCAAAGTATATGATATCTGTTATCAAAAGAATGTAGCTTAACCAAATAACTAGTTAAAGAAGCACGTTTTATCAGTCTCCAGACCTTGTGCCAGCATAATGACGTGAACGTCTAGCAATTAGGATCAAATTGAAGTCCCTGTCAGATACAGAAAGTTTGACCTGGAAAAAAACATGAAGTAGTTATATAATATCAGACTTCAATGTGTTCATTCTAATACATAATAATATGCATAAATCCAGGGAAAAACGAGAAAGGTATCAAGCCTGCACAAGTCGCTAAACTGTCCAAGCGTTGTCACAAGTAAGCCATTTAACTCACTAAAATGCGTACTCCTATATTGATTTGTTCTCCGTTTTGATAAAATATTGAGAAACTACATATGCTCCTAAGTTAAGAAATGTCTTTCCTCACTAAATTACCATAAACATTAGCTGTTTGACTCACTAAAAAGTGTATTCGTAAATAATTTATTCTCACTTTGAATAAAAATCAGGAAATGGATTACACATATACCAAATATAAGATGACATGTCATATGCTAAACCCCTGGATGGCTCCAGCAAGCAAACTATAAGGGAATAAAATCAAAATTAAACAATCAAAAAGAAAACCAATAAAAACTAATCAAGTTCCATATTGCATACCTGTTTAAAGAAGCCATACACCAATGCAACTGTCCATATCGTATTCTTGAGGTTATTTCGGATTCCACGAGTCAAGAACTCATTCCAAACAAACATTGTTTCATAAAGGAATTCTCCTGTCTTATTATCACACAAGTTCTTTTGCAAACTTCGCATGACATGATAGGAGTAGCTGAAAAAGAAGTCCTTTGTAAGGTCCACTGTGCATAGGAGCTTCTTGTATCTATGTTCACCAGGAAAAGAAAGGCAACCAATATCAATATGCATCTAATAATTTGAAAGAGGAAAAAATGCCAATGAAGCAACTGATTGAACTGTAAATTAAAACCAGGAAAAAAGAAAAAAGAAAAAAGGAAAGAAAACAATTATCCCCACACAACCCTGATGATACCTTGTCTCATTCAACATGTTATATTTACATCACAACGGCAATGAAGTTTGCCCCTGTAAATTTGCAGGATATGAACTGGCAATACCCTCTATAGAAAAGTATTAATGAAGAAGGATACAACAATAACATTCAACACTATTTAATTACCAAAAAAAATTAACGGGAAGATGCATCACTTGCTTCACATTGTAAGAAGATAAACTACAAACTACCAGATGAACATCAAATATCAGATATGTTTGGATCAAGGAAGCCCACATCATTGATCTCACCCTAAGGGGTGAATAAAACGTGTAGCGCAGAGATTACCACCAAAATGTAGAACTTGCTACTATTAAAAGATGACACCAAACAAGATTACTTTCCCCAAAATGAATCACTTGAAACTAAGATATATATTAAAAAAAAACAAAAAAACCAACACTATAACAAAATTTTCATTCAAGTACATATGGACAATCTATAATTCTGATCGCTACTCTCTTAGGTCTCCTTAGAAGTACTAAGGACATATTACATTTACATGCAGAATGGACAAAAGACCTGTTCTCATTCTTAGAATAAGCCATTTTGGACTGCATAGTAGAATTTGAAATTGGAATCATCTCGCTCTTGGCAATGCCATAAATTGTGTGCCCATAAATCGCACCAATCTTTCTTCTTTTTGTAATAAGCAGCATGTAATAAGGTCCAAGAAATTTGATGAACCCTATGACCAAAAGAAAACACCATAAGTTCGCAAATATTGAAAAAGAAAATGGCCAAGAATTTAAATCTTACAGATATTACATACCAATAATTCCATAACAAGCGGTGACAAATTTAAGTCCACCCGTACATTGATTTCCTTCGTGAATCCTCCTTAGCAGGTCATAACATTCAATTTCTGAGTACGTTGTGGGGTCTTCAAGAATGTTTAGCTCAGAAGTTTCCAATCTGTCAATCTTTAGCACCCTCCAGACAGTTCTGTTCTTGTCTCTTCCTATCATATAAAAATTCTGTTGCATATAGAAGGCATAATAACATTACATTAGTATATTCAATATGACAAAAACAAAAACAAAAACAAAAACAAAACAAAAATCACCACAGATAGATTGGTTTATAAAAAGAAACAAAGAAAGAAGAAATCTTAAAACCCATTAGAGATTCAGTACATGCCCAAATCCATGATCAAGCTTCTTAAAAAATCAGTCTCAATAGGTTCGAAGTTCACACCAACCAGTATAAGATTTAAATAACAATTAATATAGCACCAAACTATGAACTCCAAAACACCAGATACCAGAAACCATTAAGACATTGGATCTCCTAAACTCTGAGCATACTCTAAACGTGAAAATCGGAAATGAAATCAAAACATTCATCATCAACGAACAAGTGGCAACTACACAAATAAAACTCAACTTGAAATCACTTCCACAGTCCTCATTCAAGGCAAAATCTAACGCTACCACCATGCCGAATGATGCCTAAGAACAAGAATCAGTAAGTCGAAATTTCCTTCAACAGCCAAAAGAAAATATATAAATTCGAACATACAAAATAACAATAAATCATACGTATGCAAGTTCACACAAATAAATCTCGCAAATACAAAAAAAAACGCGAACAATTCAAATTCAACTCCAATGAACAAAAGCAAAAGCGTCCGAATTTCAAGAATACCAAACACAACTGATAGGATCTCTATAATATTTTCCTATCAACAACGCAAAATAAATAAATAAATAAAAGCTGAATAGGAAGAAAAAAAAAAAAAAAAAGAGCCTGAATTAAAGCAACAAAACAGTAGAAACTAGAAACCAAATCAAAATCTCAAACCAATGCCGAAGAGTACGTATGCACATACCGAGCGAGTCTCGTAGAGTCGAAATTTCTGCAAGTAGGAAGTGTTCGGGTCGGGTTCCTCATCAGTCCTCCAGAGCTGTAGCTCCTTCTCTGACGCCATGATCCGGATCTCCCCGAGCCCAAAAGCTCGGGTTCACTCCCGTAATCACACAAAAAAAACAGAAATCACCGAAAACAAAAACAAAAACAGAAATTCTTGACTTCCAAACTAACAAAAACAAAATTATTTCACTGCTGTATACAACATAGACAAGCGCAAATACATGCACAAATGAGACTCCGGCGCTATAGAGAGACGGAAAACGTAAACAAAAGCGATTCAATTCGAAAGTTGGTTTTAGATCGTGATGGAGGCAGAGAGAGAACGAAGGCCACACAGCTTCGGCGACTGCATCCACACAAATAATTGAAAATAATTGACATTTCTTTTTTCTTTTACGTGTATATCTATATATATGTGTGTGTTTTTTTTTAAAAAACAATTGATGGGCAACTCGCATAACGATGTTCCATCTAGAAGCAATTTTCAATCTCGCGTTTCTTACCGTTTTGTAGGGAACTACTAGAGTACTATTGAACTAACTCGGACGACTCACTGATTAGGTTCGGTATGTGACTTCGATTGATAAGATTTTGTGTGAACACTCAACAGCCAAATGTTATTTTTATTTAAAATGATTAATTAGATTTGTAAAAAATCTCTTATATTAGATTAGCCAAAATATATATATGATAGATATTTAATTGAAAGAGCAAAAAAAAAAAATTACACCATTTTTTAAGGGAGTTATTTTATTTTTTATTATTTTTTTCAACTGTTTTATCTTTTTTCCAAATCTTTTTTCATTTTTTTTTTTTTCATTCTCCCGCTCTCTCTCAGCGGCGTCTAAAAAAAAGCCTCTACAGCTCTCTTCTTCCCACCTCTCGAGCTCTTTGTCGCTCTCTGTCTCTGTCTTCGTCCCATGATTTTGACAAAAAGAAAATGAGCAGAGATGAGTGTTTCGTCCTGGTATGTAGAAAACGTGTGAGGCGAAAGAAAAGTAGAAAAAGGTTAGAAAAAAGGGAAATTTGGGGTGATTTGTTGTTTAATTTGATGTTTTGTTTTTTTTCATGGAAATGGTTTTTTGAATTAAATTTAATAAAAATAAAATATTATTTTAATAGAATGGATAGAAATATAACTAAGAACATTCTCAATGGATGAGTCAAATTTTTATGTAAAATTACTCTTTAAAATTCACTTTATCTAGTTTAGCAAATAAATTTTTAAATACATCATATATCCGATTAGTTATATTTTTATATATATCATTTAAATATTATTTTTTTAATTTTTTTATAAGGATTGTATTTTTCTTAAATATCTTATTTTTCAACTTTTGGGAAAAAATATATGTAGAGAGAAAAATAGTAGGACAAAATTTTGGAAAAAAGAGAGATGTGAAAGATAAATAATAGGAGAAAATTTTGAGAAAAGATAAAATAGATGAGAAAAACAATAAAAAAAATGATATGACTCTTGAGAAAAGTGTCCTTACATGTATCATTTTATTTTGCTAATCTAATAAAATATCAATTTTGCTTTCTTTTTTTTTTTTTGGGATAATCCTATGTGGTGGGTTTTTTACAAATCTGGTTAATCATTTTAAATAAAAGTACCATTTGGCTTCTTTATTGTGAATGCTCTAATCAGATGTAGAACCAAGCTAAACTAGATAAAAGTGAGTTTTGAGGAACCATTTTGTATGAAAAATTAGCTAAAATATCATTTAAACCACATTAACAAATGGAGCCAATCTCTTAAAGGATTGATTGAGATATGAATTTTGAAGACAGTTTGTTAGGTCATGGATCAATTACATAAGGCCCAATCCTATATACAAGCCTTCTAATACAAAGCCCAAGTCGAGACTTAGTCGGCCTAGCAATGCATGGTCAGCTCACCAAGGGTATAATAGTCTTTTGCCAAGGGTACAATGGTCATCAACAATCATGAGACTCTTCCAATGCCTCGAGCAAGCTTCTACGATTCGCCAAAACGTATTCCAGTTGTCAACACCAGACCGAGACATGTGTACCGAGTATAACTTGAACACACGTGTTCAATGCCAACAAGGCCAAATCGCGTGCTCCAAGATCATAGGCTCCTAAGATCGTGGAGCCACCAACAATCCACAACCCTCGTCAACGCTACACAGTAGATAAGGATGCGGGATTCACGGGGGGATAACTACTAACTAACGCGGGAAGCTTAAACTCATTATGTGATTATCATAATTCTCTCTCAACTCTCGTTGCACTTATACTTTCTCTAGGCATCAAAGTTATCCCCGTCGACATACCACTGATAGCTCTAATCCTATTGTTTCTTCTTTTGTAGCCCAACGACTCCTTGGTCATCGTGCCACATATCAATCAGATGACTCCTTGAACATCATGCAACTCCTCGATCATCGTGCCACTCCTCGAAAAACTATCATCAACAGTTTGGACAACTCTTCAGACATAATGCCACTCATCAGGTATCGTGTCACGTCACTCTTCGAAAAACTGTCATCAACACAGTTAAATTAAATGACATTTAGATTATGTTTATTTGTGTCTTTATTTTTATTTTATGTTTTCAAGACAAATAAATTCAAAATACGCTATTCAAAAAATAAAAATAATTTTTACCCTTATATCAAATTAGATGGCCTAAACAAAGCAATAATAAATTAGTGTGTATTTCTTCTTTCAAGTTTTTTAAAATATTATTGTTTGGACGTTCCAATGAATAGATATTATATAGTGCAATATGAATAATAAATTATTTAATTTTATTATTAGTATTTTGCCGAGTTTTTAGTGGAACACCCCGAAAAACTTGCCTCCAAATGCAAATTGCATGTGTCATCATCAAGAAAATTATAAACAGGGGGCTTTTCAATTTATGAGAGACAATGAAGCTTAGTAGCTTACTAACTACTGTTGGATATTAGAAGTCAACGAAAATAAAAAACCACTAAACTACTTGCATTCTACGCCTTACTCATTTGTAGCCAAACAATTGATTTGTCTCATGCAAAATACATCTTTTTTTTTATGTGGTTTGTTAGGGGTTCTCCTTGTAGTGTTCTTCCAGTCTTACGTAGAACATGATTTAAGAAAAAATAAAATTGTAATACCGTTTTTTTGCTAACAGATTAATTTTTATTAGTTAATAGTTGGGTTATAATGCTTTAAAACTTGTTTTTTGATTCAAAACTAAAACCTAAAGATGGAAGGTTAACCCTTTAGGGATGGTATCACTCAAAATGAATTTGATCATCCTAAATTTGATGTTAATGCTTCAATTTTGGTGCTAATGCTTCACAAATTTGATGCTAATGCCTCAAATTTGGTGCTAATGCCTAAAAAAAGGGTGGTGGAGGCCACTATAATTTTATTTTTTCTTAAATCATATTTTACGTATGGCTGAGAGAACACCAGGATAATCTACGAGGAAAACCCCTAGCATTTTCCTTTTTTTATATAAAAAAAAAAAAGAAAAAAAAAAAGTATCTCCAAAATACATCTTTTTCCCTCTCTTTTTTATTTTTCAAAATTATTTAATGATAAAATATTTTAATTACATCAATTTGACTACGTATTACGTATTTATAATCTATAAATTTTCTTAAATGTGACAACTTATGCAACCTCCAGGCCCTCCACAGTTCACGGGATGACCCAGTGCAATTCTGAGTTGACTCGCGCTGTAAGTTATGGGGGCCAGGTGGAGTTTGTCTTTATGAATTATGGTTCGTATTTTATTTTCCAATAAGGTTGGGGGACTATTTTCAATAATCATTCACTCGTAATGGGGAATATATTTTTAAATTGGGAACCGAATATTGAGAAAAAGAACAACTAATATACCATATGTTGCTTATCTTATCTTGATTGGGAGCGCATCTAAAATAATCTTATAAATTATATTTTTATTTTATAATGAAAGAAAAAACATCTCAACCATCTTGCTTGATAAACCGTTCATAACTTACTCTTTTATCTCTCAATCGATATTGAAAACCTGATACGACAAAATCTCTTCCAACGATGGTATCAAAAGAATAGGAATCAAACCTTTGAACGTTTCTTTTTTTATTACGATTACATTGGAAACCTGATACGACAAGATCTCTTCCGATGGCATAAAAAGAATAAGAATCAAACCTTTGAACGTTTCTTTTTTTATTATGATTATATTGGAAACTTGATACGACAAGATCTCTTTCAACGATGGCATAAAAAGAATAAGAATCAAACCTTTGAACGTTTCTTTTTTTATTATGATTAGATTATAAGTTTTGGTTAGTCGAGCACTACGTGATAATTGTGAGAAAAAAAAATAAAATGGAATTCTTGTATCAATGGGCCTTTCTCTTAAAAACGTTGCACATGGTTTTTCTAAATTTGGAATCAAAAGGAGATCACTTTAGAAGTCAAATTTGTCATGATATGTAAGTTATCTCAAGGAGGTTGGCTGTCAATCATATTAAGAATTTCACCTACACCATCAAAAGCACCACGTCTTGTTTCCATTGATTGTGATGTTATATAATCTATCTAATTTTGTCAATAACTATTAACTACAGTTATTTTCCTATTTAGCGGTGCGNATACTACAGGGACTTTTGAGTTCGTTTTAATACCACAGGGAGTAAATTGTAAATCAAGTAAACCACAGAGACTAATTTTATATTTTTCCCAAAAAATAAAATGGAATTCTTGTATCAATGGGCCTTTCTCTTAAAAACGTTGCACATGGTTTTTCTAAATTTGGAATCAAAAGGAGATCACTTTAGAAGTCAAATTTGTCATGATATGTAAGTTATCTCAAGGAGGTTGGCTGTCAATCATATTAAGAATTTCACCTACACCATCAAAAGCACCACGTCTTGTTTCCATTGATTGTGATGTTATATAATCTATCTAATTTTGTCAATAACTATTAACTACAGTTATTTTCCTATTTAGCGGTGCGATGCCCATCATTGACATGACATTTTTTTCTTCACTTTTTTTTTTTTTTTTGCTTTTTGTGATGCAGATGCATAAATTACAAGATCTAATATTCGTAAACCTGACTATAATAATGCTTATTTATTATAAACATATAAAAGAGGCTTAAATGGTAAAAATTGAATGTATTTTTTTAAGTTTGATTGAGTTATAATTTGATTCATTCTCATAAGGAGAAAAATAGATATAAAAAGACAAATTTTCAGCAATTAATATTTCAAAAATTGGCGTCATAATTAGTGATGTCAATTTGCCAAGTTTGTATTTATAAATGAATTGAAATTTTTTCCAAACTAATTTAAAGGACATTTATATCTTAAATAAATTATAGTGCGAACCAAGTTGTCTTATTTGAGGGTTCCTCAATTATGCCAAGCTTAACATCATTACGCTACGCATGATCGCTTAACCATATGCTGTCCCGGTCTCTTAAACCAAGGTATAACTATAAGTAAAACGGTACGTTTAAGTTATTTAATTGTACAGTATTTCATCTCTTTTGACAAATTGAACGCCAAAACACACAATTGATTTGACTCCCTAAAGAATTAAAAGTCTTTCAATTTCTACTTAAGAAAAAAAAAAAAAAAACTATAATTAGCAAATAACGGACATTTGAATTATGGTTGGACGATCCAGTCATAGGGGTATCAATGAACACCATTAGTTTTTAACTCTATAATTCAATGTAGTCAGGCCAAAAATTAGTCCACGACTTAAATTTCATAATTTATAAAAGGCTCCAAAAATAAAAAAAAAAATTCTATCAAAAAAGTTAAAACAATTTTTTTCTTTTTTTTAGAACAACGAAAAGGTTAATTAAAGCTTCATAAATGGATGCATAAATAGTTCCAAGAAACTATAAACTATCTCGATGTTTATAACTTGGGTAGAAGCTAAGAAATCTGCCGCATAAAGTGGTATTAGCACCCAAACAAAACACATGCAAGAGCATGACCCTCATAAGAGCTATACATCTAACTCTAACCTTTGCTGGTATAAAATAACTACCGAAGAGTGGTTGAGGGGGAACAACACTCTAATTTATTTGATAGTAGAAATAATAGTTTATATGTTATACTTAGGCTCCGTTTACTTCGACGTAAAATGGTTTCCGTCGGAAAATATTTTCAGAGAAATCATTTTCCCTGAAAATGTTTTATGCCGAAAACATTTTACGGTGTTTACCGCGCGTACGGAAAATCACAAAATTTATATATATATTCATTAAATCATATTAAACTTTAAATTTACGGGTAAGTCCCG